>CM068356.1:39531287-39718787 GCA_034769755.1 Odontamblyopus lacepedii | reverse complement strand
CCAGGTCTAAACCAGGTCTAAACCAGGACTAAACCAGGACTAAACCAGGACTAAACCAGGTCTAAACCAGGTCTAAACCAGGTCTAAACCAGGACTAAACCAGGACTAAACCAGGACTAAACCAGGTCTAAACCAGGACTAAACCAGGTCTAAACCAGGTCTAAACCAGAACTAAACCAGGTCTAAACCAGGACTAAACCAGGACTAAACCAGGCTGTGGGCCCATCACACTAGAGCAGACCGTTTTTAATTTTTTTGCATTTGGACCAAAATAACGAGGCGACGCTGCCCAAACCTACGAGTATCACCCATGAAGAACATGAAGAACATGAAGAACATGAAGAACATGAAGAACATGAAGAACATGAAGAACATGAAGAACATAAAGAACATAAAGAACATGAAGAACATGAAGAACATGAAGAACATGAAGAACATGAAGAACATGAAGAACATGAAGAACATGAAGAACATGAAGAACATGAAGAACATCAGACTGCAGGAAGAGAGGACGTCACAGTCACAAATGAGAGACTAAAGTTTCCTCCAACATGAATCACTCCAAACACAAGTTCAAGAATGAGAAGAAAGAACTGGACCCTGGAGAAACGTCTGAAAAGTCCAGACCCTGTGATGGGACCAGTACCTTTGGAGCCGGGCCTTGGTCATCTTCTTCTTCTTGGGTCCTCGGCGTTTGGGCCGCTCCTCGCCCTCCTCCCCGTCCTCCTCCGCCTCTTCCTCGGGGTCTTCCTCCTCCAGCTCCCCCTCCTCCTCCTCCTCCTCCTCCCCCCGGGGCTCCTCCATCTGCTCCTGGTCCGGGTCCTGGTCCGGGTCCTGGTCCTGGTCCCGTTCTGGACTGCACACCTCCTCACACTCGTCCTGCAGTGAGCGCGTCATCTTCTCCTGCCGCACACAAACGGGCACTTTACAGCCGCCATTTTACACTTTAATAATAATAATAATAATAATAATAATAATACATTTTATTTATTAGGCGTCTTACTGAACACTATTGTATTTAGTATTTATTATTTAGTATTTCATATTTATTGTTTAGTATTTATTGTTTAGTATTTAATATTTATTGTTTAGTATTTATTATTTAGTGTATAGTATTTAATATTTATTGTTTAGTATTTATTATTGAATTTTTAATATTTATTATTTATGATTTAATATTTATTTAGTATTTAATATTTATTATTTAATATTTATTGTTTAGTATGTTTAGTTTAGTGTTTCAATTCATTCGTTCATTTTTATTCAACCATCTTTAACACAAAAACTCTGCATATTTAACCAGAAAACACTTGGTTCCACCTTGTGATGTCATCATGTGATACAGGTGATACAGGAAGTGCTCCACTGTGTTTTTAAACTCCACACACCTTCACTAGAGTCATTACGCAAAAGAAAGAAAGAAAGAACGTGAAAGAACTAAAGAAAGAAAGAACGAACAAAGTAAGAAAGAACGACAAAAAAAAAGAACAAACGAATGAAAGAAAAATCTGTTGTAAATCTGGTCCAGAGAGATTTGGATTTCGTTCCGTCCCTAAAGACAATAAATGTTGCACCAAATGAACTGGACGAAGTGTTTTAGTTCAGTTTGCGGCGTTGTTTTCATATTTCTTCTGCCTGAACAGTAACGGAGCCGCTCTCTTTCTAAGCGCAGAAGTGTCTCCGCTCGAATATTGATTTTATTTGTGCTTTTTAACGTGCGTCACTGCGGCGTCTTTAAATATTCATCATTTTAGTGCAACTCTAAAACCTCAGGGTCAGAAGGGAACAGGAAGCGGTGATGCTACAGTGAGTTATTCCACGCTTTAGTGTCACTGTATTGTGAAGCATCTTTGTGGTTGTGTTAGCGTGAAAAACGCTGTACAAAAACAATGTATTATTATTATTATTATTATTATTATAAAAAGAAGAGGCCCAAAGACGGATCCTTGAGGAACACCACGTGACAACACAATTGACTTAACCCCTGAAGACCTGAGGGCAATTTTAGTACATTTCTCCTCGCCTGGATTTCTGTCTTAATGTTGCTTTTCAAACTGCCCCTTTTACCCCTAATGAAGTGTTCTACCTCCTTTTGTTCAGTCCAACCTGTTATTTCACAATCTGCTGCTGTAGTTGTGTCATGAGGCTGTGAGAAAAGCTACAGGACCAGAAATAGAGAAATAGAAAATAAAATCCACACTCTTTTATACAAAACCCACAGCAAACATGTAGAAACAACTTTTTGGACATAAAAATGCTTAATTTAGGGCCTTAGCTACAAAAATGCAAAATCTCAAGTCTGTAAGTAAATTAAAAATCTCCTTATTGCCCTAAAAACAAAAAAAGTGCAGTGGCTCCATGACTTTCCTGGTCCAGTCCTGGAAACAGCTCCTGTCAGGTCCAGGGCCAGAGCCACAGCACTTCTGCATTTCCAGGGTGGAAATTACATTTGGATTTGTTCATTTGGACTGAAATAAACCTTTAAATAAAAATAGAAAGAGATGCACAATTACACACACCAAGATGTGTCATTTTCCATGTGTGTGAGAATTAAGTCCACTTAGAGCGACTTTTTCCCTCGTTATAAACACACACAGTCAGAGGAGTCGACCATCTTGACTCACTTCACTCTTTGGCAAAGTTTGGCTCCATCAAAATGGACGGAGCGCATGAGTTTGGGGAAAACAAAGTTCCTGTTGGACACTCGTTTTGCTCCCGTCATCACACAGCGTGAGTGTGACGTAGGATAAAGCCGCAGAAATGTACGGAAACCTCTATGTCTGCACTTTCAGAGGGGAAAAGGACGTTTCTGTCTTTTACACTTACAAAGTTCTGCGGTTATAGAAACATGTTCCTCTGTATCATGAACGATGTCGTAGGTCTTCGAGGGTTAAACATGAACAAAAACACAATGAGTAAAAAGTGCATTCAGAGCAGATCCTGTGTCCTGTGGCTCGTTCTGTTCAGACTGTGACGTTTCAGCTTCAGTTCAGTTTTACCTGTGACGTAACTAAACTGGCAAAATGCAGACGGAGAATTTTAGAGGCTCAGAGAAGACGAAGAGAAGTATGAAATAATGACGTGTGAATGTGATAAAACACAACTGCAGGTGTGTGTTGGATGAGGGGACGGCAGCAGTTAAACGGTCAGAAAGTCCATTTTGCACAGCAGGTGTTCATTAAAAAGTCATAATTTAATGATCTTTTGGTGTCTCGAGTGGCCCTAAGCTTTGAGTTCCTCCTGTATCGTGCACCAGAGTCTCGTGTAAATCTGTGTTTATGTCTGAACAGTTCCTCAGCACTAAAGGAGCTGTTCACACGACAACAGTAACAGGTGGAAAACATTTCTCCACATGTACAGATCTGCGTTTTGGGGGCTGAAAATGCCAAAATTCAAAGTGGAAATCTGAAACGCTCCACTCTGTTGTCGACGCGTAAACGGTTGAAAACATAAAACCGTGTTCTCGTGGCCACGTCGCAGAGATTACGTCACGAGGCGCTGGAGAAAAGGAAGCAGAAGCAGAAGGGTCATACTCAGGCGTTTGGTGCCGGCGGTGCTGCCCCCTACGCTCCAGACGTGCGAACTACATCGACAAACTGCAGGTTTCGTGTCTCCGTGAGCAGCAGAATTCCCCAAACGCCGGAGTAAACGCGGAATAAGAACGAAAACGCACTTTTGGGTTTTTGCTTCAGACCGTTTCTGTGTAAACGTCGCCTCAAGGAACATTTATTTGTTCATTAACTTTATTTGTTCATTAGCTCAGTTCTCATTTACAAACACAAAAACGGGAGGGTTAAAATTTCAGGGTGAAATATTTCAGAGTTAATTCAATTTCCCCCAGTGTTTTTTTATTTATTTATTCTTTTATTGAACCTTTATTTAACCGGGAAACTCCCATTGAGATTCAAAGATCTTTTCCAAGGGAGTCCAGGCCAAGAGGCGACACAGCACAACGTTTCGCTAAAGCCGCCGTTTTGCTGAAGCCGGCGTTTCGCTAAAGCCGGCGTTTCGCTGAAGCCGGCGTTTCGCTAAAGCCGGCGTTTCGCTAAAGCCGGCGTTTCGCCAAAGCCGGCGTTTCGCCAAAGCCGGCGGGTCGCTAAAGCCGGCGTTTCGCTAAAGCCGGCGTTTCGCTAAAGCCGGCGTTTCGCTAAAGTCGGCGTTTCGCTAAAGCCGGCGTTTCGCTAAAGCCAGCGTTTCGCTAAAGTCTGCTTTTCGCTAAAGCCGGCGTTTCGCTAAAGCCGGGCGGCCGTTTACGCGTTTCGCTAAAGCCGGCGTTGGCTGAAGCGGCGTTCGCTAGCCGTTTGCTGAAGCGCGTTCGCTAAGCCGGCGTTAAAGCCGGCAAGCGGCGTTTCGCTAAAGCCGGCGTTTCGCTAAAGCCGGCGTTTCGCTAAAGCCGGCGTTTCGCTAAAGCCGGCGTTTCGCTAAAGCCGGCGTTTCGCTGAAGCCGTTCGCCGGCGTTCGCTAAAGCTGAAGCGGCGTTCGCTAAACGGCGTTTAAAGCCGGCGTTGCTGGCGCCGGCGTTTCGCTAAAGTCGGCGTTTCGCTAAAGCCGGCGTTTCGCTAAAGCCAGCGTTTCGCTAAAGTCTGCTTTTCGCTAAAGCCGGCGTTTCGCTAAAGCCGTTGTTTCGCTAAAGCCACCGTTTCGCTAAAGCCACCGTTTCGCTAAAGCCACCGTTTTGCTAAAGCCGGCATTTCGCTAAAGCCGCCGTTTCGCTAAAGCCAGCGTTTCGCTAAAGCCGGCGTTTCGCTAAAGCCAGCGTTTCGCTAAAGCCGGTGTTTCGCTAAAGCCGCCGTTTCGCTAAAGCCAGCGTTTCGCTAAAGCCGGCGTTTCGCTAAAGCCAGCGTTTCGCTAAAGCCGGTGTTTCGCTAAAGCCAGCGTTTCGCTAAAGCCGGCGGGTCGCTAAAGCCGGCGTTTCGCTGAAGCCGGCGTTTCGCTGAAGCCGGCGTTTCGCTAAAGCCGGCGTTTCGCTAAAGCCGGCGTTTCGCTGAAGCCGGCGTTTCGCTAAAGCCGGCGTTTCGCTAAAGCCGGCGTTTCGCTAAAGCCGGCGTTTCGCTGAAGCCGGCGTTTCGCTAAAGCCGGCGTTTCGCTGAAGCCGGCGTTTCGCTGAAGCCGGCGTTTCGCTAAAGTCGGCATGTCGCTAAAGCCGGCGTTTCGCTGAAGTCGGACATCCAACGCCAGAGGAGAGTTCACGATGATGGTCCGAGCTCTGCAGTTTGTAATAAAGTGCAAAGAGGAAAGTGCAGAGAGACGTTCATTTGGCCAAAGACCCGTTTGAACCAGTTTTGTACAGAATTTCATCTTAAATGAACTAAAATAAAGAGTAAAAACATCTCTGTGTGTTGTTTCGCTCAATCAGGATAATCCTACAAAGTGTCTCCGTTTACTCTCAGAACGTAAATATAACTCTGGATTTCGGGGTTAAAACAGGAACTTTGGTCCAGAGTTCCTTCATAAACATTTCCAAAACTGTTAAATTGACTCTGGAACAGATCAGACTCGTATAAACCCTGAGGAAACGAGTGGATCTGGAGCTGAGTCCCGTCTCCCTGGGTCCAGAGGGGGTGATTGACAGGTGGATTAACCAATCAGAGAGAAGTGCGCTCTGTTTACCTGCTTACACGGAAAAACGGAGGGAAAAAAAGGATAAAACTGTGGGATGGGACGAGACAAAAGTTTCATGAGACGAGATACGAGATTGGGTCCACGATGCGATTTTAACAGAATTCCCTTCATAATATAAACATTTCACGGTTCAGTTTCCAATTTTGGCCTCAGAATTTTGTCATTTATCTCATTTCATAGTTTTGTGTCTGTTCTAGTGCTGCTTTTTGTTCTGCACGGATGGAAAATAATTTGTTCCATCAGATTTTTTATTTAAAATCCCACTGAATTTCTCACGTTGAACTCTAAAAACATGTTTGGACTGTTTTTATTCTGAATTTTAAGTGTACTTTTTCAATATGTTTAAAATTCTAAACTCAAATTTTTACCTTTTAAATATATAAATAATATAAATAATAATATTTTCAAGCCCTGAAATTCAACAGTCAAAATTCAGTGTGTAAAAGATCCAAGATATTTGAAAATATTTGTGCTGAAATGTTTATATTGAATTTTAAACACTAAAATTCATAATAAACAGATTTCAAACGTCTTTTTTCAGAGTTAAAACTTCCAAACCGAGAAATTCGACAGCGTTTAAAATTCTAAATCTGACTAAACAAATGATCTTCCGTAGAGCTGTAAGAACTCACCAACGCCCGACCCTCTTTTTGTCAAATCCAAATGTAAAAACCTAAAAAAAAATCTCACGAGATAATTTTCCTCTCACGATTTTGTTTCACGGGATCTTGCACCATCACAACTAAACCGAACCAAACCAAACGAATCTATCCGAAAAACCTGATAGAAGTTTTAAATTCTTGGCCAGATCAGAGAAATTTGCAGCGCGAGGAAACAAAAGCACATTTAAAACAGAAATAAAGTCGAGTTCTAATGTCGTTTCCTCGTCAAAACCAGAGCTGGAGCTGTGTTTTGTTTCATTCATGTTTGTTTAACTCTTTATGATTCGTCTGTCTACAAGTCCAAAGCTCAAAACGCTCTGTTCCACTTTGTTTTCATGTGAACAGCTCCTTTTACCTTCAGCTCACTGGAGATCGGCAGTTCCAGGGTGTTTAAAAACGCAGTGGAGCACGTTCTGTGAGTGTTTTCTGTTTTAGAAAAGCCTAAATACGCCGGGTTTATGTGTTAAACTCGAGTCTAGGCGTGTTTAAGACAAAGAAACGACATTAGAACATCAAAAATCTGCCGTTTGTGTGTGTCGCTGTCCGGGGCTGTGGTGCTGAAACGTCTCCACCCCTTTTTACAACAAGCTGCTGCTTTTAGACCTGAGTTTGAGCTCATAAAACAGCGGAAAGCACAGACACCTGCTCTCAGAGTGAAAACCATCCACTTAACATGTAATTAAGTAAAATACAGATCCTCAGATTTGTACTTTTTCCATTTTTGTTCATTTAGAAACAATAAATGCTCGTCTTATCTTATCTGACTTAAGTACGTTACTACTTTACATCTTTCCGTTCGACCGATGAATAAATCTACCTACTGACCTCCTTTGTGCAAACAAATACATAAATAAATAGTATTTTTATTTATTCACTACAAAACTAAAGACTTTGTTCTGTTTTTTCGTTCTATTCATGATTTTATGGGACAAAATACAAACAGATTTCCCAGTTTTAAAGACGAAACTTGAGCTTTTATATCATTTTGTTCTTTACGAATATCCACAAATAACTGAATTTAACACAGAAGCTCTGGTCACATTTTACACAATAATTTGAATCACACTTTCAAGTTTTACAGAAAAACTAAATTAAATACTAAATTTAATCTAAAGGACATTATTTTTTATCAGTGTTAGTGATGATTAAAGGATGATTATTTTGACATTTTTTAGAAGAAAGTGCCTCAGAAAAGTCAAATCCAGGTCTCCACCTGTGAACCATATGCTCCATTTCGAACTCTCGTCAGAGCTTTAAAACTTAAATTAAAAATGATCAGATTTCCTTCAGACATCAGGAAATAAAGGTGTGTTTGTGTTTGTTGGTGCGTTTGTTGGTGCGTTTGTTGGTGCGTTTGTTGGTGCGTTTGTTGGTGCGTTTGTTGGTGCGTTTGTTGGTGCGTTTGTTGGTGCGTTTGTTGGTGCGTTTGTTGGTGCGTTTGTTGGTGCGTTTGTTGGTGCGTTTGTTGGTGCGTTTGTTGGTGCGTTCGGGGACGTACCTCACAGACGTCGTGATGTGTTCAGGGTCCGATCATGTCCCAGAAACGTACAGATCCTGAGAGCGACAGAGCGGAGAGAGAGTGTGTGTGTGTGAGTGTGTGTCGGGGTTTTATATGTGTGCAGAGAGGCCCCGCCCCCTCTGCCTCACAGGCCCCGCCCCCTCCTGCTCTTCCTCCTCTCCTCACCTCCTCTCTTGTCTCCTCTCTCCTTTCCTTTCCTCCTCCTCTTCCTCCCCCTCTTCCTCCTCCCCCTCTCCCCCCTCTTCCTCCTCCCCCTCTTCCCCCTCTTCCTCCTCCTCCTCTTTCCTCTCCTCTCCTCCTCTCTCCTCTCCTCTCTCCTCTCCCCCTCCTCTCCTCACCTCCTCTCTTGTCTCCTCTCTCCTCTCCCCTCTTCCTCCTCCTCCTCTTCCTTCCCCTCCTCTTCCTCCTCTTCCTCCCCCCCTCCTCCTCTCTCCTCTCCCCCTCCTCTTCCTCCTCCCCTTCCTCTTCCTCCTCCTCCCCCTCTTCCTCCCCCTCCTCCCCCTCTTCCTCCTCCTCCTCTTCCTTCCCCTCCTCTTCCTCCTCTTCCTCCCCCCTCCTCCTCTCTCCTCTCCCCCTCCTCCTCCTCTTCCTCCTCCTCCCCCTCCTCCTCCCCTCTTCCTCCTCCTCCTCCTCACCCTCTTCCTCCCCCTCTTCCTCCTCCTCCTCCCCCTCCTCCCCCTCCTCCTCCCCCTCTTCCTCCTCCCCCTCCTCTTCCTCCCCCTCCTCCTCCCCCTCTTCCTCCTCTTCCTCCTCCTCCTCTTCCCCCCTCCTCCTCCTCCTCCTCCTCTCCTCCCCTCCTCCTCCTCCTCCTCTCCCTCCTCCTCCTCCTCCCCCTCCTCTTCCTCCCCCCCTCCTCCTCCTCCTCCTCCTCCTCCTCCTCCTTCCCCTCCTCCTCCTCCCCCTCTTCCTCCCCTCCTCCTCCCTCCTCCTCCTCCTCCTCCCGCTCCTCCCCCTCCTCCTCCTCCTCCTCCTCCTCCTCCCCCTCCCCCTCCTCCCCTCCTCCCCTCCTCCTCCCCTCTTCCTCCTCCCCTCCTCTTCCTCCCCTCCTCCTGCCCCTCTTCCTCCTCTTCCTCCTCCTCCTCTTCCCCCTCCTCCTCCTCCTCCTCCCTCTCCTCCCCCTCCTCCTCCTCCTCCTTCCCCTCCTCCCCTCCCCCTCCTCCTCCCCCTCCTCCCCCTCCCCCTCCTCCTCCTCCCCCTCTTCCTCCTCTTCCTCCTCCTCCTCCTCCCCCTCCTCCTCCTCCTCCTTCCCCTCCTCCCCCTCCCCCTCCTCCTCCCCCTCCTCCCCTCCCCTCCTCCTCCTCCCCTCTTCCTCCTCTTCCTCCTCCTCCACGTCCCCTCCTCCTCCTCCTCCTCCCCTCCCCCTCCTCCCCCTCTTCCTCCCCCTCTTCCTCCCCCCCTCCTCCTCCTCCCCCCCTCCTCCTCTTCCTCCTCCTCCTCCCCCCCCTCCTCCTCCTCCTCCATATGCTCAGGGTTCTCACCATCTGTCACCGCTCTCGTGTCCTCGGCTCAGACCTACTTTACTTTGCTCATGTTTAAACCCTTTAAAGTTCCTTTGTCTCAGCCTCAGGTGGACAGTTCCTCCCTGAGCTGCAGAGGCTGCACTAGCACCGGCTCATGCAGAGGCTGCACTAGCACCGGCTCATGCAGAGGCTGCACTAGCACCGGCTCAGGACTGGAGCAGCTTCAGATCAGAGACATTTTAGGTTTAAACGCTCACAACCGGCACCTCAGATAAGAGACTGATTCGTTTGTGCCGAGAGAAAGAAACGATATTCACGACATCTTCACTGTAAAGAACAAAAAAGCAGATTCTCGAAAAGGAACGAGAAGAAAAACTTATATCAAAGGGAGAGTTTGTGTTTATATATATACACATACACACTTTTTGACTCTTTTTTCTTCTTTTTTTCTTTTAGAAACTCATCGGGCCAATAGGAAATGAACTGGGGGAAACCAAAACGAGTTAAAGAAAGAAAAAAACCTGCTCCAGGGAAATGAACTGGTGCTAAACCTGCACAGAGCTTCTCTCCTTCAGGTTCATGTCGACGGTGCACATATGTTTTATATGTTTTTGGGATTGTATTTAATCTATAGTTAATGACAAATGTTGTAAATTATGTTTATGTGTATAAGTTTTGCTGCAAATTTAAATGGAGCCCAGGAAGAGGAGCCGACGCCGTCGCTGCTGAAGCTAACGGGAGCTAATGAACAATAAACAATAAACAATAACTAAACAAAAAAGGGGAAAAGTGTCTTGAAGTTTAGTCATTCTGTGATCCATAAAGTTCAGTGGAAAAAGGTGGAGTAAACTTTAAACGATGGAGCAGTGAGCAGCGTTTGCAGCTTTTCAAACCATTTCCACATTATGACATTAAACTTCTTCACGGAAATAAGCGAACGGCACAAACAGGCAGAGGTCAGGTTCTGTGGAGAGCTGAAGTCTGGGGAACACGAGCAAAACATATTTAGATCCAATAATTACATGACAAAAACAGTCGTACGGATCATTAATAAAACTGGATTCAGCGATTCAACCAACGAACTTTACGCCAAATCTAAGAAATCGAAATTTTCAGACATTGAAATGATTTAAAATGAAGGAAATTCTGTATCGAGCTGTGAAGAACGATCCTCCTGCCCGAAAACGAGCTTTATTTAAATGAGGAAACAGTCGGTTCAGCCTCAGAGGTTTGAATGAAGTGAAGTCAGAACCAAAGTCAGAGACGAGTCTGTTTTAGGAGCTAAACTCGACCATCGGTTTAAGGCGATTAGTTCTTTAACACGGTTTAAAAAAACATTAAAATATGAAACGATGAACACATCCACACTGTTGTAAAGAGGAAAAAGACGGAATAATCAGAACAAGGCAGAATATTGTTATGTTTGAGTTGCTTCAGCCTGATCCTTTTTTGGCTGTGACCAACACGATGAGGAAATGTATTTGTAAATGTTATTTCTTTATGAATGTGACGACCAAAATAAATAAATTCATTCATTCGAATATCCTGAAGCCCAAACTCAGCAGATGGAGCGAGAACAGCAGAGACAGAGGGGCGAGAACCTGAAGAACCTGAAGAACCTGAAGAACCTGAAGAACCTGAAGAACCTGAAGAACCTGAAGAACCTGAAGAACCTGGAGTTTTGTTCTTCCTGGAGAATCACAAGCTCCATTTTTATATCGATCCTTCTAGAGCTTCTACAAACCCGGCAGCACCACAGCCCCGGACAGCGACACACACAAACGGCAGATTTTTGATGTTCTAATGTCGTTTCCTCGTCTTAAACACGCCTAGACTTGAGTTTAACACATAAACCCGGTGTATTTAGGCTTTTCTCAAACAGAAAACACTCACAGAACGTGCTCCACTGCGTTTTTAAACTCCCTGGAACTGCAGATCTCCAGTGAGCTGAAGGTAAAAGGAGCTGTTCACATGAAAACAAAGTGGAACAGAGCGTTTTGAGCTTTGGACTTGTAGACAGACGAATCATAAAGAGTTAAACAAACATGAATGAAACAAAACACGACTCCAGCTCTGGTTTTGACGAGGAAACGACATTAGAACTCGACTTGAAGCTCACAGGAGTCACTTCTGTGTCATTAAGAACCTTTAAACATATCGATATCACATTTAATCCAACCTTCATCAGTCTTATATGACATTTTTATTCATTCTAGTGGATTTATTTCTGTTTTAAACGTGATTTTCGTTCCTCGTGCTGCAAATTTCTCTGATCTGGCCAAGAATTTAAAACTTCTATCAGGTTTTTCATGTTGTTTTCAGATTTATTTTCGACTCGCTTGTTCTGAGACGCTTCGTTCTCGTCTAGAGGTCGTTTATTTGTATAAGTCTGTTGGGGAATTTTACACAAACAGCGTAGAATTAACAGTTATTATCAAAATAAACCTCCAACCAATTGTAGATTAAATCACCAAGGTTCAGAAGAAATAGCCTGAGACAAGTCTTTGGATTTTCCGTGGCCGGGAGAGACGTGGCGCTCGCTACAGCTCGTCCCACGCCAGTACTCTGCTGGGTACTGGTACTCTCTCCCCGACCACCGTCTCTCCGTGCCTTTTATTCACAATATGAGTCATCAAAATATTTACATATCTCCATGATTACACATTACTAATGCAGGGCGTGTTTCACAATCTGGTCAGCACAAAACATTTTTTACTTCGATAGCATTATCGTTACATTTTGATAAATCGAGATACAACATTAAATCTTATCACAAAGTCCCACCAGCCAAAAACCGCACAACGAAGAAGAAAAACACATAAGTAAGTCTTTTGCTTTTTGGGTAAATTTATTTGATAAAATCAGAGACGGGAGAGAGAAAACGACAGGCTGTGAACCTGACGTTTATTCAGAAAACTACAGCAACAACTTAACAGAACAAGTTTACCGAAGTCTCGATCTCGCTCCAAATCACTAAATCCACTGAACTCTGAACTGAAGGAAGTGTTGGATTCGTGCTTCACCTGGAGGCGGCGGAGAGAACATAGATTAGATTAGTTTATTTGTTAGGGGACAATGCAATTTAATAAAACACATGAACAAACATGAGTAAAATTGCCAGAATTAGCCAAAAGGCTATTTTCATCCGCAGTCCCCACGATGTCAACAGGCAGAGAAAACTGATACAGAGAAAAACATTGTTAAAACAGAATTAGACACTGACAATACAAAGATGAAACAGACAACAAATATTTACCAAAACATAACATAGACACAAAGTTCTAGTTTTTAATGCTGGCAGCTGTTTGTATTTACCATCCGTTCTCTTAAGTGTTTTGTGAATGTCTCATATGAGGTTTAACTTCTTCGGTTCCTTTCTAAGACAATGGAGCCAAGTGTATTTGTACCTTGTTGACATGTTTCGGCTGCTGCTGCGAGCCGTCTTCAGAACTGTCACCGGTGTTGGTGGTGACGTGTCATATATCAGCTGTTGTTACTTCCTGTAGGCGTGGTCAGCCTGATGGGACCTGCAGGTCGCCCAGACTGACCACGCCTCCTGTCGCCCGGTGGTCTCTGGAGGAGGGTGTCCCAGGTGTGTGAAAGGAGGAACGCGCCGTCGTCACGGTTGATGCTGTCAGTGCCTCGTTTCCTGATCTCTCCGTCCTCCCTGATCCAGCGTTTGAACTTGTTGTTCTCCGATCCAATGACCTGAGCCCCGTCCCGATCCATAATGTGGTTATTTCTTTTACAGTGCTCTGATATGGCAGATTTGAGGTTTTCCTGTTCTGCTTTGTCTCTTTGTGTTCTGGTGAGTCTCCCTGCTGTTTCTTTTTCCCATTCTTTTTGGTGTTCCTTTTTTCGGATATGAAATGCCCGGCCTGTTTCCCCTATGTAAGATTTATTGCACGATTTGCACTGGATTTCTGGAGGAAGTAACAACAGCTGATATATGACACGTCACCACCAACACCGGTGACAGTTCTGAAGATGCAGCAGCAGCAGCCGAAACATGTCAACAAGGTACAAATACACTTGGCTCCATTGTCTTAGAAAGAAACCTAAGAAGTTAATGCATTAAAAAGACAAAATGAATATTTTTGGCCTTATATGAGGTTTGTTTTTTAATAACTTCAGGTAAAGAGTTCCACTCTCTGGCTCCTCTCACAGACCAGGCTGACTGACTCTTCCTCAGTGGAATCACACAGTTTCCTCTCACTGAGCCTCGAGTCACACGGACACTACTGTTTTTTTGGCTGATGAAACTTGCCAGTGGAGCAGGAGCCAAATCATGCAGAACTTGATGGCACCGAGAGATTATGAGCTCGGACTTTTTGGTGGTTTTGTGCTGCAAATGCGTCGCCCTTTTGAACACATTTTGTTTTGAGAAGAAAAACTCTTTATTTTTCATGACTCCAGCCTCCAGGAAACTTTCATCAGCACCAAAAAACCAGAAGAACTCGGCTCAGACGCTGTCGGGAGGGAAGTCAGAGCTGATGCGACTGACGGAGACAAAAAAACTCAAACTGTCCCTTTAATATACAAAACAAAATGTCACGTTGATTAAATTACAAACAGATTTATTACATTTATTTGTCAAATCTGCTGAAATCCAGTTAAATCTTCTTAATTTGAGTCATTTACTGTAGCTCGATCTGACGTTTTGCAGTGTGTCTGGTGACAGGACATTGTCCGGTTCCTCAGCTCTTTTCTTAAAGTGAAGCTGTAACCGTTTATTTTCAGTCAAATCGAATTTCAGGAAAGAATCCGGATCAGTTTATGCTTCAAACCCACAAATAAAAAGATGCATGAGGGGCTTTAGAAGCTCCCGTCTGGACTTCTGAAAACTTCTCTAAGCCTCGAAATGTCATTGTTCGTGAGACCGGCTTCAGTTTGGAATAGATTTTGTTTTATTCTGCAAAATGTTCAGGGAGTTTCTGTTTAAAGGTCCAAAACGGACTCTTGTGAGGTTTAAAGAGGCAGTTTGAACTTTTTTAGCTCCTCATTTCCAGAGAGTTGGAGACGTGCGGAGACACTTTTCGGAATCTTCCATCCGGAGCTCGGGCTTTTTCCCCCGTTCACGTTTTGTGGCTCAGATGTTTCGCTCTTTTGAACACAGACGGTTTTGAGAAGGAAAAACTCATTACGTGACTCCGGAAACCCGCCGGACACGTTCATCAGCACCGAAACCGGAAGAACTCGGCTCAGACGCCGTCGGGAGGAAAGTCACGACTCATGACCGAGTTTCAGAAGTGATGTTCGCTTCTGTTCGCTGCACCGAAGCTTAGAAATATTCACAAAGAGTAAAATAAATGACAGACGATGGATACGGAATATAATTATAAACCCAAATCTTCTTTTTTTTAACCAACAAGTGAAGATCGACCACTGACGGAGAAGAGGAAGAGAAACTGAAAGTCGTTGACAGAAAACGGTTTCGGGAATGTGTTTTTTTAGCGTTTTCAGAAAATAGAATCCACTGGTAAATAAACGGGATCAGAAACGACAGCGGCCTTCACTCTTTTTCACCTTAAACGCACCTGACGTGACGTAAATAAATGGACCTCGACCCGAGTTTTTGGAATAAAAAAACTAAACTCGGCGTCAGGAAAAGTTTCATTTAATTTGAACTCGTTTCCCTCATTTTTTTACGGAGTTAAAACCAGTTTCCTTCAGCAAAACTACACAAATCTGCCACGTTTCCAGACTCAGACCAACTTTATCGCTCCAGAAGGGAAAAGATTTGCACAGGAGCTCGAACATCACAATATAACATCAGGACGAAGAGTAAAAAATATAAAAATTGAAATAATAAACGATAAATAAGTTGCAAAAATCAGGCAGAATTATGGAAATGTAAAAGTGAAACTGAACTATAAAAACACATTAAAACAGACTGAAGCTGCCGAGTCACGGCCGTAAACAAACGACGTCATACTCTTACTCATACTCAGTACTCAGTTACATCTACCCCAGTACATTTACTCGAGTACTGCTTTGTAATCACTTCTAAAGAGCTCGAGCGACACGAACAGACCCGGAGCCGGAGTTTTGTTTCATTCGCACACGTTTAAACGCACGAAAACGGCACATTCAGCACGAGTTCTTCCCTCAGACTGAAAACGCTCCGTTCCACCTGGTGATGTCACCGTGCGGCGATACAGGAAGTGCTCCGCTGTGTTTTTAAACTCCGCACAGCGTCGCTAGAATCATCTGGATCGTTTCCTGATCTCGACTGAACCGAAGGAAAAAGGAGCTGGAAGATCATTTGTTAAAATTTTAAATCCCATTGAGTTCCACCTTGTGATGTCATGAAGTGGTGGTTTTCGGGTGAACGGCTCCTTTTATGGAAGAGAATTTGTTCCTTTTCTTTAATTTTATTTTAAACACCACTGAATTTCTCATATTGAATTTTTTAGCTTAGATAAAAGACGTTTGAATTATTTTTATTCTGGATTTGAGTTGCTGAAATTTTAAGTGTAAATTTTCAAAACGCTTAAACTTCAAAGTTAAAATTTCGCCTTTTAAATATTCAGCACAAATATTTTCAAGCTCTCAAATAAAAAAGTCAAAATTCAGAGAGTAAAATTCACAGTTAAAAAAATGGCAGCAAAAGATCTAAATGTGCCTGAAAATATTTGAAATTTAATAAATAATAATAATAATAATAATAATAATAATAATAATAATAATAATAATAATAATAATAATAATAATAATAATAATAATAATAATAATGATGATGATAAATAAAAAAAATTAAAACATCTGTTTTCAGAGTTAAAAAATTCAAAGTGAGAAAATCAGTGGTGTTTAAAATAAAATAAAAAATAATGGAACAAATTATCTTCTATAAAATGAGCTGTTCACTTGAAAACTACCACTTGATGACATCACGAGGTGGAGCAGAGCGTTTGGAGCTTTGCAGATGTAACAGACGGATAATAAAGAGTCACTCAAACATGTGACTGAAACAAACACGACTCCAGCTGTTTGTGAGGAGGAAACATCAGAACGACTTAAACGTCACAAGTGTCAGTTTTGTGTAATTTAAGATCTTTAAAGTTCAGTGTTTTTGCAGTTTTTATTTTTCTACTTTCACAGTGTTGTTTTTTTTCACTTTTTGTGTTCAGAGTTTTTCTAAAATTGCAAAGCTGAAGTTAAACTCACATCTGTTTATACTGATTATAATTCGTATCTTCATAAATCTGTTTTCTGACTGCTTTAACTTTCTATTGCAACACTGGAATTTACTCACCTGTCCTCTCCTACACACCTGCCCCTGTCCTCTGCACCTGTTCTCTGCACCTGTCCTCTGCACCTGTCCCCTGTCCCTGTCCTCTGCACCTGTCCTCTGCACCTGTCCCTGTCTCTGTCCTCTGCACCTGTCCTCTGCACCTGTCCTCTGCACCTGTCCTCTGCACCTGTCCCTGTCTCTGTCCTCTGCACCTGTCCTCTGCACCTGTCCCTGTCTCTGTCCTCTGCACCTGTCCTCTGCACCTGTCCTCTGCACCTGTCCCTGTCTCTGTCCTCTGCACCTGTCCTCTGCACCTGTCCTCTGCACCTGTCCCTGTCCCTGTCTCTGTCCCTGTCCCCTGCCCCTGTCTCTGTCCCTGCAGGTTCCAGGTGGTGCGGCGGTTGCCGGGAGACTGTCCTGTGCGGTTGCCGAGCGCCAGAATAAACCTGGTGTAATGTTTAACAGGAGACAAACAGCAGCTGCAGCGAAGAGTCGCTCAGGCACAAGAGCAGAAACACCAGAAATACAGAAACACCAGAAACACCAGAAACACCAGAAACACCAGAAACACTGAAACACCAGAAACACCAGAAATACAGAAACACCAGAAACACCAGAAACACCAGAAACACCAGAAACACCAGAAACACCAGAAATACAGAAACACCAGAAACACCAGAAACACCAGAAACACCAGAAACACCTGAAACACCAGAAACACCAGAAACACTGAAACACCAGAAACACAGAAACACCAGAAACACCAGAAACACAGAAACACCAGAAACACCTGAAATACAGAAACACCTGAGACACCAGAAACACCAGAAACACTGAAACACCAGAAACACAGAAACACCAGAAACACCAGAAACACAGAAACACCAGAAACACCAGAAACACAGAAACACCAGAAACACAGAAACACCAGAAACACCAGAAACCAGTGGGGGCTGGTGGTATAATTTTTGGGGGTCATAAATCAAAATTATAAATCTGTATTATAAATATATGTATTATGTATTGGCTATAAAATCATAACAAATGCTGACAGAACACACCGTAACACACCGTAACACACCACAACACACCACAACACACTGTAACACACCGTAACACACCGTAACACACCACAACACACCACAACACACTGTAACACACCGTAACACACCGTAACACACCACAACACACCACAACACACTGTAACACACCGTAACACACCGTAACACACCACAACACACCGTAACACACCGTAACACACCGTAACACACCACAACACACCACAACACACTGTAACACACCGTAACACACCGTAACACACCGTAACACACCACAACACACCACAACACACTGTAACACACCGTAACACACCGTAACACACGCAACACACCGTAACACACCGTAACACACCGTAACACACCGTAACACACCACAACACACCACAACACACCGTAACACACCGTAACACACGTAACACACCGTAACACACCGTAACACACCGTAACACACCACAACACACTGTAACACACCGTAACACACCGTAACACCACAACGCACCGTAACACACCACAACACACCACAACACACTGTAACACACCGTAACACACCGTAACACACGTAACACACCGTAACACACCGTAACACACCGTAACACCACAACGCACCGTAACACACCACAACACACCACAACACACTGTAACACACCGTAACACACCGTAACACACGTAACACACCGTAACACACCGTAACACACCGTAACACACCGTAACACACCGTAACACACCACAACACACCGTAACACACCGTAACACACCGTAACACACCGTAACACACGTAACACACCGTAACACACCGTAACACACCGTAACACACCGTAACACACCACAACACACCACAACACACTGTAACACACCGTAACACACCGTAACACACGTAACACACCGTAACACACCGTAACACACCACAACACACCGTAACACACCGTAACACACCGTAACACCACAACGCACCGTAACACACCGTAACACCACAACGCACCGTAACACACCGTAACACACCGAAACACCACAACGCACCGTAACACACCGTAACACAACGCAACACACCGTAACACACCGTAACACACCGTAACACACCGTAACAACCACAACACACTGTAACACACCGTAACACACCGTAACACACCGTAACACACCGTAACACAACGCAACACACCGTAACACACCGTAACACACCGTAACACACCGTAACACACCGTAACACACCGTAACACACCACAACACACCACAACACACTGTAACACACCGTAACACACCGTAACACACCGTAACACACCACAACACACCGTAACACACCGTAACACACCGTAACACCACAACGCACCGTAACACACCGTAACACACCACAACACACCGTAACATACCGTAACACACCGTAACACACAGTAACACACCACAACACACCGTAACACACCGTAACACACCGTAACACACCATAACACACCGTAACACACCGCAACACACCGTAACACACCGTAACACACCACAACACACCACAACACACTGTAACACACCGTAACACACCGTAACACACGTAACACACCGTAACACACCGTAACACACCACAACACACCGTAACACACCGTAACACACCGTAACACCACAACGCACCGTAACACACCGTAACACACCACAACACACCGTAACATACCGTAACACACCGTAACACACCGTAACACACCACAACACACTGTAACACACCGTAACACACCGTAACACACCGTAACACACCGTAACACAACGCAACACACCGTAACACACCGTAACACACCGTAACACACCGTAACACACCATAACACACCACAACACACCACAACACACTGTAACACACCGTAACACACCGTAACACACCGTAACACAACGCAACACACCGTAACACAAACATAACACCTTAACACACCGTAACACACTGTAACACACCGTAACACACCACAACACACCACAACACACTGTGACACACCGAGACACACCGTAACACACACGTAACACACCGTAACACACCGTAACACACCCCACCCCGTAACACACCGCAACACACCGTAACACCACAACGCACCGTAACACACCGTAACACACCACAACACACCGTAACATACCGTAACACACCGTAACACACAGTAACACACCACAACACACCGTAACACACCGTAACACACCGTAACACACCATAACACACCGTAACACACCGCAACACACTGTAACACACCGTAACACACCACAACACACCACAACACACTGTAACACACCACAACACACCACAACACACTGTAACACACCGTAACACACCGTAACACACGTAACACACCGTAACACACCACAACACACCACAACACACTGTAACACACCGTAACACACCGTAACACACCACAACACACCACAACACACTGTAACACAACGCAACACACCGTAACACAACGCAACACACCGTAACACACCGTAACACACTGTAACACACCGTAACACACCACAACACACCACAACACACTGTAACACACCGTAACACACCGTAACACACGTAACACACCGTAACACACCGTAACACACCACAACACACCGTAACACACCGTAACACACCGTAACACCACAACGCACCGTAACACACCGTAACACACCACAACACACCGTAACATACCGTAACACACCGTAACACACAGTAACACACCACAACACACCGTAACACACCGAAACACCACAACGCACCGTAACACACCGTAACACAACGCAACACACCGTAACACACCGTAACACACCGTAACACACCGTAACAACCACAACACACTGTAACACACCGTAACACACCGTAACACACCGTAACACACCGTAACACAACGCAACACACCGTAACACACCGTAACACACCGTAACACACCGTAACACACCGTAACACACCGTAACACACCACAACACACCACAACACACTGTAACACACCGTAACACACCGTAACACACCGTAACACACCACAACACACCGTAACACACCGTAACACACCGTAACACACCGTAACACCACAACGCACCGTAACACACCGTAACACACCACAACACACCGTAACATACCGTAACACACCGTAACACACAGTAACACACCACAACACACCGTAACACACCGTAACACACCGTAACACACCATAACACACCGTAACACACCGTAACACACCGTAACACACCACAACACACCACAACACACTGTAACACACCGTAACACACCGTAACACACCACAACACACCACAACACACTGTAACACACCGTAACACACCGTAACACACCACAACACACCACAACACACTGTAACACACCGTAACACACCGTAACACACCACAACACACCGTAACACACCGTAACACACCGTAACACACCGTAACACACCACAACACACCACAACACACTGTAACACACCGTAACACACCGTAACACACCGTAACACACCACAACACACCACAACACACTGTAACACACCGTAACACACCGTAACACACGCAACACACCACAACACACCGTAACACACCGTAACACACGTAACACACCGTAACACACCGTAACACACCGTAACACACCACAACACACTGTAACACACCGTAACACACCGTAACACCACAACGCACCGTAACACACCACAACACACCACAACACACCACAACACACCGTAACACACCGTAACACACGTAACACACCGTAACACACCGTAACACACCGTAACACCACAACGCACCGTAACACACCACAACACACCACAACACACTGTAACACACCGTAACACACCGTAACACACGTAACACACCGTAACACACCGTAACACACCGTAACACACCGTAACACACCACAACACACCGTAACACACCGTAACACACCGTAACACACCGTAACACACGTAACACACCGTAACACACCGTAACACACCGTAACACACCGTAACACACCACAACACACCACAACACACTGTAACACACCGTAACACACCGTAACACACGTAACACACCGTAACACACCGTAACACACCACAACACACCGTAACACACCGTAACACCACAACGCACCGTAACACACCGTAACACCACAACGCACCGTAACACACCGTAACACACCGAAACACCACAACGCACCGTAACACACCGTAACACAACGCAACACACCGTAACACACCGTAACACACCGTAACACACCGTAACAACCACAACACACTGTAACACACCACAACACACCACAACACACTGTAACACACCGTAACACACCGTAACACACGTAACACACCGTAACACACCGTAACACACCGTAACACACCGTAACACACCACAACACACCGTAACACACCGTAACACACCGTAACACACCGTAACACACGTAACACACCGTAACACACCGTAACACACCGTAACACACCGTAACACACCACAACACACCACAACACACTGAAACAAACCGTAACACACCGGAACACACGGAACACACCGTAACAAACCGTAACACACCGTAACACACCGTAACACACCGTAACACCACAACGCACCGTAACACACCGTAACACCACAACGCACCGTAACACACCGTAACACACCGAAACACCACAACGCACCGTAACACACCGTAACACAACGCAACACACCGTAACACACCGTAACACACCGTAACACACCGTAACAACCACAACACACTGTAACACACCGTAACACACCGTAACACACCGTAACACACCGTAACACAACGCAACACACCGTAACACACCGTAACACACCGTAACACACCGTAACACACCGTAACACACCGTAACACACCACAACACACCACAACACACTGTAACACACCGTAACACACCGTAACACACCGTAACACACCACAACACACCGTAACACACCGTAACACCACAACGCACCGTAACACACCGTAACACACCACAACACACCGTAACATACCGTAACACACCGTAACACACAGTAACACACCGAAACACACCGTAACACACCGTAACACACCAAAACACACCAGAACACACCGTAACACACATAACACACCGTAACACACCGTAACACACCACAACACACCACACCACACTGTAACACACCGTAACACACCGTAACACACCGTAACACACACCGTAACACACCGTAACACACCACAACACACCGTAACACACCGTAACACACCGTAACACCACAACGCACCGTAACACACCGTAACACACCACAACACACCGTAACATACCGTAACACACCGTAACACACCGTAACACACCACAACACACCGTAACACACCGTAACACACCGTAACACAACGCAACACACCGTAACACACCGTAACACACCGTAACACACCGTAACACACCATAACACACCACAACACACCACAACACACTGTAACACACCGTAACACACCGTAACACACCGTAACACAACGCAACACACCGTAACACAACGCAACACACCGTAACACACCGTAACACACTGTAACACACCGTAACACACCACAACACACCACAACACACTGTAACACACCGTAACACACCGTAACACACGTAACACACCGTAACACACCGTAACACACCACAACACACCGTAACACACCGTAACACACCGTAACACCACAACGCACCGTAACACACCGTAACACACCACAACACACCGTAACATACCGTAACACACCGTAACACACAGTAACACACCACAACACACCGTAACACACCGTAACACACCGTAACACACCATAACACACCGTAACACACCGCAACACACTGTAACACACCGTAACACACCACAACACACCACAACACACTGTAACACACCACAACACACCACAACACACTGTAACACACCGTAACACACCGTAACACACGTAACACACCGTAACACACCACAACACACCACAACACACTGTAACACACCGTAACACACCGTAACACACCACAACACACCACAACACACTGTAACACAACGCAACACACCGTAACACAACGCAACACACCGTAACACACCGTAACACACTGTAACACACCGTAACACACCACAACACACCACAACACACTGTAACACACCGTAACACACCGTAACACACGTAACACACCGTAACACACCGTAACACACCACAACACACCGTAACACACCGTAACACACCGTAACACCACAACGCACCGTAACACACCGTAACACACCACAACACACCGTAACATACCGTAACACACCGTAACACACAGTAACACACCACAACACACCGTAACACACCGTAACACACCGTAACACACCGTAACACACCGTAACACAACACAACACACCGTAACACACCACAACACACCGTAACACACCACAACACACCGTAACACACCGTAACACACCACAACACACCGTAACACACCACAACACACCGTAACACACCGCAACACACCGTAACACACCGTAACACACCACAACACACCGTAACACACCACAACACACCGTAACACACGTAACACACCACAACACACCGTAACACACCACAACACACCGTAACACACCGTAACACACCGTAACACACGTAACACACCACAACACACCGTAACACACCACAACACACCACAACACACCGTAACACACCACAACACACCACAACACACCGTAACACACCACAACACACCACAACACACCGTAACACACCACAACACACCACAACACACCGTAACACACCGTAACACACCACAACACACCGTAACACACGTAACACACCACAACACACCGTAACACACCGTAACACACCACAACACACCGTAACACACCGTAACACACCGTAACACACGTAACACACCACAACACACCGTAACACACCACAACACACCACAACACACCGTAACACACCGTAACACACCGTAACACACCGTAACACACGTAACACACCGTAACACACCGTAACACACCGTAACAGCTCCCATAACCAGCCCCTGTAACGTCATGAAAATGCAGCACAAATGTTGCTCCGGTCACAGCATCAGCTCCGCTCCTGCAGCTCACGGCAGAAACACCGGAGCCGGTTATATTCTAAGGAGAAGTGGTCGGCAATGAAGTTTTTCCATGTGTTAATGTGTATTTTTTTTCTCAGCTTTTCCAATTGATTAATATGACTTTCTTGGCGATAGTTAGCGACACAAGTAGATGTTTTGTATTGTATTGGTGGAGACAGAGAGGGGGACAATGGGATGTGGCAGCCAAATATTGTGGAAAGTGATTGAGTGATGGTTTTCCAGAATGTACAGACGGGAGGGCAGTGCCAGAATGCATGTAGATAGTTGTCCCTTTCCCCTTGTGTGCAGTGTGAACATCTGTCTGTTGAGAAACCCATTTTTGATCATTTATAACCTGTATAGTGCATCTATGGAGAATCTTGAACTGTAAAAACGGTGTGTTGTGTTGTGGTGTGTTACGGTGTGTTACGGTGTGTTACGGGGTAATACAGGAAGTGCTCCACTGTGCTCTAGCTAAATTAAAATGACTTAAATTAAATTAAATTACTTTGTTTGAACAGATTCAATTTGAGAAATAAAATGATCTGCCAGTGGAATAAGTGTTTTTCTCTTAATTCAAGCAACATTTGATTTTGTACAAAAAAAAAGTACAAAAAGCAGATTTTTTTACTTATCAAAAGTTAAATTTACTCAAATCATGATTAAACTTTCTTTTTAAGTCTTCTTAACGTGGAAGGATTTTGTTTTTTTGCAGAGTCGAATCATTTGGATCCTTTCAGCGCAGGAACTGTCGATCTCTGCCACTTCGAAAAACGACCACTTGATGACATCACAAAGTGGAACAGAGCGTTTGGAGCTGTGGAGATGTAGACAGACGAATAATAAAGAGTTACTCAAACATGAATGAAACAAAACACAACTCCAGGTCTGTTTTTAACATCAGAACAGATTTAAAGTTCACATGAGTCAGTCTCGTGTAATATTGAAATGTGACGTCTGCGAATACGACACAGATACAGAAACTCTCCCCACAAACAGCTTCAGTACATCAACATAAAAATGTCAGAAACTGAAAATAAAGAAAAAAAATAAAACACAATTAAATTAAACTTAAAATTCGAGGCCTCATAAAATAGTATCAGGTCAAAGTCCTGGTAGCAGTAGTAGTAGTAGCAGGAATAGTGATGGAAGTAGCAGTAGTGATGGTACTACTGGTAGTAGTAGTAGTAAAGTAAAAAATAAAAACAAAATAAAACTTAGAGCAGGCATGTCCAAACTATGGCCCAGGGGCCAAATGTGGCCCTCAGATCAGTTGTTTTGGCCCTCAGGCTTCCAGGTGAAATGGCCTCAAGTCGAACTTTTTACTCCGTGTTTTTTAAATCCACCATGATAAAGCAGATTCTGTGTGTCCCTGTGAGGATCTGAGTATGAACAAAGGTCTGAGGGTCATTTAAACCTGGTATAAAAGCACAGATTTGAATTCCTCACTGTTCTGACCCTCAGTCTGTGACCCTCAGTCTGTGACCCTGAGTCTGTGACCCTCAGTCTGTGGCCCTCAGTCTGTGACCCTGAGTCTGTGACCCTCAGTCTGTGACCCTGAGTCTGTGACCCTCAGTCTGTGACCCTGAGTCTGTGACCCTGAGTCTGTGACCCTCAGTCTGTGACCCTCAGTCTGTGACCCTCAGTCTGTGACCCTCAGTCTGTGACCCTCAGTCTGTGACCCTCAGTCGGCCTCACGCTGCTTTGTGTTTTAATATGTGGCCCTGGATGAAAAAAGTTTGGACGCCCTGGTTTAGAAACTTACAGACCTAAAACAGTATCAGGGGTCACAGACTCGTTACTTGTTCTTTATATTTCGTCTCTCTCTCCGTGGGTCCGTGGGTCGTGGGTCCGTGGGTCCGTGGGTCCGTGGGTCCGTGCGGGGTGTTGTCCGCGCGGTTCTGTGGAGTCGGGCTCCCCCTGGTGGAGGCTCCGAGTCTGCGCACAGCCTGGACCCGGGGCGCGGGGAGGACTCGGGGTCCGGATCTGCTTTGGTCCCAGGTCTCAGCGCGTGTAAGACACTAAAGACACGGTCCCTGCTGTGGGGTGCGTGTGATTCGCTCGGATGCCCTTCCACACTGCGGCCTCTTCATTATCAGAGCGGAACCATCTGGACGTTTGACGCACACGTCACTTTCCGCTTTTATTACACAACTAAACTTTAATGATGACTGAAGGAACAAGACCTGCATTTTGTGAAGTAAAAGTACAAATACACAGAGGTACTACAGTACTGCACTCAGAGAAGAGTCACTGTACTGCACATACAGTAGCCTACACAAGTCCTCCAGGGGCGAGTTTCACATTTTTACAGACATTTAGACTTTAAAGCGATCGGTAAAACTGTAAGATTTTGTAGTATTTTTTATTTTTTTAGGACCGGAGTCAAAATGTCTTTGTCAAACATTCACTGAAAAACAGAAAAACTCAAATTTGTGTGAATAAATAAAGCCACAAGTACAGAGCAGGAGCTGTAGGTGTTGTAATAATATTAGCAGCAGTAGTAGTAGTAGTAGTAGTAGTAGCAGTAGCAGTAGCAGTAGCAGTAGTAGTAGTCCAAATAGTAGTAGTAGTAATTGTAGTAGTACAAATAGTAGTAGTAGTAATTGTAGTAGTAGTAGTAGTAGTAGTAGGAGATGTAGTACTAATAGTAGTAGTAGTAATTGTAGTAGTAGTAGTAGTAGTAGTAGTAATAGTAGTACAAATAGTAGTAGTAGTAATTGTAGTAGTAGTAGTAGTAGTAGTACAAATAGTAGTAGTAGTAATTGTAGTAGTAGTAGTAGTAGTAGTAGGAGATGTAGTACTAATAGTAGTAGTAGTAATTGTAGTAGTAGTAGTAGTAGTAGGAGATGTAGTACTAATAGTAGTAGTAGTAATTGTAGTAGCAGTAGTAGTAGTAGTAGGAGATGTAGTACTAATAGTAGTAGTAGTAATTGTAGTAGTAGTAGTAGTAGGAGATGTAGTACTAATAGTAGTAGTAGTAGTAGGAAATGTAGTACTAATAGTAGTAGTAGTAGTAGGAGATGTAGTACTAATAGTAGTAGTAGTAATTGTAGTAGTAGTAGGAGATGTAGTACTAATAGTAGTAGTAGTAATTGTAGTAGTAGTAATAGTAGGAGATGTAGTACTAATAGTAGTAGTAGTAATTGTAGTAGTAGTAGGAGATGTAGTACTAATAGTAGTAGTAGTACCTGTGCCGCGGTGCCAGAAGTGTTCCGCGCGCTTTTACGCACGGCGCCGCGCTCCTCCAGACCTGTCCGGCAGGGGTCGCGCTCTCGCTGTTTTCCAAAAGTATTTTAAAGATTTTTTTTCTTTTTTTCGTGGTTTGTGTGTTTTTGAGTCCCCGCCCCTCTCCGCGCGGCTCCAGGAAGCGGAAGTCCAGCGCAAGTTTGGGAAAAGTTTGGTACAAGTTTGTGACAGTTCGGACTGACGCAGCCTGACGCAGCGGATCCACATGAGGTGAGTGCCCCGGCACAGCGACCCCAGCCCCGGCCTCTGCCTCCGCTCCCACGCGCTCCAGGGCTCCGGGGCTCCGAGGGCCCCAGTCACTGCGCACGGGGATAACTGGAACAACCAGTCCCGCAGAGGCGCAAACCAGGACTAAACCAGGACTAAACCAGGACTAAACCCGGACTAAACCAGGTCTAAACCAGGACTAAACTAGGACTAAACTGCTAAACCAGTGACAAACCCGCATTTATCCGGGACTTGTTAGGACTCGAGCTAAAAGTTTTACAAAATGAGAGAGATTTTGGTGAAGTTGGTTTAATCCTCCTGGTCTTGGTCCCAGAATGATGCGTGACAACTGTGCGTGCCGTGTTGACACGTTTGTTCTTCGGTTTAGTCTTGGTCTAGATCTGAGTCCGTCCTGGTTCAGTCCTGTTTAGGCTCCGATACATCCTGGATTAGTCCTTGTTTACCGATTTAGTCCTGGTTTAGTCCTGGTTTAGTCCTGCTCTTGATCTCAGTTTTAGTCCTGGTTTAGTCTTGTTTTTAGCCTGTTTTAGTCTTGGTTTAGTCCTAGTTTAGTCTTGTTTTAGTCCCAATTTAGTCCCAGTTTAGTCCTGCTCTTAATGTCTGTTTTAGTCTTGGTTTTAGTCTTGGTTTAGTCCTGGTTTAGTCTTGTTTTTAGTCCTGGTTTAGTCCCAGTTTAGTCTTGTTCTTAATGTCTGTTTTAGTCTTGGTTTTAGTCTTGGTTTTAGTCTTGGTTTAGTCCTGGTTTAGTCTTGTTTTAGTCCCAATTTAGTCCCAGTTTAGTCCTGCTCTTAATGTCTGTTTTAGTCTTGGTTTTAGTCCTGGTTTAGTCCTGGTTTAGTCTTGTTTTTAGTCCTGGTTTAGTCCCAGTTTAGTCTTGTTCTTAATGTCTGTTTTAGTCTTGGTTTTCGTCTTGGTTTAGTCTTGTTTTTAGTCCTGGTTTAGTCTTGTTTTTAGTCCTGGTTTAGTCTTGTTTTTAGTCCTGGTTTAGTCCCAGTTTAGTCCCAGTTTAGCCCCAGTTTAGCCCCAGTTTAGTCCCAGTTTAGTCTTGTTCTTAATGTCTGTTTTAGTCTTGTTTTTCGTCTTGGTTTAGTCTTGTTTTTAGTCCTGGTTTATTGTTGTTTTAGTCCCAATTTAATCCCAGTTTAGTCCCAGTTTAATCTCGTTCTTAATGTGTGTTTTTAGTCTTGTTTTTAGTCCTGCTTTAGTCCTGTTTTAGTCCTGCTTTAGTCCTGCTCTAGTCCTGGTTTAGACCTGGTTCAGTCCTGTTTTAGTCCTGGTTCAATCCTGGTTTAGTCCTGGTTTAGTCCTTGTACCCGTTTACCCTCTGATAGTTTATGTCCTCTGATTATCTCTGGGGCAGGGCTCAAACTGTCAAACATTCACCGACAGAACAAAATCTGTCATAGTAATAAACGTAGTAATGGTCCCGGTCGGGTCCTGGTTTAGTCCTGGTTTAGTCCAGGTTTTGTCCTGGTTTAGTACCGGTTTAGTCCTGGGTTTGTCCTGCTCTTAATTTCTGGTTTAGTCCTGGTCCAGTCCTGGTCCAGTCCTGGTTTCATCCTGGTTTAGTCCTGGTTTAGTCCTGGTTTAGTCCTGGTTTTGTCCCGGTTTAGTCCCGTTTTAGTCCCGGTTTTAGTCCTGTTTTAGTCCTGTTTTAGTCCCGGTTTTAGTCCTGTTTTAGTCCTGTTTTAGTCCTGGTTCAGTCCTGGTTTAGTCCTGGCTCAGTCCTGGTTCTGTCCTGGTTCAGTCCTGCTCTTAATTTCTTTTTCATCCTCGTATCATTCTGGTTTTCTGTCTTTCATACGTCTCTGGGGGCAGTGGGACTTTCTGATTTTATGTTCGGTAAAACGCTCCAGATCGGAGTCAGATTTCCCGGTTTTGGCGCAGTTTCCTGGTTTCGCGCTGACGTCATAAGTAGGGCTCAAACGATTCATCGAGTTAATCGATGAAATCGATTAGAAAAATGCATCGATTATTATTTTTTGCCTCGATGCTTCGTTTTATTTTCATACGGTAAAGTTTCCGCACGACCACTGCACTTCACTGTACACACAACAGCGCGGCGCCCATGGATGTGTAATAAGAGCAGAACCTCCTCCTCATGTCCTCCGGTACCGGAGGAGACAAGGAGTGCGCGGTACGCTCCGGTACGCTCCGGTACGCTCCGGTACGCTCCGGTAGTGCGCGGTACGCTCCGGTACACTCCGGTACACTCCGGTACACTCCGGTACGCTCCGGTACGCTCCGGTACGCTCTTCATCCCCCGTACGCCGCGCACTCTGCGCGTGCATTGTGTCTTGTCGCGTTCACTCCGTGGACCGCGCTTCCTCCTGTGCGCCTCTAAACCAGAACTCACACCAGGACTAAACCAGGTCTAAACCAGGTCTAAACCAGGTCTAAACCAGGTCTAAACCAGGTCTAAACCAGGTCTAAACCAGGTCTAAACCAGGACTAAGCCAGGTCTAAATCAGGTCTAAACCAGGACTAAGCCAGGTCTAAACCAGGTCTAAACCAGGACTAAGCCAGGTCTAAACCAGGTCTAAACCAGATCTAAAACCAGGTCTAATCCAGGTCTAAAACCAAACAAGAATTTGCAGGAGTTGTTGCTACATTTATGTAGTTTTAAAAATCATGACAATATCAAGTAATCCAAAGTAATCAGATTACGTTACTCACTTTAAGTAATTTAATTGATTATGTCCCAAACTACATTTTGGGGAATGTAATCTGTAATCTGTAGGGGATTACATTTTAAAAGTCACCTTCTCCACACTGAAGCTACAACATGTAAACAGAACCGTACATTACATCAAGTGGAAAAGAAACCGTGAGGTGAGTCGACCTGAGCCCAGAGATAATTAAGTTTTTCATGTCCAAAACATGTGGATCTGTCAGTGCAGGTGGAGTGTACTTAACATGTGCAAAGTAGACGCGACAATAACAAACGATTACTCGATTATTCGAACAAAATAATGGACAGAATAATCGATTACTGTAATAATCGATGGCTGCAGCCCTCACCATAGGAGTTTCTTGGCCGTTCTCGTGTCGTTTGAACTTTTATTGACTCAGAGCTGAGCTGACGTCTCCCGGAGGTAAACGGCTCCGTCACATCCTGAAAGTATCGGATCAGGATCGGGAGTGAAAAGGATCCGTCCCTGTCGATGTGGATCAGACCTTCACACACACAGACCGGAGTGTCTTGCCCAAGGACACATCCGACTCCAACAACAACTAGTATTTATAGAAGCTCAATGACAGCAGTGGTAGGTTTAGTCCTGGTTTAGTCCTGGTTTAGTCCTGGTTTAGTCTTGTTTTTAGTCCCGGTTTAGTCCCAGTTTAGTCCCAGTTTAGTCCTGCTCTTAATGTCTGTTTTAGTCTTGTTTTTAGTCCTGGTTTAGTCTTGTTTTAGTCCCAGTTTAGTCCCAGTTTAGTGCTGCTCTTAATGTCTGTTTTAGTCTTGGTTTAGTCCTGGTTTAGTCTTGTTTTAGTCCCAATTTAGTCCCAGTTTAGTCCTGCTCTTAATGTCTGTTTTAGTCCTGTTTTAGTCCTGGTTTAGTCCTGGTTTAGTCCTGGTTTAGTCCTGGTTTAGTCCTGGTTTAGTCCCAGTTTAGCTCCAGTTTAGCCCCAGTTTAGTCCCAGTTTAGTCCTGCTCTTAATGTCTGTTTTAGTCTTGGTTTTAGTCCTGGTTTACTCCTGGTTTAGTCTTGTTTTTAGTCCTGGTTTAGTCCCAGTTTAGCCCCAGTTTAGTGCTGCTCTTAATGTCTGTTTTAGTCCTGGTTTAGTCCCAGTTTAGTCCCAGTTTAGTCCTGTTCTTAGTTTCTGTTTTTAGTCTTGTTTTAGTCTTGTTTTTAGTCCTGGTTTAGTCTTGTTTTAGTCCCAGTTTAGTGCTGCTCTTAATGTCTGTTTTAGTCTTGTTTTTAGTCTTGGTTTAGTCCTGGTTTAGTCTTGTTTTTAGTCCTGGTTTAGTCTTGTTTTAGTCCCAGTTTAGTCCCAGTTTAGTGCTGCTCTTAATGTCTGTTTTAGTCCCAGTTTAGTCCCAGTTTAGTCCTGTTCTTATTTTCTGTTTTTAGCCTTGTTTTAGTCCCAGTTTAGTCCTGTTCTTATTTTCTGTTTTTAGTCTTGTTTTAGTCTTGTTTTTAGTCCTGGTTTAGTCCTGGTTTAGTCTTGTTTTTAGTCCTGGTTTAGTCTTGTTTTTAGTCCTGGTTTAGTCCTGGTTTAGTCTTGTTTTTAGTCCTGGTTTAGTCTTGTTTTTAGTCCTGGTTTAGTCCTGGTTTAGTTTTGTTTTTAGTCCTGGTTTAGTCTTGTTTTTAGTCCTGGTTTAGTCCTGGTTTAGTCCTGGTTTAGTCTTGTTTTTAGTCCTGGTTTAGTCTTGTTTTTAGTCCTGGTTTAGTCCTGGTTTAGTCCTGGTTTAGTCCTGGTTTAGTCCTGGTTTAGTCTTGTTTTTAGTCCTGGTTTAGTCTTGTTTTTAGTCCTGGTTTAGTCCTGGTTTAGTCCTGTTTTTAGTCCTGGTTTAGTCTTGTTTTTAGTCCTGGTTTAGTCCTGGTTTAGTCTTGTTTTTAGTCCTGGTTTAGTCTTGTTTTTAGTCCTGGTTTAGTCCTGGTTTAGTCTTGTTTTTAGTCCTGGTTTAGTCTTGTTTTTAGTTCTGGGTTAGTCTTGTTTTTAGTCCCAGTTTAGTCCTGCTCTTAATGTCTGTTTTAGTCTTGGTTTTAGTCCTGGTTTACTCCTGGTTTAGTCTTGTTTTTAGTCCTGGTTTAGTCCCAGTTTAGCCCCAGTTTAGTGCTGCTCTTAATGTCTGTTTTAGTCCTGGTTTAGTCCCAGTTTAGTCCCAGTTTAGTCCTGTTCTTAGTTTCTGTTTTTAGTCTTGTTTTTAGTCTTGTTTTTAGTCCTGGTTTAGTCTTGTTTTAGTCCCAGTTTAGTGCTGCTCTTAATGTCTGATTTAGTCTTGCTTTTAGTCTCGTTTTAGTCCTGGTTTAGTCTTGTTTTTAGTCCTGGTTTAGTCTTGTTTTAGTCCCAGTTTAGTCCCAGTTTAGTGCTGCTCTTAATGTCTGTTTTAGTCCCAGTTTAGTCCCAGTTTAGTCCTGTTCTTATTTTCTGTTTTTAGCCTTGTTTTAGTCCCAGTTTAGTCCTGTTCTTATTTTCTGTTTTTAGTCTTGTTTTAGTCTTGTTTTTAGTCCTGGTTTAGTCCTGGTTTAGTCTTGTTTTTAGTCCTGGTTTAGTCTTGTTTTTAGTCCTGGTTTAGTCCTGGTTTAGTCTTGTTTTTAGTCCTGGTTTAGTCTTGTTTTTAGTCCTGGTTTAGTCCTGGTTTAGTTTTGTTTTTAGTCCTGGTTTAGTCTGGTTTTTGTCCTGGTTTTAGTCCTGGTTTAGTCCTGGTTTAGTCTTGATTTTAGTCCTGGTTTAGTCCTGGTTTTAGTTCTGGTTTAGTCCTGGTTTAGTCCTGGTTTAGTCCTGGTTTAGTCCTGGTTTAGTCTTGATTTTAGTCCTGGTTTAGTCCTGGTTTTAGTTCTGGTTTAGTCCTGGTTTAGTCCTGTTTTTAGTCCTGGTTTAGTCTTGTTTTTAGTCCTGGTTTAGTCCTGGTTTAGTCTTGTTTTTAGTCCTGGTTTAGTCTTGTTTTTAGTCCTGGTTTAGTCCTGGTTTAGTCTTGTTTTTAGTCCTGGTTTAGTCTTGTTTTTAGTTCTGGGTTAGTCTTGTTTTTAGTCCTGGTTTAGTCCTGGTTTAGTCTTGTTTTTAGTCCTGGTTTAGTCCTGGTTTAGTCTTGTTTTAGTCCCAGTTTAGTGCTGCTCTTAATGTCTGTTTTAGTCCTGGTTTAGTCCTGGTTTAGTCCTGGTTTAGTCTTGTTTTAGTCTTGTTTTTAGTCCTGGTTTAGTCCTGGTTTAGTCCTGGTTTAGTCTTGTTTTAGTCTTGTTTTTAGTCCTGTTTTAGTCCTGGTTTAGTCTTGTTTTTAGTCCTGGTTTAGTCTTGTTTTTAGTCCTGGTTTAGTCCTGGTTTAGTCTTGTTTTTAGTCCTGGTTTAGTCTTGTTTTTAGTCCTGGTTTAGTCCTGGTTTAGTCTTGTTTTTAGTCCTGGTTTAGTCTTGTTTTTAGTCCTGGTTTAGTTCTGGTTTAGTCCTGTTTTAGTCCTGGTTTAGTCCTGGTTTAGTCTTGTTTTTAGTCCTGGTTTAGTCTTGTTTTTAGTCCTGGTTTAGTCCTGGTTTAGTCTTGTTTTTAGTCCTGGTTTAGTCCTGGTTTAGTCTTGTTTTTAGTCCTGGTTTAGTCTTGTTTTTAGTCCTGGTTTAGTCCTGGTTTAGTCCTGGTTTAGTCCTGGTTTAGTCCTGGTTTAGTCTTGTTTTTAGTCCTGGTTTAGTCTTGTTTTTAGTCCTGGTTTAGTCCTGGTTTAGTCCTGTTTTTAGTCCTGGTTTAGTCTTGTTTTTAGTCCTGGTTTAGTCCTGGTTTAGTCTTGTTTTTAGTCCTGGTTTAGTCTTGTTTTTAGTCCTGGTTTAGTCCTGGTTTAGTCTTGTTTTTAGTCCTGGTTTAGTCTTGTTTTTAGTTCTGGGTTAGTCTTGTTTTTAGTCCCAGTTTAGTCCTGCTCTTAATGTCTGTTTTAGTCTTGGTTTTAGTCCTGGTTTACTCCTGGTTTAGTCTTGTTTTTAGTCCTGGTTTAGTCCCAGTTTAGCCCCAGTTTAGTGCTGCTCTTAATGTCTGTTTTAGTCCTGGTTTAGTCCCAGTTTAGTCCCAGTTTAGTCCTGTTCTTAGTTTCTGTTTTTAGTCTTGTTTTAGTCTTGTTTTTAGTCCTGGTTTAGTCTTGTTTTAGTCCCAGTTTAGTGCTGCTCTTAATGTCTGTTTTAGTCTTGTTTTTAGTCTTGGTTTAGTCCTGGTTTAGTCTTGTTTTTAGTCCTGGTTTAGTCTTGTTTTAGTCCCAGTTTAGTCCCAGTTTAGTGCTGCTCTTAATGTCTGTTTTAGTCCCAGTTTAGTCCCAGTTTAGTCCCAGTTTAGTCCTGTTTTAGTCCCAGTTTAGTCCTGTTCTTATTTTCTGTTTTTAGTCTTGTTTTAGTCCTGTTTTAGTCCTGGTTTAGTCTTGTTTTTAGTCCTGTTTTAGTCCTGGTTTAGTCTTGTTTTTAGTCCTGGTTTAGTCTTGTTTTTAGTCCTGGTTTAGTCTTGTTTTTAGTCCTGGTTTAGTCTTGTTTTTAGTCCTGGTTTAGTCCTGGTTTAGTCCTGGTTTAGTCTTGTTTTTAGTCCTGGTTTAGTCTTGTTTTTAGTCCTGGTTTAGTCCTGGTTTAGTCCTGGTTTAGTCCTGGTTTAGTCCTGGTTTAGTCTTGTTTTTAGTCCTGGTTTAGTCTTGTTTTTAGTCCTGGTTTAGTCCTGGTTTAGTCCTGTTTTTAGTCCTGGTTTAGTCTTGTTTTTAGTCCTGGTTTAGTCCTGGTTTAGTCTTGTTTTTAGTCCTGGTTTAGTCTTGTTTTTAGTCCTGGTTTAGTCCTGGTTTAGTCTTGTTTTTAGTCCTGGTTTAGTCTTGTTTTTAGTTCTGGGTTAGTCTTGTTTTTAGTCCTGGTTTAGTCCTGGTTTAGTCTTGTTTTTAGTCCTGGTTTAGTCCTGGTTTAGTCTTGTTTTAGTCCCAGTTTAGTGCTGCTCTTAATGTCTGTTTTAGTCCTGGTTTAGTCCTGGTTTAGTCCTGGTTTAGTCTTGTTTTAGTCTTGTTTTTAGTCCTGGTTTAGTCCTGGTTTAGTCCTGGTTTAGTCTTGTTTTAGTCTTGTTTTTAGTCCTGGTTTAGTCCTGGTTTAGTCTTGTTTTTAGTCCTGGTTTAGTCTTGTTTTTAGTCCTGGTTTAGTCCTGGTTTAGTCTTGTTTTTAGTCCTGGTTTAGTCTTGTTTTTAGTCCTGGTTTAGTCCTGGTTTAGTCTTGTTTTTAGTCCTGGTTTAGTCTTGTTTTTAGTCCTGGTTTAGTTCTGGTTTAGTCCTGTTTTAGTCCTGGTTTAGTCCTGGTTTAGTCTTGTTTTTAGTCCTGGTTTAGTCTTGTTTTTAGTCCTGGTTTAGTCCTGGTTTAGTCTTGTTTTTAGTCCTGGTTTAGTCCTGGTTTAGTCTTGTTTTTAGTCCTGGTTTAGTCTTGTTTTTAGTCCTGGTTTAGTCCTGGTTTAGTCCTGCTTTAGTCCTGGTTTAGTCCTGGTTTAGTCCTGGTTTAGTCCTGGTTTAGTCCTGGTTTAGTCTTGTTTTTAGTCTTGTTTTTAGTCCTGGGTTAGTCCTGGTTTAGTCCTGGTTTAGTCTTGTTTTTAGTCTTGTTTTTAGTCCTGGTTTAGTCCTGGTTTAGTCTTGTTTTTAGTCCTGGTTTAGTCTTGTTTTTAGTCCTGGTTTAGTCCTGGTTTAGTCTTGTTTTTAGTCCTGGTTTAGTCTTGTTTTTAGTCCTGGTTTAGTCCTGGTTTAGTCTTGTTTTTAGTCCTGGTTTAGTCTTGTTTTTAGTCCTGGTTTAGTCCTGGTTTAGTCCTGGTTTAGTCTTGTTTTTAGTCCTGGTTTAGTCTTGTTTTTAGTCCTGGTTTAGTCCTGGTTTAGTCCTGGTTTAGTCCTGGTTTAGTCTTGTTTTTAGTCCTGGTTTAGTCTTGTTTTTAGTCCTGGTTTAGTCCTGGTTTAGTCCTGTTTTTAGTCCTGGTTTAGTCTTGTTTTTAGTCCTGGTTTAGTCCTGGTTTAGTCTTGTTTTTAGTCCTGGTTTAGTCTTGTTTTTAGTCCTGGTTTAGTCCTGGTTTAGTCTTGTTTTTAGTCCTGGTTTAGTCTTGTTTTTAGTCCTGGTTTAGTCCTGGTTTAGTCCTGTTTTAGTCCTGGTTTAGTCCTGGTTTAGTCTTGTTTTTAGTCCTGGTTTAGTCTTGTTTTTAGTCCTGGTTTAGTCCTGGTTTAGTCTTGTTTTTAGTCCTGGTTTAGGCTTGTTTTTAGTCCTGTTTTAGTCCTGGTTTAGTCTTGTTTTTAGTCTTGTTTTTAGTCCTGTTTTAGTCCTGGTTTAGTCTTGTTTTTAGTCTTGTTTTTAGTCCTGGGTTAGTCCTGGTTTAGTCTTGTTTTTAGTCCTGGTTTAGTCCTGGTTTAGTCTTGTTTTTAGTCCTGGTTTAGTCCTGGTTTAGTCCTGGTTTAGTCTTGTTTTTAACAGAATTAACAGGACTAAATGGGGACTTCTCCCAGGTGAAGGTTCGGGGCATCGGTAAAGTTGGCAGAATAAACCTGTGGCACAGTGTCGCTGCAGCAGTGGATCTGTGTGAATAAAATCGTGTTTCTGTTCCTCGTTCGTCTGGACAAAAACACGATTTCCTGAAGAGCCACTGGAGCCACTGGAGCCACTGGAGCCACTGGAGCCACTGGAGCCACTGGAGCCACTGGAGCCACTGGAGCCACTGGAGCCACTGGAGCCACAGCCCGACATGTGTTTGTGTCACAGTCACTTCTACAGTCGTGGCCAAAAGTTTGGAGAATGACACAAATACATGTTCACCGGTTCTGCTGCTTCAGGGTTTTTAGGCGTTTTCTCACATGTTTTTATGGTTTTACTGAAATATAATCACAAGCATTTCATGAGTGTCAAAAGATTTTATAGACGATTACACTGAGTTCATGGAGCAAGTCGATATTTGCAGTGTTGACTTTTCTTTTTCAACACCTCTGCACTTCTCCCTGCAGCTTCAGTCAACTTCTGACTGAGGCCGTCCGTTCTTACATCATCAACGCCTTGAATTTTTGGGTTTTTTGTCAACCGCCTCTTGAGGATTGACCACAAATTCTCAGTGGGATTAACTCTCGAAGACCTACGACACTGTACACAATACCGAGGAATATGTTTCTATAACCGCAGAACTTTCTAAGTGTAAAAGACAGAAACGTCCTTTTCCCCTCTGAAAGTGCAGACATAGAGGTTTCCGTACATTTCTGCGGCTTTATCCTACGTCACACTCACGCTGTGTGATGACGGGAGCAAAACGAGTGTCCAACAGGAACTTTGTTTTCCCCAAACTCATGCGCTCCGTCCATTTTGATCGAGCCAAACTTTGCCAAAGAGTGAAGTGAGTCAAGATGGTCGACTCCTCTGACTGTGTGTGTTTATAACGAGGGAAAAAGTCGCTCTAAGTGGAGTTAATTCTCACACACATGGAAAATGACACATCTCGGTGTGTGTAATTGTGCATCTCTTTCTATTTTTATTTAAAGGTTTATTTCAGTCCAAATGAACAAATCCAAATGTAATTTCCACCCTGGAAATGCAGAAGTGCTGTGGCTCTGGCCCTGGACCTGACAGGAGCTGTTTCCAGGACTGGACCAGGAAAGTCATGGAGCCACTGCACTTTTTTTGTTTTTAGGGCAATAAGGAGATTTTTAATTTACTTACAGACTTGAGATTTTGCATTTTTGTAGCTAAGGCCCTAAATTAAGCATTTTTTCTGTCCAAAAAGTTGTTTCTACATGTTTGCTGTGGGTTTTGTATAAAAGAGTCCATCCATCCATCCATCTTCCATCCATCCATCTTCTCCCGCTTAATCCGGCTGGGTCGCGGGGGCAATTTACTGCCCAATCCTCATAGCACCTGACCCCCCTATGAACCCCTCTGCAGGTGGTGAGCCCACAGGAGGGTGGACAACATGGTCCTTGATGTTAGTTCATAGGGGGTGTATAAAAGATTGTGAATTTTATTTTATTTAAAACATTTTTCATCTCTATTTCTGGTCCTGTAGCTTTTCTCACAGCCTCATGACACAACTACAGCAGCAGATTGTGAAATAACAGGTTGGACTGAACAAAAGGAGGTAGAACACTTCATTAGGGGTAAAAGGGGCAGTTTTGAAAGCAAAATTAAGAAACAAATCCATACGAGGAGAAATGTACTAAAATTGCCCTCAGGTCTTCAGGGGTTAAGATCTGGGGAGTTTCGTGGCCATGGACCCAAAATGTTTATGTTTTGTTCCCTGAGCCGTTCAGTTATTCCGTTTGCTTTATAGTTTTCTGCTCCATCTGCTGGAAAAGGCTTCGTTCATCACCAAACTGCTCCTGGATGTTTGGGAGAAGTTGCTCTCGTAGGACGTTCCAAAATTAATATTTGTCATTCTCAAAATTTTTGGCCGCGACTGTAGAATTCTGAAGAGGTGAAACTCCTTTTCTGAGCACAAAACAACAAATCCAGACTCCAAAGACGCCAAAGGACGAGTGCAGTCAGGCCAGTCTGAGGATTTACTGTTGTGTCGGACTGTTGTGGTCAAGAAGGAGCCAAAGGCAAAGGCAAAGCTTCATTTACTGCCTACCCTCAGCTGTGGTCCTGGTTCAGTCCTGGTTTAGACCTGGTTTAGTCCTGGTTTAGTACTGGTTTAGACCTGGTTTAGTTCTGGTTTAGTCCTGGTTAAGTTATTATTTACACCAAACACTAAACATCCCAACCTAAACATGTCCCACGCTCCTCAATTTAGATATTAAAATGTTGGGATTAACTCTAATACTCGACATGATCCTAAACCAGGTCTAAACCAGGTCTAAACCAGGACTAAACCAGGACTGAACCAGGTCTAAACCAGGTCTAAACCAGGTCTAAACCAGGTCTAAACCAGGACTGAACCCCCCCGATACTCACTTTTGACACCTTTTCCCGGTCACTGCCTTGACTAACCGGTTTTCTGCAGGAAAAACTGAGTCCTGGTCCAGTCCTGGTCCAGTCCTGGTCCAGTCCTGGTCCAGTCCTGGTCCAGTCCTGGTCCAGTCCTGGTCCAGTCCTGGTCCAGTCCTGGTCTAGTCCTGAAAAACTGAATAATTTATCAATTTTTTCATTTTGGTTTTGGAGATGAATAATGAAGAGAAGAGTTGGTTTAGTCCTGGTTTAGTTCTGGTTTAGACCTGGTTTAGTCCTGGTTTAGACACAATCTTGAAAACTGAAAAGAAAAAGGAATCGTTATCTGTTTTTTCACTTTGGTTTCTGACACGAATAATGAAGAAAATAGTTTTTTGTTTCGTTTGTTTTCTTATTTTTGGTTTTATTTTGAAAAATGAATGAACGAACGACACACTTCCCGTTAGCTACAGTTGGGCTTCTAAGTTTACATCTCCTGGCAGAGTTTATGATTTCTTGGTCCAGAAGCTGCACATGGGACGTACTATATTCAACATGATAATGATCCAAACACAAAGTGGAGCTGTGGCTCCAGCAGAATAAAGTGAAGGTCCTGGTTTAGTCCTGGTTTAGTCCTGGTTTAGTCCTGGTTTAGTCCTGGTTTAGTCCTGGTTCAGTCCTGGTTCAGTCCTGGTTCAGTCCTGGTTCAGTCCTGGTTCAGTCCTGGTTCAGTCCTGGTTCAGTCCTGGCTCAGTCCTGGCTCAGTCCTGGTTCATTCCCGGTTTTGTCCCGGTTTTGTCCCGGTTTTGTCCCGGTTTTCTATCTTTCTGACTTTCTGATTTTCTGTTCGGTAAAACGCTCCAGATCGGATTCAGATTTCCCGGTCTTGGTGCAGTTTCCTGGTTCCCGGTCTCGGTTTGCAGGTCGGAGTGGGATTCCCGTCTCTGTGCCGTTTCCTGGTTTCGCGCTGACGTCATCAGAGTTTCTTGGCCGTTCTCGTGTCGTTTGAACTTTTATTGAGTCAGAGCTGAGCTGACGTCTCCTCCTTTCACTCATGGTGTTTGGGTGAAGCCGTTTCTTATCAAACTCCTGTTTCCTCTTTTTAAATCATCATGAAACAGAAACTACACAAATGACCCAGTGAAGCTGGAGTCTGTGATAGTTGTGGATGTGTTATTTTCTCTGATGGTGAAGCTGCTCATTCTTCTGGGCAAAAGGCTCCAGTTCCTGTAAATTCTTGGGCTCTTGTCTGAACTGCAGCTTGAATCTGCCCAGAGGCTCAGTGATACTGAGGTCAGAAGAGACGAACACTCCAGAACCAGGACTAAACCAGGACTGAACCAGGACTGAACCAGATCTGAACCAGGACTAAACCAGGTCTGGACCAGATCTGAACCAGGTCTAAACCAGGTCTGAACCAGGACTGAACCAGGACTGAACCAGGTCTGAACCAGGACTAAAACGGGTCTAAAACGGGTCTAAAACGGGTCTAAAACGGGTCTAAACCAGGTCTAAACCAGGACTGAACCAGGACTGAACCAGGACTGAACCAGGACTGAACCAGGACTAAACCAGGACTGAACCAGGTCTAAACCAGGTCTGAACCAGGTCTGAACCAGGTCTGAACCAGGTCTGAACCAGGTCTGAACCAGGACTGAACCAGGTCTGAACCAGGACTCAAACGGGTCTAAAACCGGTCTAAACCAGGTCTAAACCAGGTCTGAACCAGGTCTGAACCAGGTCTGAACCAGGTCTGAACCAGGACTGAACCAGGACTCAAACGGGTCTAAAACCGGTCTAAACCAGGTCTAAACCAGGTCTGAACCAGGTCTGAACCAGGTCTGAACCAGGTCTGAACCAGGACTGAACCAGGACTGAACCAGGACTGAACCAGGACTGAACCAGGACTGAACCAGGACTGAACCAGGACTGAACCAGGACTAAAACGGGTCTAAACCAGGACTAAACCAGGACTCTCGTAGTTAGTATTTGTAGTCGTCGTATCAGTGGTTTTTCCTGCTGTTTTTGGTCTGAATTTATCTTGATTCTCGTCCGTCTGTATCTGTATTTGTATTTATATCGTGCGGAGCCTCGTCCATCTGTCTGATCTGGAATGTTCCGCATTGCGCTCGGTGAACTTCTCTCTCACTCACTCGGTTTTGCTCCAAACATTTTAACGGTCAGAGGGTCCGGGTTTGTTTTGGTCGTTCCTGGAGTCATAAACACAGAATAAAAGAATCCTGCACCGTGTGGACGTCCTGAACTGTTCGAGCTCAGGTCAGAGCGGCAAATATCACCCCATTTCCTCATATTTAGGATCAGATATTCACTGATCTCGAGTCAGTTACAGTTTTTTTCTTTTAAAAAACAAAATACAAATGTTTTTCAGGGTTGATTTTCTAAATATCGACAATAGAGACTATAAATCACTAACCTTTAACACTAGAGACGCAACAATAAGGTAAATCTGGTCAAAGGCGTCGCAATAATATCGTGGAGCATCAAAATATATCGCATCCCAAAGATGAACAGTTCTGATGCAGAAATAGCTATAAAAAACAGAGGGAACTACATACAGTGATGGCCGAAAGTATTGGCACCCCTGCAATCCTGTCCTATAATACTCAATTTCTTCCAGAAAATGATTGCAATCACAAATGCTTTGGCATTAATATCTTCATTAATTTTTCTTGCAATGAAAAAACACAAAAGAGAATGAAAAAAAGTCAAATCAAATATTATTTTACACAAAATTCAACAAATGGGCTGGACAAAAGTATTGGCACCCTCAGCCTAATATTTGGTAGCACAACCTTTAGACAAAATAACTGCGAACAACCGCTTCCGGTAACCATCAGTGAGTTTATTACAACGCTCTGCTGGAATTTTAGACCATTCTTCTTTGGCAAACTGCTCCAGGTCCCTGGGATTTGAAGGGTGCCTTTTCCAAATTGCCATTTTGAGCTCTCTCCACAGGTTTTCTATGGGATTCAGGTCTGGACTCATTGCTGGCCACTTTAGAAGTCTCCAGTGCTTTCTCTCAAGCCATTTTCTAGTGCTGTTTGAAGTGTGCTTAGGGTCATTATCCTGCTGGAAGACCCATGACCTCTGAGGGAGACCCAGCTTTCTCACACTGGGCCCTACATTATGCTGCAAAATCTGTTGATAGTCTTCTGACTTCATAATTCCATGCACACGGTCAAGCAGTCCAGTGCCAGAGGCAGCAAAGCAACCCCAAAACATCAGGGAACCTCCACCATGTTTGACTGTAGGGACCGTGTTCTTCTCTTTGAAGGCCTCATTTCTTTTCCTGAAAACTCTGTGTTGATGCCCGTTCCCAAAAAGCTCTACCTTTGTCTCATCTGACCAGAGAACATTCTTCCAAAATGTTTGTGGCTTTCTCAGGTAGGTTTTGGCAAACTCCAGCCTGGCGTTTTTGTGTCTCTGGGTCAGAAATGGGGTTTTCCTGGGTCTTCTACCATAGAGTCCTTTTTCATTCAGATGTCGGCGGATAGTACGGGTTGATACTGTTGTACCCTCAGACTGCAGGGCAGCCTGAACTTGTTTGGATGTTAGTCTAGGATTTTTTCCCACCATCTGCACAATCTTACGCTGAAATCTGTCATCGATTTTCCTTTTCCGTCCAGATCTGGGGAGGTTAGCCACAGTGCCATGCTCTTTAAACTTCTTGATGACACTGCGCACAGTAGACACAGGAACTTCAAGATCTTTGGAGATGGACTTGTAGCCTTGACATTGCTCATGCTTCTTCACAATTTTGTTTTTCAAGTCCTCAGAGAGTTCTTTGGTCTTCTTTCTTTTCTCCATGCTCAGTGTGGTGTGTGTGTGGCACAGGACAGAGGTTGAGTCAACTTCAATCCATTTTAACTGGCTGTTGGTGTGATTTAGTTATTGCCACCACCTGTTGTGTGCCACAGGTGAGTACCAGGTGCCATTAATTATTCATATTAGAGAAGCAGCACATGATCTTTCAAAGGGTGCCAATACTTTTGTCCACCCCCTTTTTATGTTTTAGTGCAGAATTATATTCAATTTGGCTTTTTGACAATTCCTTTTTGTGATTTGTCATTGAAGATAAATTAAATGAACATTTTAATGTCAAAGCAGTTGTGATTGCATTCATTTTTTGGGAGAAATTGGGCCTTTTCTGACGGAACTTCTGGGGTGCCAATACTTTCGGCCATCACTGTAGACCATGATCCTTTGCTCCGTTTCAGTGCAGACGACATGAAGAACTAAGCACTTTTACATCTTCATTCTCTGGATTAAGTCTGCGTTCAATTGACTGTCAGAAGTCGGGTCACCTGCGCGGACGGGCCCGGGGTCACCTGCGCGGACGGGCCCGGGGTCACCTGCGCAGACGGGCCCGGGGTCACCTGCGCAGACGGAGGCAGGAGGAGACGTCTCACTGATGATCCAGAAATGTCCCGTTCATATAAACGGACCTAAGTGACCTGAAGCACTTTTTTACCTGTTTCTAAACTCTGTTACTGCCTCCATGGACTGAGAGCGAGTCAAGTGTCCTCTCCTTCTCTCCTTCTCTCCTTCTCTCCTTCTCTCCTCCTCTCCTTCTCTTCTCTCCTCCCCTCTCTTCTTTCCTCTCTCCTCCTTTCCTCTCTCCTCCTCTCCTCTCTCCTCCCCTCTCTCCTTTCCTCTCTCCTCTCCTCCTCTCCTTCTCTCCTCTCCTCTCTCTCCTCCTCTCCTCTCCTCCCTCCTCTCCTCTCTCCTCTCCTCTCTCTCCTCCTCTCCTCTCCTCCCTCCTCTCCTCTCTCCTCTCCTCTCCTTCTCTCCTCTCTCCTCTCCTCTCCTTCTCTCCTCTCCTCTCCTCTCTCCTCTCCTCTCCTCTCTCTCCTCTCCTCTCTCCTCTCCTCTCCTCTCCTCTCTCTCCTCTCTCCTCTCTCTCCTCTCTCTCTCCTCTCCTCTCTGTCTCTCGTCATTCTCTCTTCTCGTTCTCTCTTCTCGTCTAAAAATAACTCTGAACAGGAAGTGGTGAGTGTTATCCCAAACGCACACTTCCTGCTCCTGTCTCCTCCCCTGTCACTGCTCCTGTCTCCTCCCCTGACACTGCTCCTGTCTCCTCCCCTGTCACTGCTCCTGCCTCCTCCCCTGTCACTCCTCCTGTCTCCTCCCCTGTCACTGCTCCTGTCTCCTCCCCTGCCACTGCTCCTGCCTAAAATGTTTCGATACCGATACCGATTCTGATTCCACGATCAGAGTAAAAAAACACTTCCTTTAGACAACAGAGTGATTTTGAGCTCCTTGGTCCGTGTGATTCTAGTGCAGGTCTGTGGAGTTTAAAAACACGGTGGAGCTCTTCTGTAGTAAATGTGGTGTTTTGTGTGTGTGTTTCTTCCTCAGGGGCCCGGCTGATCCTGTGCTGTGATGCAGGGGCCCGTGGACAGCTCAGGGGCCCCGGAGCCCAGCCCCCCTGCAGGTGAGGAGCCCCGAGCACGACTGACGCTACTGCAGAGGTTTAGTCCTGGATTAGACCTGGTTTAGACCTGGATTAGTCCTGGTTTAGACCTGGTTTAGACCTGGTTTAGACCTGGATTAGACCTGGTTTAGTCCCTGGTTTAGTCCCTGGTTTAGTCCCTTTTTAGTCCCTGGTTTAGTCCCTGTTTAGACCTGGATTAGTCCTGGTTTAGTCCCTTTTTAGTCCCTGTTTAGTCCCTGGTTTAGTCCCTGTTTAGACCTGGTTTAGGCCTGGTTTAGACCTGGATTAGTCCTGGTTTAGACCTGGATTAGTCCTGGTTTAGACCTGGATTAGTCCTGGTTTAGACCTGGATTAGACCTGGTTTAGACCTGGATTAGACCTGGTTTAGTCCCTTTTTAGTCCCTGGTTTAGTCCCTGTTTAGACCTGGTTTAGTCCTGGTTTAGTCCCTGTTTAGACCTGGTTTAGCCTTTGTTTAGTCTTGATTATGTCACTGTTTAGTCCCTGGTATAGTTCTGGTTTAGGTCTTTGTTTAGAACTGTTTTAGTCCGGTTTTAGACCCTGTTTTAGTCCTGGTTTAGTCCTGGTTTAGACCTGGTTTAGACTTTGGTTTAGACCCTGGTTTAGAGTCAGTTTAGTCCTGGTTTAGATCCTGGTTTAGATCCTGGTTTAGATCCTGGTTTAGTCCTGGTTTCGTTCTGGTTTAGTCCTGGTTTAGACCATGGTTTAGTCCTGGTTTAGTCCTGGTTTAGTTCTGGTTTAGTTCTGGTTTAGACCTGGTTCAGACCTGGTTTAAACCTGGTTCAGACCTGGTTCAGACCTGGTTCAGACCTGGTTCAGACCTGGTTCAGACCTGGTTTAGACCTGGTTCAGACCTGGTTCAGACCTGGTTTAGTTCTGGTTTAGACCTGGTTCAGACCTGGTTCAGACCTGGTTTAGACCTGGTTCAGACCTGGTTCAGACCTGGTTCAGACCTAGTTCAGACCTAGTTCAGACCTGGTTCAGACCTGGTTCAGACCTGGTTCAGACCTAGTTCAGACCTGGTTCAGACCTGGTTCAGACCTAGTTCAGACCTGGTTCAGACCTGGTTCAGACCTGGTTCAGACCTGGTTCAGACCTGGTTCAGACCTAGTTCAGACCTGGTTCAGACCCTGGATCATCCTTTTCGTTCCAGGTTTGACAGATTTTGGAGCGAATGTCAAATATAAATCTGTACTTTTTCCCGTCCGTTTTTCGTCGTTTTGTTTAAAGTGACGGGTCACAGCACCTGTCAAACTGTCACAGCACCTGTCAAACTGTCAGGGTCAAACCTCACAGACATGAAACAGAAACAAAAGGACTGCAGCACTTTCCCCGGTTCATTCTGTGGCCGGCTGCTCTTGTGGCTGACCCGCTGAAACACTGAGCAGGTTTTTACTTTTGAAACATTTTATTTTCCATTTTTAAGTTCAAAAAACACGTTTGACAAGTTTCTGTTAAACTACGTCCGACCGAACCACGTGAAGAATCCTCTGCACACCCCACGCTCCTCACCGTGCCAGGATTAGTCCTGGTTTAGACCTGGTTTAGATCTGTTTTAGACCTGGTTTAGAACTGGTTCAGTTCTGGTTCAGTCCTGTTTTAAACCTGGTTTATTCCTGGTTTATTCCTGGTTTAGACCTGGCTTAGACCTGGTTTAGACCTGGTTTAGACCTGGCTTAGTCCTGGTTTAGTCCTGGTTTAGACCTGGCTTAGTCCTGGCTTAGTCCTGGCTTAGTCCTGGCTTAGTCCTGGTTTACTCCTGGTTTAGACCTGGTTTAGTCCTGGCTTAGTCCTGGCTTAGTCCTGGCTTAGTCCTGGTTTAGACCTGGTTTAGACCTGGTTTAGTCCTGGTTTAGACCTGGTTTAGACCTGGTTTAGTTCTGGTTTAGTCCTGTCTTTGTTTTAAAAAGTAATTCTCCTTTTTTACTGCAATTTATTTATAATTCTATATTTTTTACAGAGCTGAATATTTTTGTGCTAAAAACAGTTCTAAACAAAGATCTAAACTGGAACTAAACCAGGGTCTAAAGAGGTTCTAAACCAGGTCTAAACAAGGACTAAACAGTGACATAATCGGGACTAAACAAAGCCTAAACCAGAACCAAACCAGGACTAATACAGGTCTAAAACAGGAACTAAATCAGGGACTAAACAAGGACTAAACAAAGGCTAAACCAGGTCTAAAAAAAGATCTAAACCAGGGTCTAAAACAGGACTAAACAAAGGGCTTAAGTTGTTTTCTTCTTCCCGTTCCTTTTTGAGACGTGCTGATGTAGGATGTGTGTGATTATTGTTTCTCTCTTGGTGCAAACTCAGAATAAAAATGAAAAAACAAAACAAAACGAATCAATCGGAACAATCCCGGTACATTTGCAACTCTTTTGGTCAAAAACCTCTAAAATGTGTTTTGGCTCCAGTGGCCTCTGTAACTCCAAGTACTACGCGACATCACACAGAACTGCCCTGACCACAGCCGAGTCCAAAGCCCAAAAGTGAAAGTAGTTGAAAGAAAATGGTTTGTGAATGTGTTTAAAAAAATATAATTCACTGGTAAATAAACGGGATTCGAAACGACATCGACGAGTCTTTTGCACGATGTAAGTTTCTGTGATGTCTGCAGATGTTCATGTGCACCGAAACTTTATTTTTAGACTAAATTCGTTCGTTTGGACTCGTGCGGAACGTGTGGAACATGTTAAAAACTCCGTCTGTCTGTCTCAGAACGCCGGCGCCGTCTGTGGGCTCAGAGCCGAGACTCGCTGTGGCAGTCCTCCCCCAAACCAGGACCGCACCGGGATCTCAACCAGGACCAGGGCCAGGGCCAGAGCCAGAGCCAGGACCTGAGCCAGGACCTGAGCCAGGACCAGAGCCAGGACCCCGGCGGCGGACAGCACAACGGTCAGTAGTGCACCTGCCCCTAGTGGAGGACTGTGGGTATTACAGGGACCAGAATTACCCGGAAATACCAAAGTCTGACCTGAGTTTGGAGGGTTTTTATGGCTTAAGAGGAATCTGATGATAAAAAAACACCTCGGGACGGTTTAGACCTGATCTAGACCTGGTTTAGTGCTTTTTTAGACCTAGTTTAGTCCCTGGTTAGACCTGGTTTAGTCCTTGATTTAGTCTTTGATTTAATTCTTAATTTAGACCCTGTTTGGACCTGGTTTAGACCTAATTTAGACCTAGTTTAGACCTAGTTTAGTTCCTGTTTAGACCTGGTTTAGTGCTTGGTTTAGACCTGGTTTAGACCTGGTTTAGTCCCTGTTTAGACCTGGTTTAGACCCTGGTTTAGTCCCTGTTTAAGACCTGGTTTAGACCTGGTTTAGACCCAGGTTAGACCTGGTTTAGACCCTGGTTTAGACCTGGTTTAGTCCCTGTTTAGACCTGGTTTAGACCCTGGTTTAGACCTGGTTTAGTCCCTGTTTAGACCTGGTTTAGTCCCTGTTTAAGACCTGGTTTAGACCCTGGTTTAGACCTGGTTTAGTCCCTGTTTAAGACCTGGTTTAGACCCTGGTTTAGACCTGGTTTAGTCCCTGTTTAGACCTGGTTTAGACCTAATTTAGACCTAGTTTAGACCTAGTTTAGTTCCTGTTTAGACCTGGTTTAGTGCTTGGTTTAGACCTGGTTTAGACCTGGTTTAGTCCCTGTTTAGACCTGGTTTAGACCCTGGTTTAGTCCCTGTTTAAGACCTGGTTTAGACCTGGTTTAGACCCAGGTTAGACCTGGTTTAGACCCTGGTTTAGACCTGGTTTAGTCCCTGTTTAGACCTGGTTTAGACCCTGGTTTAGACCTGGTTTAGTCCCTGTTTAGACCTGGTTTAGTCCCTGTTTAAGACCTGGTTTAGACCCTGGTTTAGACCTGGTTTAGTCCCTGTTTAGACCTGGTTTAGACCTGGTTTAGACCCAGTTTAGACCTGGTTTAGTCCCTGTTTAAGACCTGGTTTAGACCTGGTTTAGTCCCTGTTTAAGACCTGGTTTAGACCTGGTTTAGTCCCTGTTTAAGACCTGGTTTAGACCCTGGTTTAGACCTGGTTTAGTCCCTGTTTAGACCTGGTTTAGACCTGGTTTAGTCCCTGTTTAAGACCTGGTTTAGACCTGGTTTAGACCCAGTTTAGACCTGGTTTAGTCCCTGTTTAAGACCTGGTTTAGACCTGGTTTAGTCCCTGTTTAGACCTGGTTTATTCCCTGTTTAAGACCTGGTTTAGTCCTGGTTTAGACCCTGGTTTAGACCCTGGTTTAGACCCTGGTTTAGACCCTGGTTTAGTCCTGGTTTAGTCCTGGTTTAGTCCTGGTTTAGTCCTGGTTTAGTCCTGGTTTAGACCTGGTTTAGTCCTGGTTTAGTCCTGGTTTAGACCTGGTTTAGACCTGGTTTAGACCTGGTTTAGACCTGGTTTAGACCTGGTTTAGTCCTGGTTTAGTCCTGGTTTAGACCCTGGTTTAGACCCTGGTTTAGTCCTGGTTTAGTCCCTGGTTTAGACCTGGTTTAGACCTGGTTTAGTCCTGGTTTAGTCCTGGTTTAGACCTGGTTTAGACCTGGTTTAGACCTGGTTTAGACCTGGTTTAGTCCTGGTTTAGACCTGGTTTAGTCCTGGTTTAGTCCTGGTTTAGTCCTGGTTTAGTCCCTGGTTTAGACCTGGTTTAGTCCTGGTTTAGTCCTGGTTTAGTCCTGGTTTAGACCCTGGTTTAGACCCTGGTTTAGACCCTGGTTTAGACCTGGTTTAGTCCTGGTTTAGACCTGGTTTAGTCCTGGTTTAGTCCTGGTTTAGACCCTGGTTTAGACCTGGTTTAGTCCCTGGTTTAGACCTGGTTTAGACCTGGTTTAGTCCTGGTTTAGACCCTGGTTTAGACCTGGTTTAGACCTGGTTTAGTCCTGGTTTAGACCTGGTTTAGTCCTGGTTTAGACCTGGTTTAGTCCTGGTTTAGTCCTGGTTTAGACCCTGGTTTAGACCCTGGTTTAGACCTGGTTTAGACCTGGTTTAGTCCTGGTTTAGACCTGGTTTAGTCCTGGTTTAGTCCTGGTTTAGACCCTGGTTTAGTCCTGGTTTAGTCCCTGGTTTAGACCTGGTTTAGACCTGGTTTAGACCTGGTTTAGTCCTGGTTTAGTCCTGGTTTAGACCTGGTTTAGACCTGGTTTAGACCTGGTTTAGACCTGGTTTAGTCCTGGTTTAGACCTGGTTTAGTCCTGGTTTAGACCCTGGTTTAGACCCTGGTTTAGTCCTGGTTTAGTCCCTGGTTTAGACCTGGTTTAGACCTGGTTTAGTCCTGGTTTAGACCCTGGTTTAGACCCTGGTTTAGACCCTGGTTTAGACCCTGGTTTAGACCTGGTTTAGTCCTGGTTTAGACCTGGTTTAGTCCTGGTTTAGTCCTGGTTTAGACCCTGGTTTAGACCTGGTTTAGTCCCTGGTTTAGACCTGGTTTAGACCTGGTTTAGTCCTGGTTTAGACCCTGGTTTAGACCTGGTTTAGACCTGGTTTAGTCCTGGTTTAGACCCTGGTTTAGACCTGGTTTATTTCTCTCCCTGACGTTGTTCCTGTGTGTTTCAGGGCGGGTTCCTCATAAGATCAGCAGTTGGCTCTCCGAGTGCAGGTACTGTCCTGAGGGGGGCGCTGGGTCACACTGGGTCCAAACAGGAAGTGAGCGCGGGCGCACTTCCGGCTCCACCGTCTCTGGCTCTAATTCACTTTCCATTGAAAACCCCTCTCTGTACCTGCTGCTGTGGCCTCGTCGTTTTGCTCTTAAATGTTCGTATTGACGCTCTTCAGGATCCTGGGGTTTTTTAATTTTTTAATTTCAACATTTTGTCCGTTAATAAAAATTCCTTTGCCGAATATGGAACTTGTGTTGCCCTCGATGAGCTTCATTTGCCTGGAGCTGAACGCTGTGGTGACGTCGCTCAGAACACTTCTGTATATCCTCTTTTTCTCTCTCTTGACCTATTTCTCCATCTCTGCCACTCCTCCTCCTCCTCCTCCTCTCCTGACATTTGGACGGTGAATCACTCCCTCCCCCGTCTCACTTCTCTCTCTCTTCACTCTCTTTTTCTCTCTTTACTCTTTCTTTCTCTCTTAACCATCTCTTTCTCTTTTTCCCCCTCTCTCTCCCTGTCTCTTTCTCTCTCCTCTTTTTCTTCACTCTGTCTCTTTGTTTCTCTTTCTCTCTGTCTTCACTCTTTCTCTTTCTCTCTCCCTCCTTCCCTCACTCCCTCTATCTCTCTCTCCTCTCTCCCTCTGTCTTTCTCCCACACTCTTTCTCTCTTCTCTTTCTCACTCTTTGCTCTTTCCCTCTCTTTCTCCCTTTTCCTCCTCTTTTGCTCTCTCTCTTCACTCTCTTTCTTTCCTCACTGTCTCTCTCTTCACCCTCTTTTTCTCTTTGTTTTGCTCTGTCGCTTGCTCTCTTTCTCCTCTCTCTCCATCTCTCTCTATTTACTCTTTCTTTCTCTCCTCGATTTCTTTTTCTCTCCCCGTCCCTCTTTGTCTCTCTTCACTCTGTCTCTTTATTTCTCTTTTTCTCTCTCTCTATCTTCACTCTTTTTCTCTCTTTCTTTCTCCCTCCTTCCCTCTCTTCACTCTCCCTTTCTGTCTCTCTCTGTCCTCTCTCGCTCTTTCTCTCTCCCTCCCGCTCCCCCTCTGTCTTTCTCCCTCTCTCTTCACTCTTTCCCTCTCTCTCTCATTCTTTCTCTCTTTACTCTTTCTTTCTCTTTTTCTCTCCCCGTCCCTCTCTCTCTCTTTTTCTCTCTTCACTCTTTTCCTTCACTCTTTGTTTCTCTTTCTCTCCTCACTCTTTCTCTTTTCACTGTCTCTTTTAATCTCTCTCTCTTCACTGTCTCTCTCTCTTCTCTTGTTTCACTCTTTCTCTCTCCTTCTCTTTCTCTTCACTCTGTCTCTTTATCTCTCTTCACTCTTTGTTTCTCTTTGTCTCTATCTTCTCTTTTTCTTTCTCTTTCTCTCCCTCCTTCCCTCTCTCCCTCTTATCTCTGCTCACTCTCCCTTTCTATCTCACTCTCTCTTCTCTTGCTTCACTCTTTCTCTCCTTCTCTCTCTTCACTCTTTTTCTCTCTTCACTCTTTGTTTCTCTTTCTATCTTCACACTCTTTCTCTCTCCCTCCTTCCCTCACTCCCTCTATCTCTCTCTTCACTCTCCCTTTCCGTCTCTCTCTCCACTTTCCCTCTGTCTTTCTCCCACTCTCGCTCAATCTTCTCTCACCTTTTCTCTTTGTCTCTCTCTTTCTCTCTTCTCTTTCTCACTCTTCCCCTCTCTTTCTATCTCTTTCTCCCTCCTTTCTGTCTCTCTCTTCACTCTCTTCTCTCTTTATTCCTCTATTCTCTTTTGCTCTCTCTCTCTTCACTCTCTTTCTTCACTGTGTCTCTCCCTCTCTTGTCACTCTTTCCCTCTGTTTCTCTCATTCTTTCTCTCCTCTGTCTCTTTCTCTCTCTCTCTTCTCTGTATTTACAGTGAAATGAGCAGAGCAAACAGATGAAGCAGGGCGGGGAACAGGTCGGGCGAGCGAGAGCGTGTGTCTGTGTGTGTGTGTGTGTCTGTGTGTCTGTGTGTGTGTGTGTGTGTGTGTGTGTGTGTGTTATCAGCTGACCCGCTCACACACGTCACACAGCCTGTCTTTATTTTACAAACATGTTTTTTTCTTTTTCCTTCTTTTCTGGAGCCTCGTCAAACTGCAGGAAACAAACCGACAGAATCAGAAAGTGAAAAGTGAATCAGCCTGAACCTTCTCACTGTTTAACATCATGAGAGAATGTGAAGAAAATCCACACCAATTTTGAGAACAGTGAATGCAGCGTATGAGAAAAATATTATTTAAAAAATCGATTCAGATGCATTTTGAATCGATTCGAGTATTGTGGAATGTAGCTTTTGTGCGGTAATCCGGTTTCCCGCGGTGTCAGAAAGTATCATCAGTATCAGTTTCATCAGCGTCATTATAAAAATCTGCATCAGGACCTAAAACCACAGCAGGACTTTCTCCCTCCGCTCTCTCTCCTCTTCAAACGTGGAGATTTCCATCCACACGCAGCAGGAAGAAGAAAAAAACCTGACTGACGCTTCGTGTGCGACGTTGAGCCCAAAAGTTTGTGACGGAGACGTTTTATTGAAGCCGAGAGTCGAGAGGGGACGAGGCTGAAGAGGAGAAAGTTCCCGAGGGCGAAGTCAGACTTTCACGGAGGAGACGGTAAAGAACAATTTATGGATCTGATCCAAACGTGTTTGTGTGGACCACAGACGTATATGGCCCGACCCACAGCCCAAACCTGCTGCAGGTGTGACAGTGGAGAGTGAGTGTTGGTGGTGCTTAACACCAGCGGGTCTGGAGTGAATGAACAAAGCTCTGATAATAAAGCTTAAGTAAAGTGTCTTTGAGGACGTGTGTCTGTGAAAAGTGCTGTAGCTGTTGGAAAGCGACCATGGGAGTCCAGAAAGGAACCAAATAAATAAAATGCATTATTATTATTATTATTATTATTATTATTATTATTATTATTATTACAGCGTCAGTGTCCGCTCTACATTTCCTCCTCATTCTAGACTTTGAGTAATAATGTGTTTAATGCAGCTTTGGCACATTTGTTTACACAAACCAAACTTCAAAGTGCATGGCTCATTTACATACAGCTCGTTTGCATACAGCTCATTTGCATACAACATAAGCGCTGATGAAAACAGTTCGTGCGCTGATGCTGAAGCGATCGAACGCGCTGCAAAATTTGGTTTGATCAGAACTTGTGCCTCATCTTCAGATCTAAAGCTGAGACGTTGAGAAGGTTTAACAGGATCAAAATTTAGATACTGCCAAACCATAAATGCAATGATACATTATTATGATATATCACTGAATCCATTTTTTCTTGCACCCCTAGAAGAAATATATGTGACATTCTTTAAGATTACACAACCAAAGTAGAAAATAAATCTGAAAACAATCCGATTTAAGTTTTAAAATCGTGTCGGATCATAGATTTGCAGCGGGTCCTGCCCCTGACTCTGGTTGAAGGTTAAACACAGACAATGATTCTCCGTCCTGAGGTGATCAATAAAGAACTCTCTGCGCTGTGATTGGCCCGTTTACCCCGGGGACGTGGAGGGAGGAGGGTGTTTATGCCTTTATTTGTGGTCGTAGTTTTTTCAGCTGGGCCCGTGTCACGGCGGAAGCTTCCCGAGCGGCTCTGGTGCGTTCCCGTAGCAACAGGCGGAGGGCCGGGGCCAAGATGGCAGCCGGGGCCAGAGCGGGACGTGAGGGCCATGGCAAACAGACATTACACAACACTTTATGTGTGCTCAGCGCTGTCCTGAAGTTTGTCCCACTGATAACGCGCGCTTGTGCAAGAGGGAGAGCAGAGCCGCCGGCAGGAGCGTAGAGGACAGTTCAAGACCGTTTAAGAACATTCAGGAGCGTAGAGGACAGTTCAAGACTGTTTAAGAACATTCAGGAGCGTAGAGGACAGTTCAAGACCGTTTAAGATCATTCAGGAGTGTAGAGGACAGTTCAAGACCGTTTAAGAACATTCAGGAGCGTAGAGGACAGTTCAAGACCATTTAAGCTCATTCAGGAGCGTAGAGGACAGTTCAAGACCGTTTAAGATCATTCAAGACTGTGCAGGACCGTTTAAGACCCTGTGCAGGACTGTGCAGGACCATTCAAGACCATTTAAGATCATTCAGGAGTGTGCAGGAATATTTAAGATCATTCAGGACCGCTCAGGACCATTTAAGACCCTGTGCAGGACTGTGCAGGACCATTCAAGACCATTTAAGATCATTCAGGAGCGTGCAGGAATATTTAAGATCATTCAGGACCGCCCAGGACCGTTTAAGACCCCGTGCAGGACTGTTTAAGACCGTTTAAGATTATTCAGGAGCGTAGAGGACCGTTTAAGACCCTGTGCAGGACCATTTAAGACTGTGTAGGACTGTTTAAGATCATTCAGGACGGTCTAAGACCGTGTAGGACTGTGCAGGACCATTCAGAACCGTTTACGACCATTTAAGATCATTCAAGACCATTCAAGACTGTTCAAGATCGTTCATGACCGTTCAACATAGTTCAAGATCGTTCAAGATCGTTCAAGACCGTGCAAAATTGTTCAGGATCCTTCATCTGCTCATTCAGCTTCAGGAGTCCAGGCTGATCTGCTGTGTTTCCTGTGAGGACGTTCTTCAGTTAGTGGCAGATCTGTTTCCTGTGAGGACGTTCTTCAGTTAGTGGCAGATCTGTTTCCTCTGAGGACGTTCTTCAGTTAGTGGCAGATCTGTTTCCTGTGAGGACGTTCTTCAGTTTGTGGCAGATCTGTTTCCTGTGAGGACGTTCTTCAGTTAGTGGCAGATCTGTTTCCTGTGAGGACGTTCTTCAGTTTGTGGCAGATCTGTTTCCTCTGAGGACGTTCTTCAGTTAGTGGCAGATCTGTTTCCTGTGAGGACGTTCTTCAGTTAGTGGCAGATCTGTTTCCTCTGAGGAGTTTCTTCAGGGCTGGAGGAGGAGAAGCTCGGGTACAATGGGCTCTCCTGCTCCTCCACGTTCTCCTCGTGTCTCATAATTCCTCTGTCTGCTCACAGGACGCCCCTCGGAGCCTCTCTGGACGAGCACAGCGGCTCCCCCAACAGAGGTGAGCTCCGAGTGTGTTTATTTGTGTGTTTGTGAACAGGTCCTTCTGTCGCTGGTTTCACGTGACATCGCGACATTCTATAGGTCAATAATGTTTAATACAGATGGGATCAGGTCCTCAGGTTTGTTGTAATGCAGTTACAAGTTCTTGGTTCTAGCCCCTAACAGAGGTGATCAGGTTCAAACATTTGTGAATTCACCTTTTGTGTATTTCAGTACAAAGTAAACTGTCCCTTTTCCCCCATCTGGACGTACGACATCGTCACATTCTAGAATCTGAAACCCTCCGATCCTCCAGCCGCCTGTTCACGGCGCATAAAGTGTGTGGAAACAAGTGTAGAAATGTTCATTCATTCCCTGTCCGGATGTGTAGGGAGTATTATACCTCTGATGACACAGGCGCTGGGCCGAGTGTGTCGGACAGCAGTGGGTGGAAGGAAATGAGGGGTTGTTTTTAATCACTGTAAAGCCTGTTTGTGTTACATTTTTTGTATGAAAAGCGCTTTATAAGTAAACTTTGATTTGATCTTTAGACTCCAGAGAATCGACGGCGGATCGGCTCTGATGATATTTTTGGGACAGTTTAGATCAAGTCAAAAAAATATTTAATTTGAGTTCTACAAACTGTTTTAGCACAAAGTGAGAGAGGAGATAAGAGAGGTTTATGTGTGTGTGTGTTTGTTTATGTGCCATGACGGCAGCCCGTGCTAAAGGTGCATGTTCTAAAGCAGAGGTGTCAAACTCATTTTGGTCCGGGGGCCGTATACAACCTACTTTGATCCCAAAGGGGCCGAATCAGAAAACTCCATTCTCTGTTCAAGTTATTGTATTTTTCTCCATGTTGTGTCTCATAGTGGCGTTTATATTCCTCCTTTATATTTATATTCCTTGAGCACCGCCACTTGTTGCAAACACACCCAGCGTACAGGTTTCCCATTCACCTCCATGAAAAAGAAGAATTAGTAAATTTTTCTTGGAAAATCCTGCACTCAGCTCCACTTTTCTTATTTTTGACACTTTGCTGATGAGGGCGTCATGGTCACAGTCAAAACGATCGTCCTTTAAGAGCGTTTGGAAAGAGGCGAGTCTTCATTTGTGGTGCTCTGGTGGGAGGCGCCACACACAGAAGTACTGGAGACGCTGCTATGCTAAGCGGCGCAGAAAATTACCAGAAAAATCAGAAAATTTTACATATTTTAAGAGAAAATCAGCCGAGGGCCAGATTAAAGGTCTTGGAGGGCCGGATCTGGCCCCCGGGCCGCATGTTTGACACCTGTGTTCTAAAGAAAAGTGTGTGTTTGTTGCAGGTCTGAGGAACGGCTGCAGTTTTGAGGATGACCTGTCCCTGGGAGCTGAAGGTACGAGACTCGACTGCCTCTGTGTGTGTGTGTGTGTTTGTAAATCATGTAAATCAAAATCCTCGGTGTCACACACATGATCCTCTGGTTCTGTGCTGGTTCTGTGCTGGTTCTGTGCTGGTTCTGTGCTGGTTCTGTGCTGGTTCTGTGCTGGTTCTGTGCTGGTTCTGTCGTGTTGCTTTGCTCTGGTCAGATCTGAGTGAGGCTGAAGCCACTGAAACACCGACGCTACAGTTCAACACTACACTAGGGACGGGCATTCGATTAAAGTGTCTTAATCGATCGTTGGGAAAATGAACGATCAATTTTCGATTAATCATTAACATTTTATATTAAAATTATCATCACTATTATTCCTGTTACTAATCTGCATTAATAAACTCAACTTTACAACATCTAAACCATCACCGCTACAGAGCCGCCTCAGTGTGAGATCAGAATGTGTTTAATGCAGCTTTAAACATTTGTTTACGTCTTACAGAAACGAAACTTAAAACCACATGACTCATTTGCATAAACTGTAAACACTGAAAAAAGCAGCTCTTTCCTTGTGCTGCTGCTTCAGCTTCTGTGGGACTAAAGGACTCGACTCAGTGAATATGAGTGTTCTCTCTGTGACTCAGTGAATATGAGTCTGTTCTGTGTGACACTCAAAAAAAAAAAAACATACCCGGGACACTGATGTGCAGGTAAACGCACTCTGAGGAATATAGGGATCTCCAAGGAGCCAGAGCCGAGACGTGGGACTGTGAGGCTCCAGAGTTTGTGCTCAGACCTCGACTCCTCAGGCGACGTTACACAGACACCGACATTCAGTTTGGCCATTAAAATGAACCTGATCCACCAAATTCTTAATGATCAATTATGGATTAATCGACTACTCGGCCCGTCCCTACACGACACACAGACTAATGTTCTCTTATTCACGTTTACCAAAGACGTTTGGAAACACGTGGATGTCGACTTCTGGTGTAGTTCTGACTCTGAGCATGAGATAAAACCATCGATTTAACAGCAGCGTCTCTACAACCTGCCAGAGCTTTCGATTTGATTTAAATTAGACAAATTATAACACACAAATGAACAGGCAGGTTACAAAAGGACAAAAGAAAGAACACAATGACGTCTAGATGAAGAAAACCAGGACATTTCTTGTTTTTTTTCTTCTCAGATTTTATTTCTATCGCTGAAAGAGCCCAAAGGAAATCGTCGTCCACACGTTTCCAAACGTCTTCCGGTTTCGCGACGTAAACGTGAACAGAACCCGTTGTTTCTTTGCGGTGACATCGCGCCGGGGGTGTTTTTCATGAATCTTTAATAGTGGAATGTTTAGGAGTTTCCGTTTTAAGATGGTCTGAAAACTTCAAGAAAAATACTAAATGGATTTAAAGCGAGAATGAGACAAAGTTGGACAGAGGTCAGATGTGATCGTCGTTCGTTTGTTTTTAACTGTAAGAGCAGGACACGAACGGCTCCTTCGACAACATGAAATTCCTCTTCCTCTGCCGTCCGTGTTCACTCAGAGTAAATATAATCTAAGGGGCTCATGTACGTGTGTGTTTAACAGGCCTCGTGTATGAACGACTCTGAGGGAACTCTGTTTATCGAGCAATTATGTGTGCAATTATGGAACAGAAAACAAGCGACTTCTCTTTCAATTCAATATAATGTAAAAAAAACAAAACAGGATAATGATCATATTGCCACTTATTTTTATTTATTATCAGAAATATTACAACTAATACTACAACTACAAACTCACATATTCTTTAATCTCTACATATTTTACATTAGACAGTTTTTCACTAACTTTATTTCAACTTTCAGTTCCAATGTTATTGTAAAGTCAGTGTAAAGTCAGTGTAAAGTATGTAAAGTAAGTGTAAACTAAGTGTAAAGTAAGTGCAAAGTGTATAAAGTAAATGTAAAGTATATAAAGTAAGCGTAAAGTATGAAGTATATAAAGTGTAAAGTAAATGTAAAGTATATAACGTAAGTGTAAAGTATATAAAGTAAGTGTAAAGTATATAACGTAAATGTAAAATATATAAAGTAAGTGTAAAGTATATAACGTACATGTAAAGTATATAACGTAAGTGTAAAGTAAGTGTAAAGTATATAACGTAAGTGTAAAGTAAGTGTAAAGTATATAGCGTAAGTGTAAAGTATATAAAGTACAAGTAATAAGTCCACTAGTAACATGGCCCAAAAAGAGGGGACAGTAACACTGACTTTGCATTAATCTCATTTTCTTTAAAGCTGCACTCTGTAACCTTTCGGTTGGGGGTCCGTCAAGAGGGTTAAAGGGTTAAACGTTCTTCTTTTTGTTGATTTTCGTTATTTATCTCTATTCATGCGTTTTATTTTTCTGTTACAACATTTTGAGGACTGTTTCCCAATCGAGCGCTGTAATATTTCGCTTTAACTGTAAATCGCCATGACCAAGGCCCAAACGTCGCATTATTCCGAAAGTTCCGCACTGTGCCCTTTGCATTTGAGGACCGTCTTGCGTTTGCAGATGATGCGCCTGATGGTTTCTACATCGGGCGAAGCAAAACAAAACTCTTTCCATATTCTCCTGGGAACGGGTCCTGCCGGGTTCTCCTGGAGGTTCAGGACACCTGTGCGTTCTGTGGGAAACCGAGTCAACACGGAGATGCATGAGGCGCTCTGCACAATGGGCCCTAATGAGGAGCCCACGCTCTGGGCTCCGGGAGAGGGGGTTTGCCCAGGGGACCCTATACACTGTATTTAAAGAGTGTTATGCATTCTTGTGGCTTTAACCCCTGAAGACCTGAGGGCAATTTTAGTACATTTCTCCTCGCCTGAATTCTTTTCTTAATTTCGCTTTTAAAACTGCCCCTTTTACCCCTAATGAAGTGTTCTACCTCCTTTTGTTCAGTCCAACCTGTTATTTCACAATCTGCTGCTGTAGTTGTGTCATGAGGCTGTGATAAAAGCTACAGGACCAGAAATAGAGATGAAAAAGTTTTCAGTGTTTCAGTCTTTAGTCATTTGCTTTTGATTCATATTTTATAGAATAACACAGACTTTTCCTCAGCCTCAGGTCGTTTCTCTTCTCTAGTTTTGTGGAGTTTGTCTCCGTCAGCTGAGCAGAAATGACGTCCTATAATTACCACAGAAATAAGAATGAATAATTTTAGAAATAAACTCACACAAATGAAACTGTCACAGCACAAAACAGCACAAACCAAATACAAACGTTTGACATCATTTTCTTCCTGTTTTGAGGCTGTTTCACATTCTGAGGTTCTGGACGACGTCATCGACCGAAAATAAAACTGCAAATTTCTTAAGAACCAGAATCACACAAACGAAACTTTCTGCAGCACAAATGAAGCTCAAACAATTGACAGTTTTTGTGTAGGTTTGAGTTTGATGGGCTGCACTTCGACCCCGCTCAGTCAGAATGTCTGATTTTCCAGTTTTTCTTGAGCTATAAAACCCCCTGGAGTTGAATAAATAAAGTTGAGCTGTTTAATCTTACAGTGGTCAAAATGCACCCGCAGCCTGTGTTCTGTGGGCTGGTGCCTATTTAAGACTAATTAGCAGTAGCAGCTGCTGCAAAGTGATGAGGAACAGTCTTTTGACCGTGTTCACTGATCATGCTACAATAAAGGAATATTTGAGCTTTTACTGGAGCTTTGGCCTCATTTAGATGGAAATGTCAGAAATGCCTTTTAAAGTTTGCCCCAACATTAGTCAAAACACTCCTCAGCACAACAGGCTCAAGTGGATGATTGACACCGCTCACCACACCTGCCGTCTGTCTCTGAGAGCGGGTTTGGGTTTGGCTGCTGCAGGAAAGAACAGCAGCATTGGTTTGGACGAGGACAGAGCTGGGATCCTGTGCAGAGGAGCTGAGGTGAAGGACACTGCACAGCACAGGGGTCAGCCCCATGTTCCCACGGCGTTAGGGTTAGCTGTGGAACATAGGGCCTGAATTTGATTTTTTTTCTTAGAAATGTGGGAACAGGGAACATTGGGAATATGCTGTGGGACCATTGGACTAAATTTAAAAAAAAAAAAAGTCTTAATGATGTGAGACCAATGGGCCGTGGGGACATAGGTACACTCCCCACTGCACAGACCGACTGTGAGGAAAGTTTGGACATGGATCGAAGCTACAGACTTCAGCGGATTGAACTGGACACTGCATTATTATTATTATTATTATTATTATTATTATTAACCCGTTGGCCGCTGCATTTCAAACAGAAAATGAGCATGGGAATCCGTGTATCATTCGTTAATTCGTTTTTCAAAAAACAAAAATTAAGAAAATGAGAAAAACAACTTTTTTTTTTCTTCATTATTTAATGAAATGTGAAATTTTTTTTTTTAAGTTTTTGATTTTTTGTTTGAATGAATAATGGAAAAAACAGATAACGGCCGTTTCCCAAACCAAACTCCTGGTCCTAATATCCAGTGTGGAACTTCTGCGTACAGCGAACTGAACCAGGACTGAACCAGGACTGAACCAGGACTGAACCAGGACTGAACCAGGACTGAACCAGGACTGAACCAGGACTGAACCTGGACTGAACCAGGACTGAACCTGGACTGAACCAGGACTGAACCAGGTCTAGGTCACTTTCGGGGGCTCGGTATCCCCGACACCCCTCCCCTGTCACCACCTTGACTAACCTATTTTCTGTCGGAAACACTGATTCCTGGTCCTGTCCTGGTTTAGACCTGGTTCAGTCCTGGTTCAGTCCTGGTTTAGACCTGGTTTAGTCCTGGTTCAGTCCTGGTTTAGACCTGGTTTAGTTCTGGTTCAGTCCTGGTTTAGATGCAGAATCTCCACACTGGTTATTAGGACCACGAGTTTGGTTCGGGAAACGGCCGTTATCTGTTTTTTCCATTATTCATTTAAACACAAAATCGAAAACTGAAAAACAAATCGTTATCTGTTTTTTTCATTTTGATATTGGAGACAAATGATGAAGAAAAAAAGTAATTCTTTTTTGTTTTTATTTTGAAGAATGAATGAATGAATGACACCATCTGTCTGGACCTGCTGCTGTGGCCTCGTCCTTTTGGTCTTAAAATGTTCGTTTTAACTCGCTGTACACGATCCTGAGGTTTTTGTTTTGATATTTTGCCCACAAATAAATGACTAATGTGGAACTTGGCTCTAACTGCAGCGTCGTGAGCTTCAGGTGAGTGAAGCGGAGCGCCGTGGGGGACGTCACGCTCCCTCAGAACACTTCTTCACACGGACGAAGGCGCAGACACTTTCTCTTCAGTGTTTTGGCTGCAGACAGATGATTGCATTTTCCAGAGTGGTCTTTAAGTGCGTGTGGATCAGCCTTAAACACCCCCAAAACAAAAGCCAGGACAGACCGGCGGGCCTCCTCCTGAGCGCGCTGCGTTTGTGAACCTGAAACAAAAGGCGGAATCCTGCGTTTTGAGCTTGTCAGGGCCGGAGATCTGCAGTCGGAGGCGGACGGCTGCGTGCAAACCAGGGCTCCAGCTCAAGCACTCAGGGGCTCAAGGGCTCAGGGGCTGGTGTCAGACTGAATACGAGGCTTGTTCCGCCCCGTTTAAACACGCAATTACAGATGTACAGCTACTGGGGTGTTAAAAGTATTGAAAATCAGATGGTAAATGAGATTAAAACCAGTACTGAAACTAAATGCATATCTTTCCGAAGTATTGATACTAAAAAAGTCCCATGAACTTTTCCTGAAAGTCTTTTAGAATGATTTTGAGCTGCGTCAGAACAAGTACAAGAGCACAGAGACCATTAGGTTTGGGCAGTATCCAAATTTTGAACCCGTTAAACCTCATCATTTTCCTGGGGTTTACGGTTTTACTGTGACTAATTCAGAATTATTTAGTAGCTGCACCTAAACCTACAGAAACAGAGTCGCAGCTTTATATCTGAAGATGAGGCACAAGTTCTGATCAAACCAAACTTTGCAGCGCGTTCGATCGCATCAGCATCAGCGCACGAGCTGTTTTTATCAGCGCTTATACTGTATGCAAATGAGTTGTATGCAAATGAGCTGTATGCAAATGAGCCATGAGGTTTGAAGTTTGGTTTGTGTAAAACGTAAACAAATGTGCCAAAGCTGCATTAAACACATTATTCCTCAGAGTCTAGAATGAGGAGGAAATGTAGAGCGGTGCAGAGGACCAATCACAGCCCTTATGTCTGCGGCGTTTTGAGGCGTCATTAGAAAATTCGGGAGGTGCAGGTCGGACACTGTGCGTAGGAGCCGCACGTCCACACAAACACGTTTGGATCAGAACCATAAATTGTTCTTTACCGTCTCCTCCGTGAAAGTCTGACTTCGCCCTCGGGAACTTTCTCCTCTTCAGCCTCGTCCCCTCTCGACTCTCGGCTTCAATAAAACGTCTCCATCACAAACTTTTGGGCTCAACGTCGCACACGAAGCGTCAGTCAGGTTTTTTTCTTCTTCCTCGCTGCGTGTGGAGGGAAATCTCCACATTTGAAGAGGAGAGAGAGCGGAGGGAGAAAGTCCTGCTGTGGGTTTAGGTCCTGATGCAGATTTTTATAATGACGGGAATGAAACTGATATCCACTTTAACATAGACTAGTATACGCCCATGGACCTGGTTTAGACCTGGTTTAGACCTGGTTTAGACCTGTACCATTGAGGGATTACACAGATATGAGGCCACGTGGGAACAGAAAAGAAAGTACAACCATTTAATGTGGAAAATCACAGCATATTGTCTAAAGAACAATATCGTACATGAATATATCGAGGGATCGGAATGGGTTTTGAGTATCGAGTCTGTTCCTTTAGTATCGAAATCGAGTTTGAAGTTTTAGTATCGTGATGACACTAAATCAGATTGTTACTCATTTATCTCCAAAGACAGGCAGGTCAGGACAGTTTACAGGTAAAATCTGTGAAGAGGCGAGCCCAGTAAGGCATGTTTTTCTGTTTTTTTTTTAGCTTGAAGTGCGTAATTACGTCAAGTTCACAGTTCCAGGCTGCACAGTGGAACACGTCAGGCACAGAAATAACATCTTTAATTAAACAGATGAACTTTAAAAACCTCTTCTGAGCCCTATTGTCCCCGAGTGTGAACGTGGCGCACAGAGCAGAGCAGCGACAGGACCTGACTCGCTCTAAGAAAACACCAGGATTACTGTGAAGAAGAACCACAAAACACCTGCTCAGACTCACCTGCAGGGGGCGTGACACAGAAACACCTGCTCAGACTCACCTGCAGGGGGCGTGACAGAGCTGCTGTAGTGACCAAACTTAGGCTCCAGCTTTAAGTGTGCCCCTGTTTTAAAGTCTGTTCTATAATGAAATGTCTTTGTGTTTTCAGCAAACCACCTGCAGTGCAGCCCCAGCCGGAACGAGCCTGGGTAAGTACTGACCCCTGTGCCCCTGCAGTACCTCCTCCAGCCTGTGGGAGCGCTCACAGCAGAGTCCTGCAGGGGTTAGGATAAAAACAGGTGAAAAATGTGGGTTCAGGTCGGAGGCAGGAGAGTGCGGGTCTAATCTAAGGTTTACAAAACATCATGTGCTACAAAAAAACAGGGCTGTGTTTTAGTGAAATGTAAAAATGTCACTGTTTTTACATGATTAAATGTAAAATTCATATGTTTTTGTTGCGCTCATTCCCAGAAATCTCTGCCACTTTCATTTTCAAACCGCACATGTGACGTCCTGCAGGTCAAAATGACTCTCAAGGACCTGAAAAGAAAATTGGCAAGTGGAGAGTGTAAAGTTGTGGCTCTTTTTTGGCTCTAGGACTGATTTTCATTCTGGTGCAGTACGAGAGTCCGTCTGTATTTATAGCGGGTCAGATCGGGTGCGGAATTTCATTTAAATTCTGTCGGAAAACGGGTCGGGTGCGGTTGGAGGTGTGACGGTATGGGTGGGTGCGGTTTGTCCAAATCAGCCCCATGCAGGACTCTGGCTCGCAGTACCTCCTCCAGCCTGTGGGGGCGCCTGCAGTACCTCCTCCGGCCTGTGGGGGTGCCTGCAGTACCTCCTCCAGCCTGTGGGGGCCTGCAGTACCTCCTCCGGCCTGTGGGGGCGCCTGCAGTACCTCCTCCGGCCTGTGGGGGCCTGCAGTACCTCCTCCGGCCTGTGGGGGCGCCTGCAGTACCTCCTCCAGCCTGTGGGCGCCTGCAGTACCTCCTCCAGCCTGTGGGCGCCTACAGTACCTCCTCCAGCCTGTGGGCGCCTGCAGTACCTCCTCCAGCCTGTGGGGGCGCCTGCAGTACGTCCTCCAGCCTGTGGGGGCCTGCAGTACGTCCTCCAACCTGTGGGGGCCTGCAGTACCTCCTCCAGCCTGTGGGGGCCTGCAGTACCTCCTCCAGCCTGTGGGGGCCTGCAGTACCTCCTCCAGCCTGTGGGGGCCTGCAGTACGTCCTCCAGCCTGTGGGGGCGCCTGCAGTATGTCCTCCAGCCTGTGGGGGCGCCAGCAGTACGTCCTCCAGCCTGTGGGGGCCTGCAGTACCTCCTCCAGCCTGTGGGGGCCTGCAGTACCTCCTCCGGCCTGTGGGGGCCTGCGGTACGTCCTCCAGCCTGTGGGGGCCAGCAGTACGTCCTCCAGCCTGTGGGGGCCAGCAGTACGTCCTCCGGCCTGTGGGGGCGCCTGCAGTACCTCCTCCGGCCTGTGGGGGCGCCTGCAGTACCTCCTCCAGCCTGTGGGGGCCTGCAGTACGTCCTCCAGCCTGTGGGGGCCTGCAGTACGTCCTCCAGCCTGTGGGGGCGCCAGCAGTACGTCCTCCAGCCTGTGGGGGCCTGCAGTACCTCCTCCAGCCTGTGGGGGCCTGCAGTACGTCCTCCAGCCTGTGGGGGCCTGCAGTATGTCCTCCAGCCTGTGGGGGCGCCAGCAGTACGTCCTCCAGCCTGTGGGGGCGCCAGCAGTACGTCCTCCAGCCTGTGGGGGCCTGCAGTACCTCCTCCAGCCTGTGGGGGCCTGCAGTATCTCCTCCGGCCTGTGGGGGCGCCTGCAGTACCTCCTCCGGCCTGTGGGGGCGCCTGCAGTACCTCCTCCAGCCTGTGGGGGCTTGCAGTACGTCCTCCAGCCTGTGGGGGCCTGCAGTATGTCCTCCAGCCTGTGGGGGCGCCAGCAGTACATCCTCCAGCCTGTGGGGGCCTGCAGTACCTCCTCCAGCCTGTGGGGGCCTGCAGTACGTCCTCCAGCCTGTGGGGGCCTGCAGTATGTCCTCCAGCCTGTGGGGGCGCCAGCAGTACGTCCTCCAGCCTGTGGGGGCGCCAGCAGTACGTCCTCCAGCCTGTGGGGGCCTGCAGTACCTCCTCCAGCCTGTGGGGGCCTGCAGTACCTCCTCCGGCCTGTGGGGGCGCCTGCAGTACCTCCTCCGGCCTGTGGGGGCGCCTGCAGTACGTCCTCCAGCCTGTGGGGGCCAGCAGTACCTCCTCCAGCCTGTGGGGGCCTGCAGTACCTCCTCCAGCCTGTGGGGGCCTGCAGTATGTCCTCCAGCCTGTGGGGGCGCCTGCAGTACGTCCTCCAGCCTGTGGGGGCCTGCAGTACGTCCTCCAGCCTGTGGGGGCCAGCAGTCCGTCCTCCAGCCTGTGGGGGCCTGCAGTACGTCCTCCAGCCTGTGGGGGCCTGCAGTACGTCCTCCAGCCTGTGGGGGCCTGCAGTATGTCCTCCAGCCTGTGGGGGCCTGCAGTATGTCCTCCAGCCTGTGGGGGCCTGCAGTACCTCCTCCAGCCTGTGGGGGCCTGCAGTACCTCCTCCGGCCTGTGGGGGCGCCTGCAGTACCTCCTCCGGCCTGTGGGGGCGCCTGCAGTACGTCCTCCAGCCTGTGGGGGCCTGCGGTACGTCCTCCAGCCTGTGGGGGCCTGCAGTACCTCCTCCAGTCTGTGGGGGCCTGCAGTATGTCCTCCAGCCTGTGGGGGCGCCAGCAGTACGTCCTCCAGCCTGTGGGGGCCTGCAGTACGTCCTCCAGCCTGTGGGGGCCTGCAGTACGTCCTCCAGCCTGTGGGGGCCTGCAGTATGTCCTCCAGCCTGTGGGGGCGCCAGCAGTACGTCCTCCAGCCTGTGGGGGCCTGCAGTACCTCCTCCAGCCTGTGGGGGCCTGCAGTACGTCCTCCAGCCTGTAGGCGCCTGCAGTACGTCCTCCAGCCTGTGGGGGCCTGCAGTACCTCCTCCAGCCTGTGGGGGCCTGCAGTACGTCCTCCAGCCTGTGGGGGCCTGCAGTATGTCCTCCAGCCTGTGGGGGCGCCAGCAGTACGTCCTCCAGCCTGTGGGGGCCTGCAGTACCTCCTCCAGCCTGTGGGGGCCTGCAGTACCTCCTCCAGCCTGTGGGGGACTGCAGTACGTCCTCCAGCCTGTGGGGGACTGCAGTACCTCCTACGGCCTGTGGGGGCGCCTGCAGTACGTCCTCCGGCCTGTGGGGGCGCCTGCAGTACCTCCTCCGGCCTGTGGGGGCCTGCAGTACCTCCTCTGGCCTGTGGGGGCGCCGGCAGTACCTCCTCCAGCCTGTGGGGGCCGGCAGTGCCTCCTCTGGCCTGTGGGGGCCTGCAGTCCCTCCCCCCGCCCGTGTGGGCGCCTGCAGTACGTCCTCCGGCCTGTGGGGGCGCCTGCAGTACCTCCTCCGGCCTGTGGGGGCCTGCAGTACCTCCTCTGGCCTGTGGGGGCGCCTGCAGTACCTCCTCCAGCCTGTGGGGGCCTGCAGTGCCTCCTCTGGCCTGTGGGGGCCTGCAGTACCTCCTCTGGCCTGTGGGGGCCTGCAGTACCTCCTCCGGCCTGTGGGGGCGCCTGCAGTACCTCCTCTGGCCTGTGGGGGCCTGCAGTACCTCCTCCGGCCTGTGGGGGCGCCTGCAGTACCTCCTCCAGCCTGTGGGGGCCTGCAGTGCCTCCTCCGGCCTGTGGGGGCCTGCAGTACCTCCTCTGGCCTGTGGGGGCCTGCAGTACCTCCTCTGGCCTGTGGGGGCCTGCAGTACCTCCTCCAGCCTGTGGGGGCCTGCAGTACGTCCTCCAGCCTGTGGGGGCCTGCAGTATGTCCTCCAGCCTGTGGGGGCGCCAGCAGTACGTCCTCCAGCCTGTGGGGGCGCCAGCAGTACGTCCTCCAGCCTGTGGGGGCCTGCAGTACCTCCTCCAGCCTGTGGGGGCCTGCAGTACCTCCTCCAGCCTGTGGGGGCCTGCAGTACCTCCTCCGGCCTGTGGGGGCGCCTGCAGTACGTCCTCCAGCCTGTGGGGGCCAGCAGTACCTCCTCCAGCCTGTGGGGGCCTGCAGTACCTCCTCCAGCCTGTGGGGGCCTGCAGTATGTCCTCCAGCCTGGGGGGGCGCCTGCGGTACGTCCTCCAGCGGGTGGGGGCCGGCAGTACGTCCTCCAGCCTGTGGGGGCCTGCAGTACGTCCTCCAGCCTGTGGGGGCCTGCAGTACGTCCTCCAGCCTGTGGGGGCCTGCAGTACGTCCTCCAGCCTGTGGGGGCCTGCAGTATGTCCTCCAGCCTGTGGGGGCCTGCAGTATGTCCTCCAGCCTGTGGGGGCCTGCAGTACCTCCTCCAGCCTGTGGGGGCCTGCAGTACCTCCTCCGGCCTGTGGGGGCGCCTGCAGTACCTCCTCCGGCCTGTGGGGGCGCCTGCAGTACCTCCTCCGGCCTGTGGGGCCTGCGCACGCCCTCCAGCCTGTGGGGCCTGCAGTACCTCCTCCAGTCTGTGGGGCCTGCAGTATGTCCTCCAGCCTGTGGGGGCGACAGCAGAACGACCACCCGCGTGAGGGGGACGGCAGTTAGTCCTCCAGCGTGTGGGGGCCTGCAGTACGACCTCCACCCGGTGGGGGCCTGAAGTACGTCCTCCAGCCTGTGGGGCGCCAGCAGTACGCCCTCCAGCCTGTGGGGCCTGCAGTACCTCCTCCAGCCTGTGGGGGCCTGCAGTACGCCCCTCCAGCCTGTAGGCGCCTGCAGTACGTCCTCCAGCCTGTGGGGGCCTGCAGTACCTCCTCCAGCCTGTGGGGGCCTGCAGTACGTCCTCCAGCCTGTGGGGGCCTGCAGTATGTCCTCCAGCCTGTGGGGGGCGCCAGCAGCATCGCCCTCCAGCCTGTGGGGGCCTGCAGTACCTCCTCCAGCCTGTGGGGGCCTGCAGTACCTCCTCCAGCCTGTGGGGGCCTGCAGTACGTCCTCCAGCCTGTGAGCGCCTGCAGTACCTCCTCCGGCCTGTGGGGGCGCCTGCAGTACGTCCTCCGGCCTGTGGGGGCGCCTGCAGTACCTCCTCCAGCCTGTGGGGGCCTGCAGTACCTCCTCTGGCCTGTGGGGGCCTGCAGTACCTCCTCCAGCCTGTGGGGGCCTGCAGTGCCTCCTCTGGCCTGTGGGGGCCTGCAGTACCTCCTCCGGCCTGTGGGGGCCTGCAGTACCTCCTCTGGCCTGTGGGGGCGCCTGCAGTACCTCCTCCGGCCTGTGGGGGCCTGCAGTACCTCCTCTGGCCTGTGGGGGCGCCTGCAGTACCTCCTCCAGCCTGTGGGGGCCTGCAGTGCCTCCTCTGGCCTGTGGGGGCCTGCAGTACCTCCTCCGGCCTGTGGGGGCCTGCAGTACCTCCTCCGGCCTGTGGGGGCCTGCAGTACCTCCTCTGGCCTGTGGGGGCCTGCAGTACCTCCTCCGGCCTGTGGGGGCGCCTGCAGTACCTCCTCCAGCCTGTGGGGGCCTGCAGTGCCTCCTCCAGCCTGTGGGGGCCTGCAGTACCTCCTCTGGCCTGTGGGGGCCTGCAGTACCTCCTCTGGCCTGTGGGGGCCTGCAGTACCTCCTCCGGCCTGTGGGGGCCTGCAGTACCTCCTCCGGCCTGTGGGGGCCTGCAGTGCCTCCTCCGGCCTGTGGGGGCGCTCACATGTCATGTGTGATGCAGCTTTGGTCTCGCGGCGGATCAGAAGAGGTCACAGTTCAAAGAACGCGCTCGCAGCATGAACTCCACCGGCTCCGGCAAGAGCAGCACCGTGTCCAGGTGAGCGTTTCCCCGGCAACGCAACAGGAAGTGACGCGTTTTATAAACACCTGTACTTTATACACACACCTGTACTTTATACACACACCTGTACTTTATACACACACCTGTACTTTATAAACACACCTGTACTTTATACACACACACACCTGTACATTATACACACACCTGTACTTTATACACACACACCTGTACTTTATAAACACACCTGTACTTTATACACACACACACCTGTACATTATACACACACCTGTACTTTATATACACACCTGTACTTTATACACACACACCTGTACTTTATACACACACACCTGTACTTTATACACACACCTGTACTTTATAAACACACCTGTACTTTATACACACACACCTGTACTTTATACACACACACCTGTACTTTATAAACACACACCTGTACTTTATACACACACCTGTACTTTATACACACACACCTGTACTTTATACACACACCTGTACTTTATAAACACACCTGTACTTTATACACACACACCTGTACTTTATACACACACCTGTACTTTATACACACACCTGTACTTTATAAACACACCTGTACTTTATACACACACCTGTACTTTATACACACACCTGTACTTTATAAACACACCTGTACTTTATACACACACACCTGTACTTTATACACACACACACACCTGTACTTTATACACACACCTGTACTTTATACACACACACCTGTACTTTATACACACACACCTGTACTTTATACACACACACCTGTACTTTATATACACACCTGTACTTTATACACACACACCTGTACTTTATACACACACACCTGTACTTTATACACACACACACACCTGTACTTTATACACACACACACACCTGTACTTTATACACACACACCTGTACTTTATACACACACCTGTACTTTATACACACACCTGTACTTTATACACACACACACACCTGTACTTTATACACACACACACACCTGTACTTTATACACACACACCTGTACTTTATACACACACACCTGTACTTTATATACACACCTGTACTTTATACACACACACCTGTACTTTATACACACACACCTGTACTTTATATACACACACCTGTACTTTATATACACACACCTGTACTTTATAAACACACCTGTACTTTATACACACACACACCTGTACATTATACACACACCTGTACTTTATACACACACACCTGTACTTTATAAACACACCTGTACTTTATACACACACACACCTGTACATTATACACACACCTGTACTTTATATACACACCTGTACTTTATACACACACACCTGTACTTTATACACACACACCTGTACTTTATACACACACACCTGTACTTTATACACACACACCTGTACTTTATACACACACCTGTACTTTATACACACACACCTGTACTTTATACACACACACCTGTACTTTATACACACACACCTGTACTTTATACACACACACCTGTACTTTATACACACACCTGTACTTTATACACACACCTGTACTTTATACACACACCTGTACTTTATACACACACCTGTACTTTATACACACACACCTGTACTTTATAAACACACCTGTACTTTATACACACACACACACCTGTACTTTATACACACACACACACCTGTACTTTATACACACACCTGTACTTTATACACACACACCTGTACTTTATACACACACACCTGTACTTTATACACACACACCTGTACTTTATACACACACACCTGTACTTTATACACACACACCTGTACTTTATATACACACCTGTACTTTATACACACACACCTGTACTTTATACACACACACCTGTACTTTATACACACACCTGTACTTTATACACACACACACACCTGTACTTTATACACACACACACACCTGTACTTTATACACACACACCTGTACTTTATACACACACCTGTACTTTATACACACACCTGTACTTTATACACACACACACACCTGTACTTTATACACACACACACACCTGTACTTTATACACACACCTGTACTTTATACACACACACCTGTACTTTATACACACACACACACCTGTACTTTATACACACACACACACCTGTACTTTATACACACACCTGTACTTTATACACACACACCTGTACTTTATACACACACACCTGTACTTTATATACACACCTGTACTTTATACACACACACCTGTACTTTATACACACACACCTGTACTTTATACACACACCTGTACTTTATACACACACACCTGTACTTTATACACACACACACCCCTGTACTTTATACACACACACCTGTACTTTATATACACACACCTGTACTTTATACACACACCTGTACTTTATACACACACCTGTACTTTATACACACACACCTGTACTTTATACACACACACCTGTACTTTATATACACACACCTGTACTTTATATACACACACCTGTACTTTATACACACGCACCTGTACTTTATATACACGCACCTGTACTTTATACACACACCTGTACTTTATACACACACACCTGTACTTTATACACACACACACACCTGTACTTTATACACACACACACACCTGTACTTTATACACACACACCTGTACTTTATACACACACACCTGTACTTTATACACACACACACCTGTACTTTATACACACACACACCTGTACTTTATACACACACACCTGTACTTTATACACACACACCTGTACTTTATACACACACACCTGTACTTTATACACACACACACCTGTACTTTATACACACACACCTGTACTTTATACACACACACCTGTACTTTATACACACACACCTGTACTTTATATACACACACCTGTACTTTATATACACACACCTGTACTTTATACACACACACCTGTACTTTATATACACACACCTGTACTTTATACACACACCTGTACTTTATACACACACACCTGTACTTTATACACACACACACACCTGTACTTTATACACACACACACACCTGTACTTTATACACACACACACACCTGTACTTTATACACACACCTGTACTTTATACACACACACCTGTACTTTATACACACACACCTGTACTTTATACACACACACACCTGTACTTTATACACACACACACCTGTACTTTATACACACACACACCTGTACTTTATACACACACACCTGTACTTTATACACACACACCTGTACTTTATACACACACACCTGTACTTTATATACGCACACACCTGTACTTTATACACACACACCTGTACTTTATACACACACACCTGTACTTTATATACGCACACACACCTGTACTTTATACACGCACACACACCTGTACTTTATACACACACACCTGTACTTTATACACACACACACCTGTACTTTATAAATAAACTGCCCATAAAAGGTGCTTATTTTAATGAAAATAAATAAATTAATATATCATAGATCTGTGTTTATCATTAGAATTTTTTATGAGGACGCGTGACACAGAGAAAATAACCAGGAGCATAAATAATGTGGCTGGTTACTATAGTAATAACGTCTTTTTTAACTTATACCCATGAAATTACCCAAGTTAAATGTACAAACCCCAATGAACTAACATCAAGGACCAGGACCTCCACCCTCCTGTGGGCTCCACCCGCAGAGGGGTTCATATGGGGTCAGGTGCTATGAGGATTGGGCAGCAAACTGCCCCCGCGACCCAGCTGGATTAAGCGGGAGAAGATGGATGGATTCAATTCAATTCAATTCAATTCAATTCAATTCAATTCATTTTTGTAGTGCCCAAAATCCTTTTCCTCTAAGGGCGTTCCAAGATATGGATGAGTAAAACATACACACAGACATATCAAAACAGGAATAAACAACATTCATGAAGGCAGGAAATGAAACATGGTCCAGTCATCCCCTGTCCTTAGACCCTCCTTCTCAGCAAGGAAAAACTCCCAAAAACCCAGAAGAAACCTCGGGGAGAACTACAGTGAAGGAGAGATCCACTCCCATGGACGGACAGGCTATAGATGTCCAGGCCCGTGGGCCAGTTCAGTATGACCACAGCTACCCAGGTGGGGAAGATGGATGAATGGATGAAATGTACAAACGTACACACGCAGGCGTTGCTTCTACGTTTGATTTTTAGCTGTTTGATTCCGTTTTTATCGCCTCTTTACCAACTTCCGTTCTCATCTCTCGTTTCTTTTTCACACTTCAGTTCCACAGACTGGTGTGGAGAACCAAAATAATGTAAAGTATATGTATTTAAATTAACTAAATTACACCTGAAAGACGGAACAAACGGGAGTATTTATTATTAGAGACAAACTGTCAGCGAGACCGAATATTTGCAAACCGTAAACACGTACACAGAAACACAGAAACACATTTGAATAAATGTAAATGGATCCGTTTGTTTTTGTGGAGATATTTACTGGTGTCATCAAGACCTGTCCGAGACCACAGGGTCCTGAGACCAAGACCAAGACCTGTCCGAGACCACAGGGTCCTGAGACCAAGACCTGTCCGAGACCACAGGGTCCTGAGACCAAGACCAAGACCTGTCCGAGACCACAGGGTCCTGAGACCAAGACCTGTCCGAGACCACAGGGTCCTGAGACCAAGACCAAGACCTGTCCGAGACCACAGGGTCCTGAGACCAAGACCTGTCCGAGACCACAGGGTCCCGAGACCAAGACCTGTCCGAGACCACAGGGTCCCGAGACCAAGACCTGTCCGAGACCACAGGGTCCCGAGACCAAGACCTGTCCGAGACCACAGGGTCCTGAGACCAAGACCAAGACCTGTCCGAGACCACAGGGTCCTGAGACCAAGACCTGTCCGAGACCACAGGGTCCTGAGACCAAGACCTGTCCGAGACCACAGGGTCCTGAGACCAAGACCTGTCTGAGACCACAGGGTCCCGAGACCAAGACCTGTCCGAGACCACAGGGTCCCGAGACCGAGACCAAGACCTGTCCGAGACCACAGGGTCCCGAGACCAGGACAACACAGAGACCTCTGTGAGAGTCGAGACTGAGACCTGACCGAGACCTTTTAGGGTCAAGACCGAGACGAGAAAGACACTTTTAAAGACCGAGACTGAGACAAGACCGAGACTGAGATAAGACCGAGACTTTAAAAGGTCAAGACCGAGACAAGACCGAGACAAGACCGAGACTTCGAAAGGCTGAGACCGAGACTTTTAAAGACCGAGACAAGACCAAGACCTCTGAGGGCCGAGACCGAGACGAGACTTTTAAAGGCCAAGACCGAGACATTCGCAAACACAGATTTCAATATTTTGGCAAAACAAATGACAATTTATGCTCCTCTTTTCTGTTAGCGGGGATCAGATTAGTCAAACATTGTGATAGTCCAGTTTTAGTCCTGCTTTAGACCTGATGTGGTCCTGGATTAGTCTTAGTTTGGTCCTGGTTTAGATCAGATTGGTCCGAAATAGGCGGGAGCAGCTTTAGAACAGCCTTGAATCCCACAGGAGTCGGTTCGTGTGATCTAGAACCTCGGCGTGTTCCTCTAAACTCTGCGTGCGGTTGTTCGCGTCGCCACCTCCAGGATGTGGTCTGTTTCTCGGCAATTAAACTGTAAACAAACATTAACGACGGTGCAAACGGACGACGCTCGTGCTGAGGTTTGCGCGAATGAGCCGCGGTTTAAGTCGCTCAAACATCCGCCTCAGCGACCCAGTGTGTGTCATGTGTCAACAAGAAGATTCACGCAGGGAAAACAAACAGACGGAAGCTGCTTCTGTGTGAAACCAGATCTTTTACGAGACGTTTAATCATTTTATTGAAATCATAAAACTTAAGGTCAAAGGCTAACGCTCGTTTACTTTAAAGGGCTCATGTGACACCATTTTCTGATGTTCTAATGTCGTTTCCTCCTCACAAACTAGAATCATTTGGATAATTTCAGCCTTACCCATATTATAGATCCATGGGAACGACGCCGCCAAAACAAGTAAATAAATAACAAAAACGGACGTTCAGATCTTGATTCAGGAACAAAACGGAGAAATGGAAAGTTCAGGATCCTGTGTGGCGGCTTCAGACGAACAGTTTAAGTCCAGAATGACGAGGCTCAGAGCAGCAGGTACAGACAGAGGGACGAGAAGATCCTAATGTGAAGGAGCCCCAAGAGCCTCCTGGAGCACTTCCTGTTTGGCACGCGGCGGCTAACGGGTTAGCGGCTAACGGGTTAGCGGCTAACGGGTTTCCACTCGTATATATTCGGACTGTGGACCCAACGCAGAGCTCTAAAGTGTAATACTCCCTCTTTAAGGATAACGTGTGTGTGTGCAGTGTGTCGGAGCTCTTGGACCTGTACGAGGAGGACCCGGAGGAGGTCCTCATGAACCTGGGCTTCGGGCGGGAAGAACCGGACTTGGCCTCCAAAGTTCCCTCGCGCTTCTTCAACGGCTCCTCCTGCGCCCGCGGCATCGACTTCAAGGTACCAACTCCGTCTGTAGAAGAATAAAGAAATAAACAGAATAAAAATAGAATAATGACTAAAACATAGAGGAAAAAAGACTTAATAAGAAATAGAATAGTAAATAAAATAAATAGAATAAAATGGACTTGTAATAGAATAAATAAAACGTATATATAGATGAAGAAATATGAATAAATACAATTTTTAAAAATAGAATAATAAATAAAAATAAATAAGACTAAAAAATTTGTAGTAGAATAAGTAAATAGAATTTAAAAATTTAATAATAGAATAATACTTTTAAAAAAAATAGAATGAAAAGACTTGTAATAGATTTTTATTATCAATAAAAATATACTTTATTAACAATATCTCTCAATAGATAAAACTATAATATACAAATAAATGTAAAAACAAAACAAAAAAAACAAAAAAAAAAAAAACCTCTAAAACCCTGTCCAGGGGTTAAAATATTTACTATTTACAAAGTTGAAATAAATTATTCGATTCGATAGTTTTTCCGCATTTTCAAAGTCATTGTTCAGTTTCTTGATGGTTCTCGATCCTCTAAGACTTAGATAGATATAGAATAGAGAATAGATTAAATAAATAAATCAAATAATAAATACAAAAAACTTGTAGTAGAATAAATAAATAGAATAAAAAAGACTTGTAGTAAAATAAAGAAATAGAATGATAAATAAATATAAATAAAAAAAAAAAAACTTAAATAGAGTAAAAATAGAACAATAAATGAAAAATAAATGTAATAAAGACTTGTAATAGAATAAATAAATAAATCGAATAATAAATAAAAATAGAATAAAAACTTATTTATAACTTAAACTTATAAACTTGTAGTAGAATAAATAAATAGAATAAAAGAACAATACATGAAAAATAAATATAATAAAAAGACTTGTAATAGAGTAAATAAATAAATAAAAGGAATAATAAATCAAAATAAATAAAATAAAAAACTTGTAGAATAAATAAGTAAATAGAATAATAATTTAAAAAAGAATAAAAAGACTTGTAAAAGAATAAATAAATAAATGAATAGAAGGATAAATAAAAATAGATGGAATAAAAGACGTGTAGTAAAATAAATAAATAGAATAAAAATAGAACAATGAATAAAAAATAAATATAATAACTTGTAATAGAATAAATCAATCAATCAAATAATAAATAAAAATAAGTAGAATAAAAAAAATTGTAGTAGAATAAATAAGTAAATAGAATAATAATTTAAAAAAATAGAATAAAAAAGTAGTAGTAGTTACTGAAGCTGTGACAGAGCTCAGCATGTTCTTCCTCGAATGTTTGTCTTTTTTGTTATTAAGAACCCGTTAAAAGGTTTAACGTTAGCGAAGTTCGTACTCGTATCTGTGCCGTCGTTACCAAACCGTGATCCGGACATTTAAACGCACTCACGTTAAACCCAAACACATCGGTCCCTCTACAGATCCTCACCGGGCGCTCTGGATAATCACATTTCCCTGGTTCTGTAAACAGATTTCATTAGCGGCTAATCGGATTCCCGTCATCTCGTTTGTGTCGACGTTGTGCTGTGCGTCCGTTCGCCCCATTGACCCGTTTGCATTTGTGCTGCAGGTGTTTCTGGGAGCGCAGCTGCAGAGGCTCGAGCTGGAGAACCCAAACTACGCCCTGACCAGTGAGTGTCGCCCCCTGTCTGCGGGACGCTGACATTACAACAGGCTTTACTCATCCACAAGGGAAATTACATGGACACAACGGCTAAAACATCACAATATAATATAATAACTAAGAGAAAAAATATAAAAATGGTAAAAAAAAAAAAAATCTAAATAAATAAATAAAGTGTACAAGTAGCAAAAATGTAAAAAATATACAAAAATGTAGCAAAAATATAAAAAATAATCATTAAAAATAATATTAAAAATGATTATCTGTCACATAAGGGTGAGTTGGTTACAGTTGTAGGGAGTATTATCTGTCACATAAGGGACAGTTTGTTCTTTCGGTCGCTGCGTCTCCACGGCAACGGGGACAAAGCCGCGTCTGTGGTGCAGCGAGCGTCCTGTGTGTGAATAAATAAAGGAATGGAACAGAAAAATAATAAATATGAATAATTAGAATAATAAATAAACATAAATCGAATAAAAAAGACTAGAAGTAGAATAAATAAATCGAATAAAAAGACTTGTAGTAAAATAAGTAAATAGAATAATAAATCGAATAAAAAAATAATAGAATTAAGAAGACTTGTAGTAGAATAAATGAATAGAATAAACAATAGAATAATAAATAAAATTAAATAGAATAAAAAAGACTTGTAGTAGAATAAATGAATAGAATATAAAATTATAAATATGAATAACCAGAATAATAAATAAACAAATAGAATAAAAAAAGACTTTCAGCAGAATAAATTAAAAATAAATAGATTAAAAAATACAAAAATAAATAAAAATAAATAGGATAAAAAAGACTTGTAGCAGAATAAATAAATTGAATAAAAAACAGAAGAATAATAAAAATATAATTTAAAAATTGTAGTAAAATAAATTTATAGAGTAGAATTAAAAATAGAAAAATAAATAAAATTAAATAGAATAAAAAGACCTGTAGTAAATGAAATAAACAGAATGATAAATAGAATAAAAAACTTGTAGTAGAACAAAAAAGTAAATAGAATAATAAATAAAAATAAATAGAATAAAAAAGATTTGAAGTAGAATAAATAAATAAATAAATAAATAGAATAATGTATATAAAAAAGAATAAATAACCGCATTGACTGTGTTGATGTAAATAGAGGATAAATTATAATATTAAAGCCGCACTATGTAACTTTTCTGGTAGAGGGTGCGCCACCTGCTGGACTCCGTGTACATGTCATTGTTTTTTCTACAGTAGCACGTTTAATTTAACTGTCTCCATGGAAACAAGCAGACCACATCACCAGGACAGGTTACAGGTCAGATCTGTGGAGAGGTGGGGCCCGCTCACTGTAAGAATGAAAAAAAAAAAACACACCAGAAAAGTTACACAGTGCACCTTTAAAAACCAAACCATAAAGCAGAATTCTTCACAAAGTTTTCTAAATGTGCAGTACTGTGAAATACTGCTGTAATTTTAGTTCATAATTCTACTTTCGACAGCTCAAATTTGATCAAAATGCAGAAAAAATAACAAAAAAGTCCCACTAGTGCAAAGAAAAAGTAGCCACAATAAATACTGACTCCCAATAACAGGTTCCAGGTCGGATCTGCGGAGAGGCGACCCCGCTCACAGTCGGAGTGTGTGGTTTTCGAGGTATTTTTGAGCCGTAAAACCACCTGTGAGTGAATAAATGTGGAGCTGTTTAATGTCACTGTGGGACTGCACTTCCCACAGACACGGACCGGATGTGGATCTGAGCAGGACCAGGACTCACTGACACCTGTTTGTTCTGTTCTTCCTCCCGAGTCCGAGTCTGTGCCGGAGCTGCACGAGTGTCACGTCTCCCACAGAGTTCACACCAGGGACGAGGGTTTGGCCCGTATCCAAATTTTGATCCGGTTAAACCTCAGCATTTTCCCGGGGTTTACGGTTTTACTGTGACTCATTCAGAATTATTCTGTAGCTGCTCCTAAACCCTTCAGAAACAGAGTCACAGCTTTAGATCTGAAGATGAGGCACAAGTTCTGATCAAACCAAACTCTGCAGCGCGTTCGATCGCTTCAGCATCCGCGCACGAGCTGTTTTTATCAGCGCTTATACTGTATGCAAATGAGCTGTATGCAAATGAGCTGTATGCAAATGAGCCGCGCGCTTTGAAGTTTGGTTTGTGTAAAACGTAAACAAATGTGCCAAAGCTGCATTAAACACATTATTCCTCAGAGTCTAGAATGAGCGGAGGAAATGTAGAGCGGTGCAGAGGACCAATCACAGCCCTTATGTCTGCGGTGTTTTGAGGCGTCGTTAGAAAGTTTGGGAGGTGCAGGTCGGACGCTGTGCGTAGGAGCCGCACATCCACACAAACACGTTTGGATCAGAACCATAAATTGTTCTTTACCGTCTCCTCCGTGAAAGTCTGACTTCGCCCTCGGGAACTTTCTCCTCTTCAGCCTCGTCCCCTCTCGACTCTCGGCTTCAGTAAAACGTCTCCGTCACAAACTTTTGGGCTCAACGTCACACACGAAGCGTCAGTCAGGTTTTTTTCTTCTTCCTGCTGCGTGTGGAGGGAAATCTCCGAGCGGAACCACGTTTGAAGAGGAGAGAGAGCGGAGGGAGAAAGTCCTGCTGTGGGTTTAGCTCCTTATACAGATTTTTAATGACGGTGATGAAACTGATACTGATGATACTTTCTGATACCGCAGGAAACCGGATTACCGCCCAAACCCTCCCAGGGACGGGCATTTGATAAAATTTTCTTATCGATCGTCGGGAGAATTAACGATATAAACCATCACCGCTCCAGAGCCTCATCAGTGTGAGATCAGAATGTGTTTAATGCAGATTTAAACATTTGTTCACGTCTTACACAAACTAAACTTAAAACCTCATGACTCATTTGCATAAACTGTAAGAGCTGAAAAAAGCAGCTCTTTCCTTGTGCTGCTGCTTCAGCTTCTGTGGGACTAAAGGACTCGACTCAGTGAATATGAGTGTTCTCTCTGTGACTCAGTGAATATGAGTGTTCTCCCTGTGACAGAGGATGTTCTGCTGGTGCTGAGTCTGTTCTGTGTGTATGTCTCGTTGGAGATACACATGCGAGAAAAACCCGATCATACCCGGGACACTGATGTGCAGGGAAACGCACTCTGAGGAATATAGGGATCTCCAAGGAGCCAGAGCCGAGACGTGGGACTGTGAGGCTCCAGAGTTTGTGCTCAGACCTCGACTCCTCAGGCTACGTTACACAGACACCGACATTCAGTTTGTCCATTAACATGAACCTGATCCATGAAGTTCTTAACAATCATCAATTCGTCGACTAATCGTGCACATCCCTCGTTCATACAGAGCGAGTTAACTGCAGCTGCATTCATAACGCACTTTAAAAACGATACAGGCTGACCAGTGCTACAGAAATAATTAAAATAAAACAAAAATACTCACTTCTGCGCGGCTCTCTCGATGACATCAGAAGGTGGAGAGTTTAATCCGCCTTCACTCTTGGGTTTGGTCTCATCTCGGTTTGTGTTTTTCAGGTCGTTTCCGTCAGATCGAGGTTCTGACCACCGTCGCCAACGAGTTCTTCCAGCTCTACAGCCAAGTGTCGGGCCAACCCGTGCACCGCATCACGCCCAGAGAAACAGGTCAGACGCACAACGCACAAACGCTCTGTTCCACCCTGTGATGTCATGGGCTGATACAGGAAGTGCTCCGCTGTGTTTTTAAACTGGGGATGCACAGAATATTCGGCATCTGAATATATGTGGCGGGAAGATTTGGTGACACAGTCAGCAGTTTTGGTTCACTGCAGGTGGAACTTTGGATTTTACTTCCTACGACGACTCGAATAGAGATTGTGTAATAATGTGTTTAATGCAGCTTTGGCACATTTGTTTATGTTTTACACAAACTTAAAACCACGAGGCTCATTTGCATAAACTATAAATACTGAAAGTGCTTCTGTCGCGTTGGAGATGGTTCATGTTAAACTTTTCACAGATTTTCTCTCACCGTTCACTTGAAAACTACCACTTTATGACATCACAAGGTGGAACAACGTTTGGAGCTTTGGAGATGTTGCAGACGAATAATAGTTACAGAAACATGTGTGAATGAAACGGTTAAATCTGGTCACCCTAAAAAATAACGAGGATCTGAGTTTCCGTCTGAGTCCTGATCAGGGACCGGCATTCGATTAAACTGTCTTAATCGATCATCAGGAAAATTAACGATCGATTTTCAATTAATCATTAACATTTTATATTAAAATGATCATAATTATTACTATTACTAATCTAATAAATTCAAACTAATAAATTCAACTTTACAGCATCTAAACCGTCCTGACTCCAGAGCCTCATCAGTGTGAGATCAGAATGTGTTTAATGCAGATTTAAACATTTATTTACGTTTTACACAAACTAAACTTAAACCTCATGACTCATTTGCATAAACTGTAAGAGCTGAAAAAAGCAGCTCTTTCCTTGTGCTGCTGCTTCAGCTTCTGTGGGACTAAAGGACTCGACTCAGTGAATATGAGTGTTCTCCCTGTGACAGAGGATGTTCTGCTGGTGCTGAGTCTGTTCTGTGCGTATGTCTTGTTGGAGATACACATGCGAGAAAAACCCGATCATACCCGGGACACTGATGTGCAGGGAAACGCACTCTGAGGAATATAGGGATCTCCAACGAGCCAGAGCCGAGACGTGGGACTGTGAGGCTCCAGAGTTTGTGCTCAGACCTCGACTCCTCAGGCGACGTTACACAGACACCGACATTCAGTTTGGCCATTAAAATGAACCTGATCCACCATCATATTGCCATTGCTGATATGTGCCTTTTTTTTTTTTTTTTACCATTGCTGGTATTAGTATTCGGGTCCTGTATCCTATAGGGCCAATTTCATGACACGTCACACATATATGATGAGTACATACGTGTGCAACTTGGACCCAAAACAAACTGTTTTTATGGCGGTTTGTACGCTCAAGAAGGTGAAAATCGAGCTGCTTGTACTGTACCAAAATGCCATCGTGTTGTGCTGTTGATTGTACGAACAGGCAGGTAAAAGGAAACGGATTGATTTTTTTTTATCGGATTCCTAAAGGAAAAGGCTCATTTAAACAGCACCGCCGCCGTCTGTGGATACGAGCCACAGACGAGAAGACTGGGCCGAGGAGTTGACTGACAAGACTCGTGTTTGCAGTGATCACTTTCTGTCAGGTATTTACTGTATGGCTGTCAGAACAAATCCTTTGGTCTTATGTGCATCCACCCAGGCCTGGAACAGTCCCGTCTTGTGTCTTTGCCTTGGTAAAACTCCGGCTTTGACGATACAAAATTCACTTTCATTTGTTATTTTGTGCGTCCTCAAAGGTTGGACATGACCACATTCCACGAAATTAAACGCTTCTAAAGACTTATAGGCTCTTAAATTCTCCTTCGCCCCCACGCTTGGCAAATTTATGAGCTACACATAAATGTCGGGCCATTCAGTTTCCAGTATTTCTGATATGTCCGCTTCCCACTCATTATCAGGTAAGGGTCGGGTAACTGCGCATCTGTGCTTAAGGTTAACTTCCTTAAAACGGCGTCACGATCTGTTGGCTGAAGAGACTTTAAACACACTGAGTGATGCACCCGTCATTATCCGCCATGCTCCCGATTGGAAACCTGGCAATGTTTTGGGGCCAATGTGTGCGCACATACCGGGAGTGCGCATAATGTTGGATATGGTTACTAAGAGTTCATAACCGATCAGAATTATCATGGGAAAATGGAAGTGATTTTTTCTTTTCTTCACTTATGTTAATATGTATAGATGAGTAATAGGGGTGGGGTTAAATACGTTTTCTTCCCCCCACTTCTTCTTGGACGTTACAATTTTGACTGTTGTTTTGTATATTTGTACGACCTTTTTCATTTGACTTTGATATTGTACAAGAATGTTTATGTTAATCTAATCGTGCTCATCCCTAGTCCTGATTGAGCTGTTCACTTTGTGCAGGAGCAGACGGAGACTCGAAAGACCCTGCAGCTGTGAAGAAAAACGCCTCGGCCCTGAACGCCGTCAAACTCCTCAAGAGAAGCATCAGCAAACACAACCTGCTCGCACAGGCCACCGCACAGGCCGCCGCACCATCCGCCGCACCATCCGTCGCACCATCCGCCGCACCATCCCCTGCACAGGCCACCGCACAGGCCGATGCAGAGGCCCCCGCACAGGCCGATGGACGTACGGCCGCAGACCCGCAGCCCGGCGCAGACGGCGGGACGCAGGCCGACGAGGGCAGACACGCCAAACTGAAAATGGACTCCACGGTTCTGTCGGTGGTGTCTGAGGAGAGCACGAGCGACGAGGAGACGGAGCGAGACGCCGAGCACAGGTGAGTGTGGAGTGAGGAGGCCTATTCACTCGGGACAGTCCCAGTCCTGAGACCTGTGGGAAGTCGCCCCATCAAACGCAAGCCCACAAAAACTATGGCCATCGAAAGTGCTTCAAAAAGTTTTGTTTGAGGGATCATACACATGAAAAAACATTAAAACTTGTAACATTTTGTGAGTAAAATATAGAAGAAGTTTCAAATTGAAATTGAAATTTTCTAAATTTCAGATTTTTTTTTTCCTTTTCACTTGTAGTGCTTGGTTTAGTACAGCACTTTTTATAGATATAAAGTACACTCAACAAAAATATAAACGCAACACTTTTGTTTTTGCTCCCATTTGTCATGAGATGGACTCAAAGATCTAAAATTCATTCCAGATACACAATATTACCATTTCTCTCAAACATTGTTCACAAATCTGTCTAAATGTGTGATAGTGGCACTTTTGCTTTGCTGAGATAATCCATCCCACCTCACAGGTGTGCCACATCAAGATGCTCATCAGACACCATGATTAGTGCACAGGTGAACCTTAGACTGTCCACAATAAAAGGCCACTCTGAAATGTGCAGTTTTGTCTCTCAGCAAAATGCCACAGATGGCGCAAGCATTGAGGGAGCGTGCAATTGGCATGCTGACAGCAGGAATGTCAACCAGATCTGTTGCTCGGGCATTGAATGTTCATTTCTCCACCATAAGCCGTCTCCAAAGGCGTTTCAGAGAATATGGCAGTACATCCAACCGGCCTCACAACCGCAGACCACATGTAACCACACCAGCCCAGGACCTCCACATCCAGCAGGTTCACCTCCAAGATCGTCTGAGACCAGCTACTCAGACAGCTGCTGAAACAATTGGTTTACATAACCAAAGAATTTCTGCACAAACTGTCAGAAACCGTCTCAGGGAAGCTCAACTGCATGCTCGTCGTCCTCATCGGGGTCTTAACCTGACTCCAGATCGTCGCCGTAACAGACTTGAGTGGGCAAATGCCCACATTCGATGGCGTCTGGCACGTTGGAGAGGTGTTCTCTTCACGGATGAATCTCGGTTTACATTGTTCAGGGCAGATGGCAGACAGCGTGTGTGGCGTCGTGTGGGTGAGCGCTTTGCTGATGTCAATGTTGTGGATCGAGTGGCCCATGGTGGTGGTGGGGTTATGGTATGGGCAGGCATCTGTTATGGACGAAGAACACAGGTGCATTTTATTGATGGCATTTTGAATGCACAGAGATACCGTGATGAGATCCTGAGGCCCATTGTTGTGCCATACATCCATGAACATCACCTCATGTTTCAGCAAGATAATGCACGGCCCCATGTTGCAAGGATCTGTACACAATTCTTGGAAGCTGAAAATGTCCCAGCATACTCACCGGACATGTCACCCATTGAGCATGTTTGGGATGTGCTTGACCGGCGTATACGACAGCGCGTACCAGTTCCCACTAATATCCAGCAACTTCGCACAGCCATTGAAGAGGAGTGGACCAACATTCCTGTAAAGAGATTTAGATCACAAGCAGTGAACTATCTACAGTTTTATATAAATGCCAGTCTCCTACCACAATTGAGGATTAAATCACCTGAGCCAGCTTTCTCTTTTACGTGCACACGGGGGACCAGATGTGCGCTTCTCTAGAGCCCACGTCAGAATCCCAAGTCCGCATTCCTGGCACGACTCTTTATTATCTCATTACAATACATCATGTCAGTATACATAATTTTGTTAGGCTTACAATAGACAACATGGTCGAAGTATATCATGGCTAGGTTTACATTTCATCAGATAAGCACAGATATATGGTCTGGGAACCTGAAGTAGAGTTCACAAGAGGTCACGCATCTGGTTTTTTAGCAGATAGCTGCATACCTCTTTAACGAAGGCTCTTTGCCAATTGAGACTACCTCTTAACTTTATGTACATTTTTAATAACTTCATCATTATAAGCATTTTATTCTAACAATTCCACAGGCCACAATTGACAATCTGATAAACTCTATGCTAAGAAGATGTGTTGCACTGCATGAGGCAAATGGTGGTCACACCAGATACTGACTGAGTCCCCAGACCCCCAATAAAGCAACAACTGCACATTTCAGAGTGGCCTTTTATTGTGGACAGTCTAAGGTTCACCTGTGCACTAATCATGGTGTCTGATGAGCATCTTGATGTGGCACCTGTGAGGTGGGATGGATTATCTCAGCAAAGCAAAAGTGCCACTATCACACATTTAGACCGATTTGTGAACAATGTTTGAGAGAAATGGTAATATTGTGTGTCTGGAATGAATTTTAGATCTTTGAGTCCATCTCATGACAAATGGGAGCAAAAACAAAAGTGTTGCGTTTATATTTTTGTTGAGTGTAAAATGTTCTACTTTTTTATTGTTTATTCATATTCGTGTTCATTATTTAAATTTGTTGTGCTCTGTCTGGTTTGATGCAGATCGGTTTATCACAGAGACGATGAATAAATAAATAAAAACACATTACAATAAAAATTAAGTTAAAAAAACATATCTACATTTACTTTAACATTTACTTGTTTTTGCAGAACTGAAGAGACGTCAGGACCGGCAGCCAATCAGAGCGCAGAGGCGGTCGAGCAGACGACCAATCACAGCACAGAAGTCGAGCAGACGACCAATCACAGCACAGAAGTGGATCTGACGCCCAATCACAGCACAGGAGACGCAGACGTCGCAGCCAATCGCCTCTCAGGTGTGGAGCAAACAGCCAATCACAGCGGAGAAGACGAAGCGCAGACGGCCAATCAGAGCTCTCGACCTGGGGAACAGACGGCCAATCAGAGCGCAGGAGACACGGGACAAACGGCCAATCAGAGCGCAGGAGACACGGGACAAACGGCCAATCAGAGCGCAGGAGACACGGGACAAACGGCCAATCAGAGCGCAGAAGACACGGGACAAACGGCCAATCAGAGCACAGGAGACGTGGAGCAAACGGTCAATCAGAGCGTAAGGGACGTAGAACAGACGGCCAATCAGAGCGCAGGAGACGAGGAACAGACGGCCAATCAGAGCGTAAGGGACGTAGAACAGACGGCCAATCAGAGCACAGGGGATGTAGAACAGACGGCCAATCAGAGCGCAGGGGATGTAGAACAGACAGCCAATCAGAGCACAGGGGATGTAGAACAGACGGCCAATCAGAGCGCAGGAGACGTGGAGCAGACGGCCAATAGCAGGACAGGTGAAGAGCAAACAGCCAATCAGAATGCAGGGCTGGAGAAAGTGGCCAATGAGGTGTGTGCGGGGGAGCGGGTGCTGAACCCTCAGCTCACTCTGCTGCGCACGGAGAACGCCGACTCGTTCGACATCGAGGAGGTACGCTTTGATTTAACTGATTTATTTCATTTATTTATTTAATGGATTTGTTTATTTATTTTGGAATTTATTAATTAATTTATTTGTTCAAATTTTATATATATATATTTGTTTATTTGTTTGTTAAATTAATTAATTAAATTAATTTTTTATATATTTTATTTATTTGTTAAATGTATGTATTTTACTTATTTTTTATTTATTTCATTTATTTGTCAAATTTATTTATTTATTTTTTAAAATGTATTGAATTTATTTATTTTTTATTATGAATATCAAAATTTAAATGGGCAGCTCGACTGTTTTTTGATTGGTGTTTAAATTAAACATTGGAAATGGAGAAATCGAAATCAGTTTTTTTGTTTGACACTAAAACACTAAAACTGTTTTCCCATTTTATTTTTCCCATTTCGTTGTTAATTGAAATTCAAAAGGACGAATGGTGCACAGACCAAACATGTTCTGTTCAGTGAATCGTTCTTCTTTAACTTGAAACCCAAAGACAATGATTTTTATTTTTATTTTTTTGTGGTTTATTCGTCGTTTTCATTCAAACATTTTGTACTGAACAGATCCACAGTGTTGAGGACGACGCGCCTCCACAGAGGAGCTCCAGGATCACAGGTGAGCTCCACCTCCAGGGGCCCAAAGTTTTAGATCTTTAATCTTCAGTTTTAAAGGAGCTGCACGTGTCCTGGGCTCAAAATATCGTGTCAAAATATTTAGGTCTTTTTTTGAAGAATAATTAACTGCGATTAATCAAAATTCTAAAGTGTGATGAATCCGATTTTAAAAAATGAATTGTCTGACACTAGTTTAAACACGGTGGATTTCAGCTCTGAACCAGCAGCACAAATGAAAGACTCTGATCGGAGAATCGTCCTGAACCAAAACACCAAATCTGAACAGAAATAACTGACGTCATAGCTGCTGTTTTTGTGATTCAGAATAAATCAGAGTTACAGTTGTTTTCAGTAAAAGCTTCAGTTTGAACATGTTCACCTCGTGTCTTGGGACTCACGAGTCCTGAAGTCACAGACTGTGTAAAGTGTATTTACCCTGTTGACATGTTTCAGCTGCTGCATCTCCAGAACTCTCCTGTTTGTTTTTTTTATGACGTTTTTTGTTTGGCAGCTTCACTTTTTCACTGTTTAGTCAGAACATAAACTCTCCCCAGTCTCACCAGCGTCACAACAACGAGATTTACTGCTTTTTATGAAGAAATATGATTCATATTCTGCAGAATTGAGTTAAACATTTTGGCCCTTCGCATTATTTTCTGTTTCTCATGTTGCTCCAGGGGAAATAACTGCTCCAGTGTTTAGCGCTTTAGCTCCGTCCATTTCTACAAACTGAAGTGTCCCGTGTGTCCTCAGATCTGTCCCGCACCGTGAGCCAACAGTCCGACAGCAGCGGCTTCGGAGAAGAACCGTCCTCCAGCTTCTTAAAGGTCCTCCTCTCCTTCACATTTCCTCTCCACCTTCACCTCTCCTCCTTCTGTTCTCCTCCTCCTTCTCATCTCCTCCTTCACATCTCCTCTCCTCCATTTGTTCCTCTCCTCCTCCATATCTTATCTCTTCCTTCCGTTCATCTCCTTCACGTTTTCTCTCCTTCATGTCTCCTCCTCCACATCTCCCCTTGTCCTTTTGTTCCTCATCTCCTCCACATCTCCTTCTCCTCCTCCTCATCTCCTCCTCCTCCCCTCAGGTCCAGGAGAGCAGCGACTCGTGCGACAGTGAGACGACCGTGACCTCTCACCCGTCGCAGGACCTGGACACGCCCGTCGTCACGCCCGTCGCCGCCGATCAGCCGGCGTTCGTGCTGCTCACCGGAGGAACGGAGCCGAGCGACGAGCCCGACCGGAGCTCTGACGCCGCCTTCCCCCAGTACACCGCCCACCAGCTGCCCAAAAACCGCACCCAGGCCCCGCGCGGCCCCTCGCCTATCGCCGACCTGCCCTCCGCCGACCCGTCCGCCGACCCGTCCGCCGACCCGTCCACCGTCTCAACCACCGCAGACTCGCCAAAAACGGAGTCTGAGGAGGGACGGGAGCAGAAGACGTCAGAGGAGCCGTCGGAGCAGAAATCGTACGTCAGACCAGTCGCGGAGTTTAGCGTCTTGGGCGGGTCTCTGGACGACGACAGGCCCCGGCAGTCGGAGTCCCCGGACTTCGTGTCCGACTGTTCCGAGTCCAGCGTTCCGCCCACGCCCTCCTCCCCGGTGCTCGGCGCTCTCCACCGGGCCCGGCTCAACCAGAGGATCCAGGGCCGGGGCCGGGCGCGCTGCGGGGTCCCCCTGCAGAGGTCCTCCTCCCTGCCCGCCACCGTCGTGTCGTCCGTGCGCATCCACCTGGGCCGGGGCAAAGCGGGCGTCGCCCCCAAACCCCCGCAGGACGACAGGGACGACAGGGACGACAGGGACAGCCGGGGCGCGGTCACCCCGCTCCCGGCCATCCCCCGCCACCTCGCGCCGTCCGTCTGCTCTAGTCCCGACTGGACAACAGGGGGCGTAACGCACTCGTGGAGCACCCAGAGCGTCCCGGAGCTGTACGCTAATGCCCGCCAATCCTACCCACCCCCGCCGGGGCTGACGTACCCACAGATGCCCCCGCAGCACACGCCCCCGTACGGGAACCCCTACGGCAGCACGCCCAACCTGCTCGCTCACCACGCCACGTACCCCACCGCGCCCCATCACTCCAGCTTCACCCGGCCCGAGCACCGGCCCGAGCACCCGCCCTCCGCACTTTACGGGGGCTACGCTCCCCCCCACGTGTCGGCGCCCTGGTTTGGCTCTTACCCCAACCTGCACGCCCCCCCCACGGCGCCCCCTTCGTTAGCTCAGAGCGCTGCTAGCTTCTCCTCGTACTCTGGGCTGCCCCCTCCGGCGGGTCACTACGGGAGCCACCCCCACCTCCATCATATGACCCCGCCCCCTCCGGGCCCCCTGCCGTACCTGCCCGAGGCCCCGCCCCCTCAGCCCGGGTTCCACCTGCCCCCGCCCTCCGTGTTCGGGGGCTCCGTGTTCTCCTCGGACGCGGCGCTTCATCCTCACCACATGTCCGGCTCCGAACTGCAGCTCCGCCGGGTCCTGCAGGAGATCAGAGGAACTCTGCACAGCCTGGGGCAGGTGAGGACGGGCAAACAGTTTACCACTGTGGGGTTTATTTAAAGAGGGCATTTATTTTATAGAAGGGTATTTGACTTCTGTGGGGTATTTGATTTCTGTGGGGTATTCTCTGTACCACATATCACATATTTAGATCAACAAGTTCCTTTCAGTGTTTTGAAAATGCTGGGTCTGCTCACCTGAAATATCATTGAAGTTTTGTGGACAAACATAAAAATGACAAAAAAACAAAGAAAATGTGACTAAACTCACTCATGTTCGTCCTGAATACTCTTTGCACAACAGTTTTCCTTAAATCTGCACTCGTATTACAGTTTTATTATTACCAACCAGCACAAACGGATGTTCCAGTTTTTTATTTTGAAATTCTTGTCGCCCTAAATACAAAGTTTAGCAGTAATAATATTCTGATCCGGTTTAAACTCATTTTATTTGGTTCAGAAGAAACTTCTGCACTTTTCCTGTGACATAAACGAGTCTGAGCTGTTTGTGAAACTCTGTTTTTCCTCCAGAGTCGATTTGGAAGCCCGAACATGTTTGCAGAGCACAGAGCTCCTCCAGCCTCTCCTCAGGTACTCGCTCTGTTTGTCCTCGTCTGAACACTGTGGGTGATTTCCCTTTGTGGAAACCAGGACACCTTAACGGGGGGCGGGCAGGGCAGGGCTTTCCATTCGGCATGTTGCAGGTTGACCGACTTCTCTTGCTCTTTCTGAGTGCACAGAGCTCCACACTGACGGCGCTCAGGGATTATGTGACCTGCCCCAGCACACGTGTGCACAGAGCTCTAGTGCCGCTCAGTTTAATGGTCCAACAAAAGGAAGTGAAAACCAGGACTTTTAGTTTTTTTTAGTTTAGTTTCCCTCAGTTATTTCCTGTCACCAGGACAGGATGTGAAAACCACACGTTTGGTCAACCTAGAAGACTGTGTGTTAGCATTAGCATTAGCCTCGCGTTAGCTTGGTGCTGTGTTAGCATTAGCGTGAGCCTCACGTTAGCTTGGCGCTGTGTTAGCATTAGCGTGAGCCTCACCTTAGCTTGGCGCTGTGTTAGCATTAGCGTTAGCCTCACGTTAGCTTGGCGCTGTGTTAGCATTAGCGTGAGCCTCACCTTAGCTTGGCGCTGTGTTAGCATTAGCGTTAGCCTAACGTTAGCTTGGTGCTGTGTTAGTATTAGCGTTAGCCTCGCGCTGTGTTAGCATTAGCGTTAGCCTCACGTTAGCTTGGCGCTGTGTTAGCATTAGCGTGAGCCTCACGTTAGCTTGGCGCTGTGTTAGCATTAGCGTGAGCCTTAGCTTGGCGCTGTGTTAGCATTAGCGTTAGCCTCACGTTAGCTTGGTGCTGTGTTAGTATTAGCGTTAGCCTCGCGCTGTGTTAGCATTAGCGTTAGCCTCACGTTAGCTTGGCGCTGTGTTAGCATTAGCGTGAGCCTCACGTTAGCTTGGCGCTGTGTTAGCATTAGCGTGAGCCTCACGTTAGCTTGGCGCTGTGTTGCAGACGGTGTCGGAGGTGCTGCTGAAGAGGAGGAGTCTGAACGCGTTTCGTTCTCGGATGATGGAGCTGGAAATGTCCATCCTCAGAGAACAGGCCCCAGTCTACAGACACCTGAGCCCCACAGACAGGTCAGACACTCCTCCCTCCTCCTTTTCTCCTCCTCTCTTCTCTCCTTCCTCCTCAGCTTCACTTCTGTCTGTCAGTGGACTTACAGTAGTGTTTATATAAACCTGCATTATTCTGAATAGTGTTTGTGTGTTTGTGTGTGTGTGTGCGTGTGTGTGTGTGTGTGTGTGCGTGTGTGTGTGTGCGTGTGTGTGTGTGTGTGTGTGTGTGTGTGCGTGTGTGTGTGCGTGTGTGTGTGCGTGTGCGTGCGTGTGTCCATGTGTCGCTGTGTCCAGGCTGGAGGTGGAGCAGCTGCAGCATCTGCGCTCTGCCGTCCGGGAGGAGCTGCAGGAGCTGGAGGCTCTTCTGGAGGAGCGACTTCTGGAGCTCCTCCCTCCTTCACACCTGGTACAGTTCACTCCTGTGTTTGAATCACGTCTTTACGGTCGACAGAGACTAAAGAGCTAAAGAGCGTGATGTTCCTCCACACCTCCAGGAGGCGCTGCAGGACTGTCCTTACTAAACTCTGTGTTTGTTCCTCAGGGTTTTCCACAAGGCTCCAGTGAAGACAACCTGAGCTCCGCCTCCGCCCTGAGAGCCATGGAGCCGGTCAGTACAAACACACACACACACACACACACACATACAAACCACACATACAAACACACACACACATATACACCCATATACAAACACACACACACACACACACACCCATATCCACACATATACAAACACACACACACACACACACTTATCCGCACATATACACACACATATACACACACACACACACACCCATATACACCCATATACAAACACAAACACACACATTAATCTTGTTTATTCACTCTGAGCCTCTGGGATTTAAGTTGGTTTTAAATTTCCCCAAATTGTGGCATCATAGGCTGTCGTCAAACTCTTTCATCCATCCATAGACCGTATAAAAGAAGTGGACTAAGTGAGTGTGACGTCACCCATAGCGTTTAGCGTCGCTCAAATGAGGCTCGCGATGCTAACGGCTACAGGGGCGAATCTGGAGCCAGACTCAATGTCATGAACAGGGTTTTTTTTTGGCAAACAAAATAGCGAAAAAAAATTCAGGACCATGTAGAGCGAGTTCATACGAACATTTTAAGACCAAAATGATGAGGCCGCAGCAGCAGATACAGAGAGAGGAGCGATAAGATCCTAATGTAAGTCTATGGGAAAAAGGCGAGAAGGAGCTGGAAGAGCCTCCTGGAGCACTTCCTGTTTGGCACGCGGCGGCTAACGGGTTAGCTTAGCCCACTTATATATACAGTCTATGGTCACATCTGGACCAAAGCAACGTACTTTCCACCTCCTCAGACTCAAACTTGACCGTGGTTTCAGGTGTCCGACCTCCTGCGGGAGCAGCTCCTCCAGTCTGAGCTCCATTACCGCAGCAACAGCGCCTCCCCCGCCTCCTCCTGCTACTCCAGTCCAATCAGAAGGCCCCAGAGCCGGGGATCGGGGCATTACAGCGCGTCAATCAACATAACGCCCGCCCCCCCTCCTCGAGCGGGGGCGGAGCCTCCACAGCACCGTTCCCCCGAGGAGCTGGGGGAGGGGCCACACAGGGCAGAGGACACGCCCACAGGAGAAGGGCAGGGCCAGGCAGAGACCACGCCCACAGGAGGAGGGCGGGGCCAGGCAGAGACCACGCCCCCTGTGGACAACCTGCAGCAGCTGATCAGAGAGGTACAGATTTAACACATTTAACCCCTGAAGACCTAAGGGCAATTTTAGGACATTTCTCCTCGCCTGGATTTTTTTCTTAATGTTGCTTTTAAAACTGCCCCTTTTACCCCTAATGAAGTGTTCTACCTCCTTTTGTTCAGTCCAACCTGTTATTTCACAATCTGCTGCTGTAGTTGTGTCATGAGGCTGTGAGAAAAGCTACAGGATCAGAAATAGAGATGAAAAAAAAAACTGAAAATAAAATTCACTCTTTTATACAAAACCCACAGCAAACATGTAGAAACAACTTTTTTATTTTAGTATATTGAGCATAATTTGGGAGGGTTTTAGTTTCATATGAGACATTTCTACAACCAATCGATTAATTTAAAGTCAGGTTATAAGATTTTGTTTCTACAAAATGGATAAGCGACAAGACTTTTGTCAGAGACTGTAGGGCCTGAGCTACAAAAATGCAAAATCTCAAGTCTGTAAGTAAATTAAAAATCTCCTTATTGCCCTAAAAACAAAAAAAGTGCAGTGGCTCCATGACTTTCCTGGTCCAGTCCTGGAAACAGCTCCTGTCAGGTCCAGGGCCAGAGCCACAGCACTTCTGCATTTCCAGGGTGGAAATTACATTTGGATTTGTTCATTTGGACTGAAATAAACCTTTAAATAAAAATAGAAAGAGATGCACAATTACACACACCAAGATGTGTCATTTTCCATGTGTGTGAGAATTAACTCCACTTAGAGCGACTTTTTCCCTCGTTATAAACACACAGTCAGAGGAGTCGACCATCTTGACTCACTTCACTCTTGGGCAAAGTTTGGCTCCATCAAAATGGACGGAGCGCATGAGTTTGGGGAAAACAAAGTTCCTATTGGACACTCGTTTTGCTCCCGTCATCACACAGCGTGAGTGTGACGTAGGATAAAGCCGCAGAAATGTACGGAAACCTCTATGTCTGCACTTTCAGAGGGGAAAAGGACGTTTCTGTCTTTTACCGTTACAAAGTTCTGCGGTTATAGAAACATATTCCTCTGAGTCATATATGATGTCATAGGTCTTCGAGGGTTAAAAATAGGCAAAACAGAACAGGTGCTGTGTGTATCCACATTTCACCACGACTGATCTGAGCTGTAAGAGCTTCATCCTGGTTATGGCTTCAGAAATAAAGGACGTCCGAGCTCTGAGTTCTGATCCGGGTCGTTCTCAGACGCTGTCCAGAAGGAAGCAGGTTAAACTCGTCCAGAGCAGCTGATCCTGTAGCTCCTCCTGACGGGCGGGAGGCTGAACAGTGTGTGGGGAGGCGGGAGGTGTAGATGGTCATGACGGGTGAGGCACTTTCTTCTCCAGTGCAGTGAGCTCTGGTTTACGGCGGGGGTCACGTTCCAAAAAGAACCCGCGACAGGCGAAATACGTGAAATATCAGCTTTATTTTTTACAGTTATTATACAATCCAATACTGAACTATGGAATGAAACCAAAGATCCAAACGTGTTTTCAGGCCCATGTGTTTAAGAAATAAAAATATAAACCTTTTCTTACAAATAACTCTGATAGTTTTTAAAAATAGTGTAAAATAATCATTTTAATAGTGAATAGGAGGTTGGACATTGTGACTCAGGCGTATTTCTCAGTCCCTCTGACTGAGCCTCTTCGTCCTGACTCCTGTAGCGTCTTTTTCCCACAACGAACCTCAGATTCATTTATTCCGTAAAGGCGCCTACAGCCGCAGAGCTTCTACCTTCAGCAGGTCCAGAAGTTTCTCTTTTTCTGTGATAGTTTCATCTTCCTCGGCCTTTTGCCTTTGTCGTGCAGAACGTTTCCTCCACATTGTGGGTTTTGTCCTGGAGAAAATTTGCAAAGGTAAATGTGTCGGGCTGAACAGAGACGAGGCCCAGAAACTGTGGACATTGGTCTAAGTGAAAGAACAACGTGACTTTTTACACTTCTAGACGACCTCAGCCTCAGGATTCAGAAGGCACTGGGGAAAAAAGCATAAAAGAAGCTGCGAAAGGTGAACCGCGTTATAGCGACGGTTCACTGTATTACACTTCTCATATTCTCACATTGTCAGATTCTTAACTGAGTTTTGGTCCAAACTCTGACGTTTCATTTCCGTTTCCTGTTTTCAGATCAGACAGAGCGTTGCTGAGGAAATCCGCAGAGAAATCTACACCGAACTGCTGGCTTCCATCGCTCCGTCCAAACAACAGTAACCACGGCAACCACGCCCTCCCGTCCCCGCCCCCGTCACCCGTCCCCGCCCCCGTCACCTGCCCCCGCCCCCGTCTGTAACACTGTACGCTGTAAAAACACTGTAATGACTCAGAACACTCCCAGGAGGCGGAGCTCTGAACAGGACCCGAGCTGAGAGCGCCGACTGCACAAATACACACGATTATTATTCACCACGACTGGAATTCTTCTTCTGTTCAAGCGAAATCGTCCAGGAAACGCTCGGGTTCGGACCGGTGCCGGTGCTGTGGGGTTTCTGTGTGGAGAATCGCCCGGAACTAAAACTCCAAATTACAGAAACGACTTTTGCCCGTTATGTCCACACACGGATCTTTGTTATTCGACCTGATGTTAAAGGTGCACTGTGGAACTTTTCAGGTCGCACTATGACGACGCCACTAGGCCCATTTATAGGTCAGATGTGTGGAGAGGCGAGCCCACTCACGCTCTGTCGGAACGCAGGTTTTTAAAAGTGTCTTTGAGCTATAAAAACACCTGAAGTGAATAAATGTGTCTTACAGTCAGTACAGTCGTACAGTGTAGTAAGTTTAATGCCAGACTGTGGAACATTCCAGGCAAAGCAAAGCCATCTCCATGGAGACAAGCAAGCGGCGAGCTCCCTCCACCAGTAAAGTTACATGATGCAACTGTAAAGGTGCAGTGTGCAACTTTTCAGGCTGGGGCTCTGCTGCCATGGTGATGCCATGTTCCACAGTGCGGCATTAAACTCCTCCACGAAGTCGCCCCATCAAACTCCAACCTGAACAAAAACTGTCAGTCGTTTGTGCTGCAAAAAAAGTTTCATTTGTGCTTCTTTGGTTTTGGAGAAATGAACGATTCTTTTCCAGGTCAAACTGGGGTCAGAGCCACAGGAAGAAGAAAAATGCTCGAAAACGAAAGAATGGAGTCAGTCGTTTGTGCTGCAAAAAGTTTCGTTTGTGCGATTCTGGTTCGTTTCTGAGCAGAAATGACGTCCTGTAATTACCACACACAAAACACAAAACAACACAAACGTTTTCTATCATTTTCTTCCTGTTTTGAGGCTGTTTCACATTCTGAGGTTCTGGACGACGTCATCGACCAAAATACAACTGTGAATATCTGAAGAACCAGAATCACAAACTGAACTTTCTGCAGCACAAACGACTGACACAGTTTTGGTGCAGGTTTGAGTTCGATGGGGCGACTTCACGCTGGTGCTGGACAGGAATTTTCTACTCAAAACTCGACCCGATGGTGTTGACAAAGGCGTTTATTTCAAACTGTAGAAAAGAGTTTGATTCGACAGAAGCAGCTCAGCCCCACGAGAACATTTCACTGGAAACGTGAAGCACAGAACCTGCTGGAGCTGTGGAGCAGTGACGGGCTTCAGGAGGAACATGAGTCACTAAAATGAATTTACGTAAAATAGATGTCGCTTTTAGGGCAAATATTGTGCGATTCATTGAGATTCATTAGTTACAAAACCTGTAATTAATTAGATTATTTTTTTAAATCAAGTCCCACCTCAGTTTAGCTCAAAAACGGGTTTAAAAACCTGCGTTCTGACTGAGCGAGCTTCACGGAGACGAGCAACTGGCAAATCCTGTGCAAGGAAAGCTCCAGAGTGCACCTTTAAACGCCGCAGGTCCTAAAAGATCCATAAAATTCAAGCCATTTTCTCCATTCTGAACGTATTTTTGCAGTTCTGGAGCTTAAACGTTTGGAGTTTGGAGCTTCACTTGAAACGTCACTGAAACGTCACTGTTCGTGTTCGTTCCAGGAGCAGAAACGGAGTCTTAAAAATGTAGAGTTTAATTAAATGTAATGAAAAGGAACGAGATGAGAATAACACGCGGTTTATTTGTGGGTTTAGTGCGTAAAGCAGATCACGTCCGCAGTCATATTTCATGTATTTAATAGGAAACGCGTTAATAAAATGTTGGAAGAAACGAAACACAAATGAGGTTTTCCTGGTTCAGCGTCACGGAGCGAAAGTTATGTTTTTTTTGTTGTTTTTTTTTGTGTTCTCCGGGTTCTAACGGTGTTTCCTCGTCAAAAACGCACCTGAAGAGTCATTTTTGTGTCATCTAATCATGTTTGAGCAATTTAGTGATCTCTCTTCCTCCGTACGAGGCTCCGCCCACAAGAGAACGGCACAATTCTCCGTAAATGTATAAAAATATAATACAAAACAAGAAACCAGGACTAAACCAGGTCTAAACCAGGACTAAACCCGGTCTAAACCAGGTCTAAACCAGGTCTAAACACGGTCTAAACCCGGTCTAAACCCGGTCTAAACCCGGTCTAAACCCGGTCTAAACCCGGTCTAAACCAGGTCTAAACCAGGTCTAAACCAGGTCTAAACCAGGACTAAACCCGGTCTAAACCAGGTCTAAACCAGGTCTAAACCCGGTCTAAACCAGGTCTAAACCAGGTGTAAACCTGGTGTAAACCAGGTCTAAACCAGGACTAAACCCGGTCTAAACCAGGTCTAAACCAGGTCTAAACCAGGTCTAAACCAGGTCTAAACCAGGTCTAAACCAGGACTAAACCCGGTCTAAACCAGGTCTAAACCAGGTCTAAACCCGGTCTAAACCAGGTCTAAACCAGGTGTAAACCTGGTGTAAACCAGGTCTAAACCAGGACTAAACCCGGTCTAAACCAGGTCTAAACCAGGTCTAAACCAGGTCTAAACCAGGTCTAAACCAGGTCTAAACCAGGTCTAAACCAGGACTAAACCAGGTCTAAACCAGTTCTAAACCAGGTCTAAACCAGGTCTAAACCAGGTCTAAACCAGGTCTAAACCAGGTCTAAACCAGGTCTAAACCAGGTCTAAACCAGGACTAAACCAGGACTAAACCAGGTCTAAACCCGGTCTAAACCAGGTCTAAACCCGGTCTAAACCCGGTCTAAACCAGGTCTAAACCAGGACTAAACCATAATAATTAACTAAATAAAACACTACATCTTCCCAAACCTGTTCTGACGTGCGTTGGTTTCGTTCTGGGACTTTGGTGCTCGTGTTGCCGTGGCTGTTGTTGCCGTGGATGTTGTTGCCGTGGATGTTGTTGCCGTGGCTGTTGTTGCCGTGGCGCTCTGAAGGGGGAGCGGCTCAGCGCGGGGAGCAGAGGGAGCAGTCGGTTCCTTCTGTGTACACATCTGCCACGTCTGCATTTAAACGCACACTGTGTAACTTTTCTTCTCCGCTCGCTGGTTTCCGTGGAGACGCTTTGCCTGGAATGTTCCTTATTGTGGCGTTTAGAGTGCGAATTTCACCGACAGCGGCTCGACCGTTCAACATTTCAAACAGAATTACGTTTATTTTTCATTTTATTCTAGTCACGTTTTTAATTCTCGAAATCTTTATAATAATTCATATTTATTAACATTTTTGGCTTTTCCGGTTTAGAGGCGTTTCCAGCTGTTACCGAGGAACCGTCATGTAAAAAATGGCCCAAACTTGTTTAAATGACACAATAGTTTTGATCAGGCTAATAGAAATAAAAGGCGGCGAGTGTGAGGAGCTTTTTCACAACCGTCTGTAGGTTTGTGGAGCTTTTCTGTGGTAAATGTCTCGTCGGTGAGTCCAGACGTCCCCGTTTCCCCTGGACAGTTCCAGTCCTGACCCCGTGTCCCTCTGTCCCAAAGATTCACCCAAAACCACCGATTTGTCCCAGTTTAACACAAGGAATGTCCCAGGCGTCTCTATTCTGGACCCTTCTGATCCTGCCGACAGTAAAAAGAGGCAGAAACTGTCATTTGTTTAGTTAAAATTAGGGCTGGGCGGTGAACCGTTTGAACCGGTCATTTTTATTTTTATGATATGAATTTTTTATTTACCGCCGTACCGTGTGTGCGCGCATATGTCGGCAACACAGAGCGGCGGAACGTCGCACAGCGGTAGATTGAGCGGGGGCTGTTTTTCAGTGTTACACCAAACAAGCCAACTCTGCAGGAGAGCGGTAGTGGCAGAGACCAGGGTGGTAAGGATAGCGAGGTGAGCAGTGAGCATGGACGAAGAAAACGCTGGAACCCCGATATGTTTTACCAAGCCGAAATGACTTCACATAAATTAACATGTAAACATCCACAAAAAAAAACAAAACGTTAAATACCGTGATAATAAAAAAAAAATACCGTGATATCAATTTTTGGTCATACCGCCCGGCTCTAGTTAAAATACAGAAAATCCGCTTAAAAACGTCCAAAACACAAAGAAAATGTGACTGGACTGACCCACGTTAGTGCCGAGTGCAGCAATTTTCCTTTAATTCTGCACTCGTTTCACTCTTTGTATCACCAAGCACCAAAAAAACGGGGATGTCCCAGTTTGTTATTTACACACACATTTACACACACATTTACACACATTTACACACATTTACCACAGAAAAACATTATACTTCCACAAACCTGCAGCGTTTGGTGTGAAAAAGGTCGATTTTGTTAAATGATGGTTTAAAGTGTCAGAAAAAGTCTTTCTCGTGTCTGTTCTGGACGGCGCTGACGTGAGCAGCGCTGCTTCCTGTGTTTTTCTACTTTTATCCTCAGATTTTCCCCACAAACCGCCGCTTTAACCGATGTAAAACTGTCCTCTGTTCTCACGCGTCTCCGTCACAAACGGAGCCGGAGCCGCGCGTCGTTATGTTTTCGTTCTCGCACGTTTTAACTCCCAAACCTGCACGTTCAGACCGAGCTCCTCTTCTTGGGCTGAAAACACGACCACCGAATGACATCACGAGGTGGAACGGAGCGTTTGGAGCTTCGAGCAAAACACTTCATCACTCGTCCGTTCACGTCTCCGGCCGCGTGCGAATGAAACGAAACACGACTCCGGCTCCGTTTTTGAGGAGAAACGACGCGAGGACAGCGTCAAAAGCTCAGCCAGAGTCGGTTTCGGTCGACCTTTAAAGCTGCACTGTGGAATATTCCAGGCAAAGCTCCATGGAGACGAGGGGAGAACCGCCTCTGGACCTGCTCGGCTCCGGCGGGATCGTGGGGTTCAGATCTTCTCGGATGTTTGATCCTCTGGACGTGTTTCTGGGATTGTGACGTAATTTAACTTTGATTTTTAAGAAGATGAATTAATAAAGTAAATAAATAATAAAAAATAAAGATATTTTTCCAGAAGAGTTAAAAGTGCGTCTGGGTTTTGTGCCGAATTATTGACTCGTTTCACGGAAAAAAACGTTTGGAAACATGAGGAAGAGTTCAGGTGCCGACCAGGACTAAACCAGGACTAAACCAGGACTGAACCAGGACTAAACCAGGACTAAACCAGGTCTAAACCAGGTCTAAACCAGGTCTAAACCAGGACTGAACCAGGTCTAAACCAGGACTGAACCAGGACTGAACCAGGACTAAACCAGGACTAAACCAGGTCTAAACCAGGTCTAAACCAGGTCTAAACCAGGACTGAACCAGGTCTAAACCAGGACTGAACCAGGACTGAACCAGGACTAAACCAGGACTGAACCAGGACTGAACCAGGACTGAACCAGGACTAAACCAGGACTAAACCAGGTCTAAACCAGGTCTAAACCAGGTCTAAACCAGGTCTAAACCAGGACTGAACCAGGTCTAAACCAGGTCTAAACCAGGACTGAACCAGGACTGAACCAGGACTGAACCAGGACTAAACCAGGACTGAACCAGGACTGAACCAGGACTGAACCAGGACTAAACCAGGTCTAAACCAGGTCTAAACCAGGTCTAAACCAGGACTGAACCAGGACTGAACCAGGACTGAACCAGGACTGAACCAGGACTGAACCAGGACTAAACCAGGACTAAACCAGGTCTAAACCAGGTCTAAACCAGGACTGAACCAGGTCTAAACCAGGTCTAAACCAGGTCTAAACCAGGACTGAACCAGGACTGAACCAGGACTGAACCAGGACTAAACCAGGACTGAACCAGGACTGAACCAGGACTGAACCAGGACTAAACCAGGTCTAAACCAGGTCTAAACCAGGTCTAAACCAGGTCTAAACCAGGTCTAAACCAGGACTGAACCAGGTCTAAACCAGGACTGAACCAGGACTGAACCAGGACTAAACCAGGACTGAACCAGGACTGAACCAGGACTGAACCAGGACTAAACCAGGACTAAACCAGGTCTAAACCAGGTCTAAACCAGGTCTAAACCAGGTCTAAACCAGGACTGAACCAGGTCTAAACCAGGTCTAAACCAGGACTGAACCAGGACTGAACCAGGACTGAACCAGGACTAAACCAGGACTGAACCAGGACTGAACCAGGACTGAACCAGGACTAAACCAGGACTAAACCAGGTCTAAACCAGGTCTAAACCAGGTCTAAACCAGGACTGAACCAGGACTAAACCAGGACTGAACCAGGACTGAACCAGGACTGAACCAGGACTAAACCAGGACTAAACCAGGTCTAAACCAGGTCTAAACCAGGACTGAACCAGGTCTAAACCAGGTCTAAACCAGGTCTAAACCAGGACTGAACCAGGACTGAACCAGGACTGAACCAGGACTAAACCAGGACTGAACCAGGACTGAACCAGGACTGAACCAGGACTAAACCAGGTCTAAACCAGGTCTAAACCAGGTCTAAACCAGGTCTAAACCAGGACTGAACCAGGTCTAAACCAGGTCTAAACCAGGTCTAAACCAGGACTGAACCAGGACTGAACCAGGACTGAACCAGGACTAAACCAGGACTGAACCAGGACTGAACCAGGACTGAACCAGGACTAAACCAGGTCTAAACCAGGTCTAAACCAGGTCTAAACCAGGTCTAAACCAGGACTGAACCAGGACTAAACCAGGACTGAACCAGGACTGAACCAGGACTGAACCAGGACTAAACCAGGACTAAACCAGGACTGAACCAGGTCTAAACCAGGTCTAAACCAGGTCTAAACCAGGACTGAACAGGACTAAACCAGGACTGAACCAGGACTGAACCAGGACTAAACCAGGACTAAACCAGGACTAAACCAGGACTGAACCAGGTCTAAACCAGGTCTAAACCAGGTCTAAACCAGGTCTAAACCAGGACTGAACCAGGACTAAACCAGGACTGAACCAGGACTAAACCAGGACTAAACCAGGACTAAACCAGGACTAAACCAGGTCTAAACCAGGTCTAAACCAGGTTTAAACCAGGACTAAACCAGGTTTAAACCAGGACTAAACCAGGTCTAAACCAGGACTAGACCAGGACTAAACCAGGACTGAACCAGGACTAAACCAGGACTGAACCAGGACTGAACCAGGACTAAACCAGGACTGAACCAGGACTAAACCAGGACTGAACCAGGACTAAACCAGGACTGAACCAGGACTAAACCAGGACTGAACCAGGACTGAACCAGGACTAAACCAGGTCTAAACCAGGACTAAACCAGGTCTAAACCAGGACTAAACCAGGTCTAAACCAGGACTGAACCAGGACTAAACCAGGACTGAACCAGGACTAAACCAGGACTAAACCAGGATTAAACCAGGACTAAACCAGGACTAAACCACGACTGAACCAGGACTAAACCTGGACCAGAACTAGACCAGAACTATGAACCAGGACTAAACCAGAACTATACCAGGATTAGAACTAGGCCAGACCTATACCAGAGCTCAACCTAGACCAGAACTAAACCAGAACTAAGAACTACAAACTAGGACTTAAACTAGGATTAGACCAGAACTAACTGAGGACTATACCAGGATCAGAATTAGACCAGAACTAAACCAGAACCAAACCAAGGATAAACCAGGTCTAAACAAGAACTAAACCAGGTCTAAACCAGGACTAAACCAGGTCTAAACCAGGAGTAAACCAGGTCTAAACCAGGACTAAACCAGGTCTAAACGAGGACTAAACCAGGTCTAAACCAGGACTAAACCAGGTCTAAACGAGGACTAAACCAGGTCTAAACCAGGTTTAAACCAGGACTAAACCAGGTTTAAACCAGGACTAAACCAGGTTTAAACCAGGACTAAACCAGGTCTAAACCAGGACTAAACCAGGACTAAATCAGGTCTAAACTACGACTAAACCAGGACTAAACCAGGTCTAAACAAGGACTAAACCAGGTTTAAACAAGGACTAAACTAGGTCTAAACGAGGACTAAAGTAGGTCTAAATCAGGTCTAAACCAGGACTAAATTAGGTCTAAACCAGGACTAAACCAGGTCTAAACAAGGACTAAACCAGGTCTAAACAAGGACTAAACCAGGACTAAATTTGTACTAAAGAAGGACTAAACCAAAACTAATGTAGAACTATAAACCAGGACCAGAACTAAATCAGAACTATACCAGGACTAAACCAGGATTAAACCAGAACCAGAACTAGACCAGAACTAAACCGGTATTAAACTAGGACTAGACCCGGTCAGACCAACTCTCACAGCATTTCATCAGTAACAGATTCTCCTCAAAATAACATCCAATTCATCGTTAAACTTTTAAAACAGAAAAGATTTGAAATTCATCATTATCTTCTTAAAATCCTCCAAAATGAACATTTATCTAATTTATTTTATCCTCCTGTCAAATTAAAAACAGTTCCCCGACCTCCACCGGCGCTTCACGTTCTGAAAATATCTGACCCGTTATTATAGTTTAGTTTTATTCTTGGCATTTGTCACGAGTTTCCTGTTCCTCGTGTTGGTTTAACCTTCACCAAAAGAATCGCGCGGTTCAGAAAGTCCAGAGCCTTTTGTTTAGAGCAGGACAAACGTGGACCGGACCGAGAATGAAACACTGCAGTTTAAAAGAAACAATACAAGCATAAAAGTGAAGATTTCTGTTTGCGATTGATTCATATTTGTGACTGAAATGAAACGTGCTGATTAGAAATGTTTTAAAATAAGTCGGTGCGAATGTTTTGTCTGGAAAAGTAACAGAAAACTTAATTTAACTCGTCTTTCTGCCCCTTTTCATCCATTTCCTGTTCGTTTGAGACGCTGTTCATGTCTTTTTATACGCTCTGAATGAAATACACAAATAAATAATAAATAAGATGAGACAAAAGTCCAGAGGTGGAGTCAGATCTGCGTCAGGGCGGGTGGAGGAGCGTCACAGCCCTCAGGACAAAAGAGGCGACAGCTGCAGGACTCTTCAGATCAGGTGTTTCAATAGCGACGGAGCCAGAGTCTGTTTAAAGAGCTTTATTCAAACAAACATTTAAAAAAAGTAGTAAAAAGAAAAGCGCACAAACGCACACACACTCACACGTTCCCTCTCACACACACACACACACACGCGGTCGCCATGGTCACCAGCCGAACATATACTCCATGGCTTTAGACACGAAGCCGTCGTCTTTCCTCGGGGTTTGTCTGTCGGACACGACCTGCACAAACACAAACAAACGCTTCAGTCTCAGCGCGTCTCATCACTTCACAGGCGTAAAACGATAAAACCCTCAACCAATAAAGACAACCCCCCCCCCCCGACCTCGCCCTCCTGTCACTGACCACGTTCACATGAAGTTTACGTAGAAATAATAATTCTGAATTGAGGTTTCCGTCTTTATTTAATAGTTCTCAGCGTCTGGAGGTGGGGAAGGTGCTGATCGGACAGCGACACAAACGTATTTCCGTCTTTGGGAAGAAAACCCACTTCAGCTGCTCCCGGCTTTTCTGTCATCTCGGTTTGTCGTTTCGCCGCCGACACAAACACGATCAGAACTGTACCGCAGTGGTTCTGATGATAATGAAGCAGCAGCTGGAGAATTCTGTCCTCACGCTTTCCGTCTGTGAGCTGAGGCTTTAAAATCGGAATAAACTGACTTCAGGATTTAAGTTTAATTCACAAGAATCATTTTCATTATTAAGTGTTTACATCGACTTTTTAAAGCAGAATTCATTTTTATTCGGAATTAAATAATTTTTATTCGGAATTAAATCATTTTTATTTGGAATTAAATCATTTTTATTCGGAATTAAATCATTTTTATTTGGAATTAAATTTTTATTCAGAATTAAATTATTTTATTCTGAATTAAATCATTTTTATTCGGAATTAAATCATTTTTATTTGGAATTAAATCATTTTTATTTGGAATTCAATAATTTTTACTCTGAATTAAATGATTTTATTCTAAATTAAATTATTTTTATTCTGAATTAAATCATTTTTATTCAGAATTAAATTCTTTTATTCTGAATAAAATCATTTTTATTCTGAATTAAATCATTTTATTCTACAATTAAATAATTTTTATTCGGAATTAAATTATTTTTACTCGGAATTAAATTATTTTTATTCAGAATTTAATTATATTTATTCCGAATTAAATTATTTTTATTCAGAAGCTCTCGTGTAAACGTGGCCTGTGTTCTCCAATAGGGGCGGCGTTCTTAAATACTTTATGCTTTCATTTATAACAAACAAACATGATTTAAAGCTGCACTGTGTAATTTTTCAGCTGGAGATGTCGCTGCTTTATCTGGAATGTTCCACAGTGTGACTTTAAACAGCTTCACTTTACATTTATTCAGTCACAGGAAGTTTTAGAGCTCAAAAATACCTCGAAAAACATCAGTTCTGACCTGTACCTGGTCTGGTCTCCATGGAGATGGAGGTTTAAAGCTGCACTGTGGGACATGTCGGTGTGGGGTTTAAAGCTGCACTGTGGGACATGTCGGTGTGGGGTTTAAAGCTGCACTGTGGGACATGTCGGTGTGGGGGGTTTAAAGCCGCACTGTGGGACATGTCGGTGTGGGGTTTAAAGCTGCACTGTGGGACATGTCGGTGTGGGGGGTTAAAGCTGCACTGTGGGACATGTCGGTGTGGGGGGTTTAAAGCTGCACTGTGGGACATGTCGGTGTGGGGGGTTTAAAGCCGCACTGTGGGACATGTTGGTGTGGGGTTTAAAGCCGCACTGTGGGACATGTTGGTGTGGGGTTTAAAGCTGCACTGTGGGACATGTCGGTGTGGGGTTTAAAGCTGCACTGTGGGACATGTCGGTGTGGGGGGTTTAAAGCTGCACTGTGGGACATGTCGGTGTGGGGTTTAAAGCTGCACTGTGGGACATGTCGGTGTGGGGGGTTAAAGCTGCACTGTGGGACATGTCGGTGTGGGGGGTTTAAAGCTGCACTGTGGGACATGTCGGTGTGGGGGGTTTAAAGCTGCACTGTGGGACATGTCGCTGTGGGGTTAAAGCTGCACTGTGGGACATGTCGGTGTGGGGTTTAAAGCTGCACTGTGGGACATGTCGTGTGGGGGTTAAAGCTGCACTGTGGGACATGTCGGTGTGGGGTTAAAGCTGCACTGTGGGACATGTCGGTGTGGGGGGTCAGACCTGGTAGTCGGTGGCAGACGGGCGCTGGGCGCTCAGGGGCCGCAGGGCAGAGCGAGGAGTCGAGGGCAGAGCCGAGGAGAAGGACGAGGAGAGAGGAGAGGAGACGTCTGCGCTGTCCATCACGCTCTGTACACAGACACAGACACACACACACACACACAAACGCACAAACACACACACACACACGCACACACATACGCACACACACACAAACACACACGCACACACATACGCACACACACACAAACACACACACGTACGCACACACACACACACAGAAACACACACACACATACGCACAAACACACACACGTACGCACACACACACACACACACAGACAGAAACACACACACACACACACAGACAGAAACACACACACACACACACACACACACACAGACACACACAAACACACAAACACACACACATACGCACAAACACACACACACACACAGACAGAAACACAAACACACACACACAGAAGTACAGATCAGTGAAATGTTCGTTTCACATATTTTATCAGTTTCTTTGTCGTTTGCTGTGTTTTGTGTCGTGTTTTTGTGTATTTATGGAGGTGGGGGGCGGAGCCTCGTACAGCCAGCGAACCGTGAGGACGGTTTGAATAGGGTCAGAGAGAGATCACTAGATTACTCAAACATGCAGGGAGGACTGTAAAACCTCTTCTGTTTGATGAGGAACAACACTGGACACTAAGACTAAGCTCAGACGCTAGGAACTAAGACACAGGATCTTGGAACCGAAGAGTTTGGAACCGAAGAGTTTGGAACCGAAGAGTTTGGACACTAAGAACTCGGGCACTAAGAACTCGGACACTAAGAACTCGGACACTAAGAACTCGGACACTAGGAGCTCGGACACTAGGAGCTCGGACACTAAGAACTCGGACACTAAGAACTCGGACACGAAGAACTCGGACACTAAGAACTCGGACACTAAGAACTCGGACACTAAGAACTCGGACACTAAGAACTCGGACACTAAGAACTCGGACACTAAGAACTCGGACACTAAGAACTCGGACACTAAGAACTCGGACACTAGGAGCTCGGAACTGAAGAGTCTGGAACTGAAGAGTTTGGACATTAAGAACTCGGACACTAAGAACTTTAATTTAAGCTTGGACACTTAGAACTTGGACACTAAGAACTCAGAAACTAAGAACTCGGACACTAAGAACTCGGACACTAAGAACTCGGACACTAAGAACTCGGACACTAAGAACTCGGACACTAGGAGCTCGGAACTGAAGAGTCTGGAACCGAAGAGTTTGGACATTAAGAACTCGGACACTAAGAACTTTAATTTAAGCTTGGACACTTAGAACTTGGACACTAAGAACTCAGAAACTAAGAACTGGGAAACTAAGAACTGGGAAACTAAGAACTCGGACACTAAGAACTCGGACACTAAAATCTCGGACACAGGATCTTGGAACCGAAGAGTTTAGAAAGGAAGAGTTGAACGCGAAGAACTTGGACACTAAGAACTTGGACACAGGAGTTTGGACACAGGAGTTTGGACACAGGAGTTTGGACACAGGACTCTGGACACTAAGAACTTGGACACAGGAGTTTGGACAGGACCCTGGACAGTGACCTTGTCGATGCAGGGTTTGACCCCCACCATGATGGCGTCTCCGAACACTTTCCCGTCTTTGGACAGAGCCTTTCGCGCCTGCAGCTTCGACTGATACTGGAGGTGCATCCAGTTCCCCGGAGTCGCCATCTGAACACACACACATACACACACACATATACACACACACACACACATACATACACACACACACACAAATCAGATCCTAAATCAACACTAAAAATAAAACGTGACCTTTCCTCAACAGTTTTACAATGATTCTGAGTGTCATGGACATGAGTAGAAGAGCCCACGGTATAAAGGACTCAAACCACAAATCTGAGACTAATCGAAATGAAAACAGACCCTCATTTTTCCCAGGTGTCGATACTAAAACCGTCCCTTTGACAGGACGGAGCAGAACCTGAACAGCTTCACAGTCCACAGGACGTAAACCACAGAACCCAAGATGGCGGCGTTAGACATTTCCACACATTTTGCCATAAAAAAAACATTAAGCAGAAGTTCCGTTACAGCGGAACACTTCAGACTGTGTGAAAAAGCTCTGTTGGCGTTTGAGCTCGAGTACAGGACTGACCGAGTGTCTGAGGATGTTCCCGTACTGAGCGAACTGCAGCAGGATGTAGGAGGCCGAGGCCGGAGGGAACCTGGGGAGACACGGGTCACGACTTTTAAAAAGCACTTGAAAGAGTTCGTACGACACTTCTGTGTTCTGATGTCGTTTCCTCGTCACAAACGGACCCGGAGTCGTGGTTTGTCTCGTTCACACACGTTTAACGCACAAAAAACGGCAGAATTAGGCTCAGTTCTTCTCTCAAAAAGAATCATTCGGATCATTTCAGTCCTGGAATCTCGACTGAACTGTTCTGCCCTACAAAGGTAAAAGACCTTTGCCAGAATGTGAAACAGAGAAAAACGACTTCACAGTTTTTGTTTTGTCCAGATGTACGACGACGAGCTGCTATAATGGAGAAATACGAGTTTTATTCTGACGCCTTTGGACAAAACAAAACTTTTACACTCATTTTACTCAGTTTCTCTCTCGACTTCAGGTCTTTTGACTTTGTAGGACAGTAAAGGTAAAAGGAGCTGTTAACAGGTGTAAAAAAATACAGAAATATCAATATATCGTATCGTAATTTAATGTGTTGAATCAGTGTCGATATCATGAGCTGCTGTATCGATATCTCGAGTATTTTTCAGTATATTTGACTAAAGTACCTTGTCACAGCTACAGTTTTATTGCTTGTTCAGAGGAAGGAAACTCTTTTATGTGACACATTTGACATTTTCACTGTTCTGAGGAGTAAAATGTTTGTGTTTCATTTGAACTTTGCACAAGAAGCGGTTTAACAAAGACTTTAGTATCACAAGCCACGATTTAACCTTTAGTTTTTATTGAATCAATTTGAAAAATAACAAATCAAATCAAACTAAAATCTCACTGTAACGAGATGCGTTTCATATTGTGGCCTGTGTATCGAGGGATGTACAGTATCAGCAGCTTCTTAACGATACCAGCCCTACAGTATCAGCAGCTTCTTAACGATACCAGCCCTACAGTATCAGCAGCTTCATAACGATACCAGCCCTACAGTATCAGCAGCTTCTTAACGATACCAGCCCTACAGTATCAGCAGCTTCTTAACGATACCAGCCCTACAGTATCAGCAGCTTCTTAACGATACCAGCCCTACAGTATCAGCAGCTTCTTAACGATACCAACCCTACAGTATCAGCAGCTTCTTAACGATACCAGCCCTACAGTATCAGCAGCTTCATAACGATACCAGCCCTACAGTATCAGCAGCTTCTTAACGATACCAGCCCTACAGTATCAGCAGCTTCTTAACGATACCAGCCCTACAGTATCAGCAGCTTCATAACGATACCAGCCCTACAGTATCAGCAGCTTCATAACGATACCAGCCCTACAGTATCAGCAGCTTCTTAACGATACCAGCCCTACAGTATCAGCAGCTTCATAACGATACCAGCCCTACAGTATCAGCAGCTTCTTAACGATACCAGCCCTACAGTATCAGCAGCTTCTTAACGATACCAGCCCTACAGTATCAGCAGCTTCATAACGATACCAGCCCTACAGTATCAGCAGCTTCTTAACGATACCAGCCCTACAGTATCAGCAGCTTCTTAACGATACCAGCCCTACAGTATCAGCAGCTTCTTAACGATACCAGCCCTACAGTATCAGCAGCTTCTTAACGATACCAGCCCTACAGTATCAGCAGCTTCATAACGATACCAGCCCTACAGTATCAGCAGCTTCATAACGATACCAGCCCTACAGTATCAGCAGCTTCATAACGATACCAGCCCTACAGTATCAGCAGCTTCTTAACGATACCAGCCCTACAGTATCAGCAGCTTCATAACGATACCAGCCCTACAGTATCAGCAGCTTCATAACGATACCAGCCCTACAGTATCAGCAGCTTCTTAACGATACTCAGCCCTACAGTATCAGCAGCTTCATAACGATACCAGCCCTACAGTATCAGCAGCTTCTTAACGATACCAGCCCTACAGCATCAGCAGCTTCTTAACGATACCAGCCCTACAGTATCAGCAGCTTCTAACGATACCAGCCCTACAGTATCAGCAGCTTCTTAACGATACTAGCCCTACAGTATCAGCAGCTTCTTAACGATACCAGCCCTACAGTATCAGCAGCTTCTTAACGATACTCAGCCCTACAGTATCAGCAGCTTCATAACGATACTCAGCCCTACAGTATCAGCAGCTTCTAACGATACCAGCCCTACAGTATCAGCAGCTTCTTAACGATACCAGCCCTACAGTATCAGCAGCTTCTAACGATACCAGCCCTACAGTTTTATCAGCTTCTTAAAGATACCAGCCCTACAGTATCAGCAGCTTCATAACGATACCAGCCCTACAGTATCAGCAGCTTCATAACGATACCAGCCCTACAGTATCAGCAGCTTCATAACGATACTCAGCCCTACAGTATCAGCAGCTTCTTAACGATACCAGCCCTACAGTATCAGCAGCTTTAACGATACTAGCCCTACAGTATCAGCAGCTTCATAACGATACCAGCCCTACAGTATCAGCAGCTTCTTAACGATACCAGCCCTACAGTATCAGCAGCTTCATAACGATACCAGCCCTACAGTATCAGCAGCTTCATAACGATACCAGCCCTACAGTATCAGCAGCTTCATAACGATACCAGCCCTACAGTATCAGCAGCTTCTTAACGATACCAGCCCTACAGTATCAGCAGATTCATAACGATACTCAGCCCTACAGTATCAGCAGCTTCATAACGATACTCAGCCCTACAGTATCAGCAGCTTCTTAACGATACCAGCCCTACAGTATCAGCAGCTTCATAACGATACTCAGCCCTACAGTATCAGCAGCTTCTTAACGATACCAGCCCTACAGTATCAGCAGCTTCTTAACGATACCAGCCCTACAGTATCAGCAGCTTCTTAACGATACCAGCCCTACAGTATCAGCAGCTTCTTAACGATACCAGCCCTACAGTATCAGCAGCTTCTTAACGATACCAGCCCTACAGTATCAGCAGCTTCTTAACGATACCAGCCCTACAGTATCAGCAGCTTCATAACGATACCAGCCCTACAGTATCAGCAGCTTCATAACGATACCAGCCCTACAGTATCAGCAGCTTCTTAACGATACCAGCCCTACAGTATCAGCAGCTTCTTAACGATACCAGCCCTACAGTATCAGCAGCTTCTTAACGATACCAGCCCTACAGTATCAGCAGCTTCTTAACGATACCAGCCCTACAGTATCAGCAGCTTCTTAACGATACCAGCCCTACAGTATCAGCAGCTTCTTAACGATACCAGCCCTACAGTATCAGCAGCTTCATAACGATACCAGCCCTACAGTATCAGCAGCTTCTTAACGATACCAGCCCTACAGTATCAGCAGCTTCTTAACGATACCAGCCCTACAGTATCAGCAGCTTCATAACGATACCAGCCCTACAGTATCAGCAGCTTCTTAACGATACCAGCTCTAGTCTAATACAGAGGTGTCAAACATGTGGCCCGGGGGCCAGATGCGGCCCTCCCAGACCTTTAGTCTGGCCCTCGGCTGAGCATCTATTATTTCTATTATTCTAATATTTTAATTTTTCAGATTTATTTGGTAATTTTCTGCGTTGCTGAGCAGAGCAGCGTCTCCAGAGCAGCACAAATGAAGACTTTCCAAACGCTCTTAAAGGACGATCGTTTTGACTGCGGCCGTGACCCTCGTCAGCAAAATGTCTAAAATGAGAAAAATGGAGCTGAGTGCAGGATTTTCCAAGAAAAACTGAGTAATTCCTATTCGACGGAGGTGAATTTGAAACCTGTGCTCAGTGTGTTTGCAACAAGTGGCGACGCTCAAGGAAAATAACCTGAACACGGCGGAAAATACAATAATTAGAACAGAGAATTGACAAGACGGAAGATAAACAAATTACTGCTGGACTGAAGAAACAGACGTCTGTTTTCACCCAGAGCCAAGAGGTCAGTGCTGCTGCTGTTAGGAGCAGAATATTATAATATTTTACAAAATAAAATCAGATAAAAAACATTTCTGTAACAGATTTACGTTTCTCTGCACAAATATTTGGACTTATTGCTATTTTTAGGGTAAATATGCCGTGAGTTTTGGGATCCGGCCCCTTTGGGATGGAAGACACGGCCCCAGGACCGAGATGAGTTTGACGCCCCTGAACTAAAACTACCGCTTCATGAATCACGAGGTGGAACAGAGCGTTTGGAGGTTTGCAGATGTAACAGACGAATAATAAAGATTTACTCAAACATGAACGAAACAAAACACAGCTCCAGCTCCGTTTTTGACGAAGAAACAACATTGACACACGACTTAAAGCTCACAGGAGTCCGTTTTTAATCTAGGACCTTTAAAATATCAAAATATAAACGGGAAAAGCATCGGTATCGTCTTAACGCGTCCGTATCGGCGCACTCTCGTTATACAGCGATGATAACGTCAGAAAGCTGATAAAAGGTACAGACCCGAACACGGTGACCCAGGTCTGGTCCAGCTGGTCCTCGGAGCTCAGTGTCTCCCCCTGGCTGTAGAAGGGGTCGACCTGAGCGGGCGACAGGCACAGCTGCTGCCCTGCCACATCCATCCAGACACAAACATGAGAAATCTCACCGAATATTATATATAACGTGCGAGTATAACGTGTGTGTGTGTTACCTGCTCCTGGCGTGGAGGCGAGTCGAGCTGAGAGAGGAGAGTGCATGATGGGAAACGCCTGCACACAACACAACAGAGTCAGACACCGGGGCAGGTGCACCGAGACGGGCGCGAAACCACAGGTGGGACACTCATTTTTGCAGCCCCAGGTTTAAGTTTACGTTTTACGCTTAGACCAGGGATGTGACGACACGATACGGTCACGGTCTGAACCTCACTGTACGATATTTATTGCGATATTGTGCCAAAGCCCGAAAGACTCGATCGCCGACGTCGTTTCTAATTCCGTTTATTTACGAGTGAATTATATTTTTTGAAAAACACAAAAAAAAAAAACATTCCCGAACCATTTTCTTTCAACAACTTTCAGTTTCTCTTCTTCTTCTCCGTCAGTCGTCGATCTTCACTTGTTTCTTCTGGAGTCGGTGATCGAGTCTTTTGGGCTTTGGTCTGTGCAGTGGGAAATCAGCAGAGGGAAGTGTGAGGTGCTTATGAAGTTGTTTTCTAACGTTTCCAGACACTAATGAGTGAACCAGGCAGAGCGTTTGGTTTGTTAGACTCGTGGCTGTTGTCAGATGGGTTAAAGTGGAGTTAAGCTTCTTCAGTCTGAAGCAAATTGGTGTTTTATGTGGAAGTTCAGAACTTGCCCCCATCACTACACTAGTTTGTTGCCTTGACAGACTCAGGCCCTGTTTACACGTACACGGATATTTTTTAAAACTGAGAAATTTCCGTTCATTTGTGCCCGTCTTTTATACACAAACGAAGAATTCGCCTCTGAAAATGAATCTTTCTAAAAAACTCGGGCTAAAGTGGAGATTTTAGAAAACTCCGGTTTGGCGTTTGCGTAAAGTGACACAAACGGCGTTTTAGGCAGTTGACGCCAAAGTGAGACCAGTGTGAACGTGTTTCTGTGGTGAGGATCAGAAGCGTCAGAGCAGCAGTCGCGTCACTTCTGCTCAAACACTCGTCCTGTGTTTGCATTTGCACAGCTGATGTTTCAGATCCACGAAGAGACGAATGAGGCGAAGGAGCTCAGCGATTTTCCCTCTTCTCCTTATGACCCAAAGACCCAGTCGCCGTCACCGCCAACGTCGCTGTTTTTGGGTCCGACCTGAGACGCTGTCTGTGGGATCATTCTGAAAATGAAGTGTTTGTCCTGGAGGAGCAGCGTGAAAATTTTAGGATGTGGCGTCATCACTGCTGTTGCGACATCGAGGGTGAGACGACCGTCATGTTCCACGGCGAATTTATTCATGTAAACGGAAACTTTTTTGAAAATGATGCTGTGTGCACGATGTTATTTTGGAAAACGGAGCGAGGGAAATATTCGTTTTTAAAAATAGCCGTGTACGTGTAAACGGGGCCTCACTGCCACAGTGAAGATCTCCACTGAGGAAACACTGATCTGTGCCGTTTTTTGGCCTCCGACAGAATTCCACCTCCTCTAGCGACGAACTTTAGCTTCAGACGGGACAGAGTGAAAAAGAGACTAAAATTCCATGACTTTTTCAGGCCTAGAAAATGACATTTTCAATTTCCAACCCTGAATAATTGTGAATGTTTGATGAAAATCTTGAATAAACTGACGTGAGTGTTTTTCGTAGTTGCAGCCCCAGTTTTAAGTTTACTTTTTTATGCTTAGACGTAAAAACCGGACGTCCCCGCGGGGCCTGAACCTTCACCAACACCTGAGCGAGCACAATCCGCCTGTTCCCCTTTAACGCTTTTGTTTACCGCCTCCTCCTCCTCTCTCGGGGCCCCGTCCTCCTGCGTGGGCCCCGTCCCCGTGACCCTTTTTGTTCGTGGCGCCCCGTCCTGCCCGGGGGTGATGTAGTACCTGTCTGTGGGGGGCGCCGGGGGTCCCCGCTCCGGACAGCTCCGCGTGGATGCTCCGGACGGGAGGGGCCCCGCTCTTGTCTTTATGTGTGGGGACGACGGGCTGAGGGACCCCACTGCCGGGGCCCGAGGAGACCGAGGAGCCCAGCACTGAGGAGGGAGGGAGGAGAGAGGAGAGGAGGGAAGAGAAGAGGTGAGGAGGGAGGAGAGGAAAAAGAGAACAGACTTGTTAGTGCCGCGTGTCTCTGGTCTCGTCTTGGGTCTAATTTAGTCTCGGATTGGGTCTAGTCTCAGGTCTGGTCTGGGGTCTGGTGTCCGGTCTAGTCTCGTCTCTCGAGTTCCGCTCTAGTCCCCGCTCTAGTCTAGTCCCCAGTCCAGTCTCGTTCTCGGTCTGGGTCTAGTCTAGTCTCCAGTCTAGTCTAGTCCCCGATCTAATCTAGTCTAGTCCCCGGTCTAGTCTCGTTCTCGGTCTGGGTCTAGTCTAGTCCCCGATCTAATCTAGTCTAGTCCCCGGTCTAGTCTCGTTCTCGGTCTGGGTCTAGTCTAGTCCCCGGTCTAATCTAGTCCCCGGTCTAGTCTAGTCCCCGGTCTAATCTAGTCTAGTCCCCGGTCTAGTCTAGTCCCCGGTCTAGTCTCCAGTCTAGTCTAGTCCCCGGTCTAATCTAGTCCCCGGTCTAGTCTCCAGTCTAGTCTAGTCCCCGGTCTAATCTAGTCTAGTCCCCGGTCTAATCTAGTCTAGTCTCCGGTCTAGTCTAGTCCCCGGTCTAATCTAGTCTAGTCCCCGGTCTAGTCTCGTTCTCGGTCTGGGTCTAGTCTAGTCCCCGATCTAATCTAGTCCCCGGTCTAGTCTCCGGTCTAGTCTAGTCTCGTTCTCGGTCTAGTCTAGTCCCCGGTCTAGTCTCCGGTCTAGTCTAGTCTCGTTCTCGGTCTAGTCTAGTCCCCGGTCTAGTCTCCGGTCTAGTCTAGTCCCCGGTCTAGTCTAGTCCCCGATCTAATCTAGTCCCCGATCTAATCTAGTCCCCGGTCTAGTCTAGTCTAGTCCCCGGTCTAGTCTCCGGTCTAGTCTAGTCCCCGGTCTAATCTAGTCTAGTCTCCGGTCTACTCTCGTTCTCGGTCTAGTCTAGTCTAGTCCCCGGTTTTATCTAGTCCCCGGTCTAGGTCTAGTCCAGTCCCCGGTCCACGCTCTAGTCCACAGTCCAGTCCACGGTCCAATCCAGGGTCTAGTCCACAGTCTAGTCTAGTCCTGGTCCAGTCCCGGTCTCCTGCTGGTCCCAGAGTCTGGACTAAACTCGGGGAGTTTCAGTTTGGACTTCTGCTCCGACTCAAAACTGTTCAGCTGCGTTTGACTGAAAGGGTTTTATTCCCGTCTCTTCTCTTTTAATCTTTTTACATTTATGTTGATTGACTTAAATTTTGATTTGTCTGTATTGTGATTTTAATCTTTCTTATTCTTATTATTGAAAATCAGGTCTTTATCAGAACTAGAAGAAGAGCGTATGGGAATAAAAACTGTCCATTTGTGTTGAAAATCACAAATCATAATCCTGGTCACAAATGTACTCGGGTTGGTGTGTGCTGCCCTCTGCTGGACACGGTGTAAAACCCCAGCGGAGGAAGACTCTGTGTGTTTTAATTATTGATTAAAGTATTAAAAGGGCCCATTAGCGTCTGCGGCCTGTTTCTGAGCCGTTAGTTTACCCGCGGCTTATCGGGATTTTCCGTTACGGCAAACAGTAAATTCAAACAGGAACGCCCTTCTCGGAATTCCCTGCAGACGTAAGCGCTCGGTTACGCTAACAGACGCACAGAGCTAATGCCGGGAAAAGCTAACAGTGACTCTAATGTAAATACACAATACTTTTGTTTTGCACATGTGAGTTGTAGATTTTGTTTGATATGGATTTTGTTGCAGCCGATACGATGCCGATAAAATGGGAGTTGGAGCTGCCGATATAATCGCCGATATATTTATGACGTAAAAATTCACTGTAAATCTTCAGTTATTTGTAAAACTTCGGTTTGGCTCTATTGGATTTTCAGTCAGGTTTGTTTAGGCGACATTTCCTGTTCTTTACGTCATATTTAAAGAGTCGCTCGGCCTAATGGTGTTTTTGTACGATATTCAGGCCAGTAAAGAAAGTGCTGTACGTAAACTACTGCTGTTAGCCTTTAGCGGTAAATGCGTGTGCGCCGCGGTAATTAATGATCTGCTAAATGCGGATAATTCACACCTCTGTTCACAGCTCATTTCCATATCAGTGTGTGTCCAGTAACATATATACGGCCACTATAGTCACTTTACAGTCGCTAACAGAAGAGAAAACAGCCTGTTTATGTGTGCGAGCTACAGCAGCTAATCGCTAACCAATGAGAAAGAACCAAAACGAGCTTCAAAACCGACACATTTCAACACTCAGCCTCACACAGGCTCCTCTCAGATCAGCACTAAGAACTGTCCTTTAATCCAGACTCGCACTGAGCGGCCGCAAAAACAACACAATCTCAGTGTTGTGCAGGTGGATCTGAGGCTGCGGCTGGAAACAAACGCACATGGTGATGCGTTCAGGGGCGGGACGGACACAGACACATGACTCCTCAGATAAACCCTGATGCCCCGCCACAGATCAGGACATTTATCTGTCTGTGAACTGGATTAAATGGGCAGAATATAGAGTCTGAGCTTTAGAACAAGGGAAAACATCCACGTGGAATATCGGCCCAGATCGGCAAGATTTTGGCCGATATGTTTCCAAGAGCCCGTATCGGCCGATAATATCAGTCGGGCCCTAGTAAAAACTTTTGGACGCGCAAGTTTTCGAACGCACTGAGAGTGAATGAGGGCGACTCCACCGCAGGCACTGTTCATTCGGGCTTTGAAATGTACTTTTGAAATCCTCCGTTTCCCGTGGTCGGTCTGTAAATACGGTAAATCCTGTTCTGCTGTTGGTTTCACTGTGGACCTGATACAAGCGGAGAAACGCCCCGGTCCAGTTTGATCGCCTTTCCCCCCATTTCCCGCTGGAGCTGCCGGTGGAGTCGCCCCCACGTTGACGCTGTGGTTTCGTGCGGTTTTGTGCGGTTTCGTGCGTAAACGCGGCAGTGGAGCCAGGGCCTTATGGTTTACGCTCAGTTTGTTATTGCAGAAAAATAGTTTGTTCAGCTGCTGTGTACAGTTTTGTGTAATACTTTTGTGTATTTATGGAGAATTGTCGTGTTTGGGTGAGGTAGACTTGTGGGCGGAGCCTCGTACTGAATCGAACCGTTAACCGTGAGGAGGGTTTGAACAGGGCCCAAGAGAGATCGCTAGATTACGCAAACAACATGGATGACATCTGTTTAAATCATTCTGTGTTTTAGATCTAGATTCAGAATTAAAAACCAGGTCCAAACCAGGTCTAATCCAGGTCTTTAGCCACTTTTCCTGAAACCAGGTCTGAACCAGGTCTGAACCAGGTCTGAACCAGGTCTGAACCAGGTCTGAACCAGGTCCGAGCCAGGTCCGAGCCAGGTCCAAACCAGGTCCGAACCAGGTCCGAACCAGGTCCGAACCAGGTCCGAACCAGGTCCAAACCAGGTCTTTAGACACTTTTCCTGAAACTAGGTCAAAACCAGGTCTAATCCAGGTCTTTAGCCACTTTTCCTGAAACCAGGTCTGAACCAGGTTTGAACCAGGTCTGAACCAGGTCTGAACCAGGTCTGAACCAGGTCCGAGCCAGGTCCAAACTAGGTCCGAACCAGGTCCGAACCAGGTCCAAACCAGGTCCAAACCAGGTCCAAACCAGGTCCAAACCAGGTCCAAACCAGGTCTTTAGCCACATTTCCTAAAACTAGGTCTAAACGAGGTCTAAACCAAGTCTAAAACCAAGTCTTTCTGTGAGTTTTTAATGTGTCACAAACGGGCTTCACGCTGTCACTCTCGTACTGCTAGAGTGAAGAACTGCTGTCACTTGCTGCTCATTATGTTAATATAATGTTTGTGCTGTGGAAGGTTCTGTGTGGTGGAGTCGTGAGCGCACCTTGTGATTGGTCGTGCAGCGGCGTTCCGAGGCCGAAGGGGCGGGGCTGAGGGCTGGAGGGCGCCGGGAGGTCGCCCATGAGGAACCCGGGCAGGAACTGAGCTCCAGAGACCTGCTTCGGAGACGTGGGCGAGCCCAGGGTCATGGGCTCAGAGCCCACTGAAACAAACAATGCACTTAAATACGAGAGAAATACACACGGGACTAAACCAGGACTAAACCAGGACTAAACCAGGGCTAAAACAGGTGTAAACCAGGTCTAAACCAGGGCTAAAACAGGTGTAAACCAGGACTAAACCAGGGCTAAACCAGGACTAAACCAGGTCTAAACCAGGTCTAAACCAGGACTAAACCAGGGCTAAACCAGGGCTAAACCAGGGCTAAACCAGGGCTAAACCAGGACTAAACCAGGGCTAAACCAGGTGTAAACCAGGACTAAACCAGGACTAAACCAGGGCTAAACCAGGGCTAAAACAGGTGTAAACCAGGACTAAACCAGGGCTAAAACAGGTGTAAACCAGGTCTAAACCAGGGCTAAACCAGGGCTAAACCAGGGCTAAACCAGGGCTAAACCAGGGCTAAACCAGGGCTAAACCAGGACTAAACCAGAGCTAAACCAGGGCTAAACCAGAGCTAAACCAGGGCTAAACCAGGGCTAAACCAGAGCTAAACCAGGGCTAAACCAGGACTAAACCAGAGCTAAACCAGGACTAAACCAGGGCTAAACCAGGGCTAAACCAGGTCCAAACCAGGACTAAACCAGGACTAAACCAGGACTAAACCAGGACTAAACCAGGACTAAACCAGGATTGACCTAGTCCTAATCCAGGCATAAACTAAAGTTGAGCTAAACGCGGCTAAACCAGGACTGAAGTGAGCCAAACCCGTGCGTATTTGTGCGTATTTGTCTCAGGCGCGCTCCGGTGACGCACGGCGGCGCACAGGACACGTCCCGCACCCCGCGCCTCCCGGGACCGGACAGAACGGGACCAAACACCCGATAAATGATGATTTATCCGGGCAGGGGCAGAGGACTCACCCGCTAGCTCCATGTCCGCGGCTTTCAAACACCAGAAACAGCGCGTCTGCTTCCGGTCACGTCTGCGCTGCGTAAAACCGCGCGGAGCTCACTACCGCCGCCACGCGTGGAGAGGGAACTACATAGACCATGATCCTTTGCTCCGTTTCAGTGCAGACATGAAGAAATAATTGTTCTAAGCACTTTTACATCTTCATTCTTTGGATTAAGTCTGTGAAGCATTTTTAGAGGAAAAAGTCACAGATTCACAGTTTTATATTGTAATAAATCTGGTCCAGTGAGATGTTTATGGTGAAAATCTGGTCCAGAGAGATTTGGATTTCGTTCCATCCCTAATGACAATAAATGTTGCACCAAATGACTGGTCAAAACATTTTAGAGTCAGTCTGTTATTCTGTAGAATATCGTAATATCGTGAGTTTTCCCATGATATCGCAATAAATATCGTACCGTGAGGTTCAGACCGTGACCGTATTGTATCGCGAGACTTGGATATCGCTACACCCCTGGTGAAAATGTCAAATTTGTCGCATAAACACATTTTATTCCTTTAAACAAGCAACAAAACTGTAGCTGTAACAAAAATAATTCAGTCAAATATACCAAAAAATACTCTTGACGATATATCGATACAGCAGTCAATGATATCGATACTGTATCATCACATTAAACGATTCGATATACCGATATTTCAATATTTTGCACACCCCTATGTGGTAATACAGAACTAGAATCATTCGGATAATTTTAGTGTAGAGATATTGATTTAAAATTATGCAAATTTGGTTGAACAGTGTCAATACCAATCAATATCAATATCGATTCTTAATTTTTCTTATGAATTTTGTGTGTTTGTGCTGCAGCTTGAACCCAAAACCTTCAGTCCGGGTGTCACCACAAACATGGTCAAAACAATCCCTAAAATCATTCAAAAATGTAGTAGTAGGAAGTACAGCCTGCGCTCGAATAAGTACAAATACCTCAAATTGTACAATACTTAACAGTTCAGTTAGCTTCAGTCTCATTTTCTGGGGAAATAAGTCAAAACTGTTTCAAACTTCCTCCAAACACGACTTCCTCAAACTCTCTCCTCTCACATTTACAACAGAACAGACTACAGTGGCCCCCAGAGTCTAAAAAGAACAGGACTAGACTCTGGCAGAAAAAAAAACCCTCACTTTTTTGCTCCTTTATTGTCTTTAAAATCACGAGTAACTGCACTGCTCAAACAGACAGATAAAATATGGAACAAAATGGGCAATAAGAGACTTTAAAACTCCACAAAAAGGAAAATTCTGAATATAGAAAGTATTTGTGTCACCACCAAAGTCTGAACAAAATCTACAAAACAAACAAGTAAAAATCTTGTTTTTTAGTGGTTGGTAATAATAAAATTGTGAATCGAGTGCATAATTAAGGAAAATTGTTCTGCGGAGACCATTCAAAACTTACGTGTGAGTCAGTACAGTCACATTTTCTTTGTGTTTTGGTCGTTTTTGAGCAGCTTTTCTGTATTTTACCAAAACAAATGACAGTTTATGCTTCGTTGTACTATTGGCAGGGATCAGACTGATCAAAAATAGGGACACTGGGACATTTGAGAAGGACCGTGTCATGAAGCTTGGATTAAAACCATAGACTGCAACTAAAATATAGACTGTGTACATACACATCATATTCTGCATACATGTGAATTGCAGGATTTTAAATGACATCACAGCGTTCTATAGGCCTATATTATTTAATACACATGGGGGGGTAGCTAAAATTAATATTGTTAAAATACAAAATTAAGTTGTAATACAGTGAGTTTTAGGGTTTAATTGAAAGTATCAGGTTCAACATTTGTGAATTTGCCTTTCTAATATTTCATGATATAAAAATACAGCGTGATCAATAGGAAAAACTGTCCCTTGCTCTAGAATCTGAAACCCCCAATATAAATATTAGTTAAGTATTATATTTCATTGTATTTAATTGTTCATATTTTCTTATTTAATTTAATTTAATTTAATTTGATTTAATTTAATTATTTATATTTTATTTATATATATTATTTATTAATATTTATTTATTTTATTTTTTTTATTTTTTATAATTATTTATTTATTTATTTTTAATATTTCAGTTATTTTCGGTGCGCGTGGGAGGGGGCGGGCCGCGGGGCTTCTGCGCATGCTCAGTGCGCGCTGCCAGCTCAGCTGACCTGAGAGCGGATCAGACCAGGACCAGGACTAGACCCGGGACCAGGACCAGAGCCAGGAGCAGGAGCAGACCCGGAGAGCCGCAGAGGGGCAGGATGATGGCGGACTCCGGCAGTGAGGACGCGGCGGTGATCGGGAACACGGACATCTCCTCCTCCGAGGCCGAAAACAACCTCCGCAACACGGTGAAGTTTCTCTGCCGCTGCGCCTCAAACTAGCACAAACACACACTTAACTCACTTTACACACACTTTATGGGCTTTAAACATCACAAATACACACTTTTATGCACTTTAAACACCACAAACACACACTTTACTGAACTTTATGCTCCTGTTAGCCGCATGCTATCACCGTGCTAACAGTTTCCTGAACAGGCTCTTCACATTTACATTTATGACTCTGATCATATTTGTATTTGTTTGTTTCTGCAAACAGAGTCACGGGATGAGGAGCAGCTTTAGACCCGTGTTCAGACACTTCCTGCTCTGTGCTAATGTCGTTTCCTCATCACAAACAGACCTGGAGTTGTGTTTTGATTCATTCACACATGTTAAATTAACTCACACACCTGCACATTTACACTGAGCTCTTTTCTGTTCCACCTTGTGATGTCATGTGGTGATACACTGTGATTTTAAACTCCACACACCTTCACTAGAATCATTTGGATCATTTCAGCCTCTGGAATTGAAGATTTTTAGTAAACAAAAGGTAAAAAGTAGAACTTTTTACGTAGGTAAAACTACCACTTCATGACATCACAAGGTGGAACAGAGCGTTTGGAGCTTTGGAAATGTAGACAGACAAATAATAAAGAGTTACTCAAACATGTGAATGAAACAAAACGCAACTCCAGCTCTATTTGTGATGAGGAAATTACATTAGAACACAATTTAAAGCTGCGTTGTGTAACTTTTCGGGTGGAGGCTTTGTCATATTATTGCTTACAGGTCAGATCTGTGGAGAGGCGAGTCAGACTGATGTTTTTCTAGGTATTTCGGAGCTCTAAAACCACCCACGATTGGATAAATGTGGAGCCGTTTAAAGTCACAGTGCGGGACATTCCGGGCAGAGCGGTGTCGTGTAATGACGGGTTTTGCTGCTGTGGTGTTGCAGATGGTGGAGAAAGGAGCGTCTCTGTTGAAGAAGTTGGAGATCTCGGTGTCTGAGGCGGAGAAGAGGACGGGGAAGAACAGCGTGAACATGCAGGAGACGTTCACCGTGTACCTCATCGAGACGCGGTCAGAATCCTCCCATTTCAGGGTTGGGTTTGTTTGAGCAGAACAGGGTCGGAGCAAAACAAACAGCAATAAAACGCTCTGGATAAATAAAATAAACGCTCTGGACAGGAAAGATCAAAGTTCAAGAACGGAGCGAGTGGATTTGAGTTGTTTTTGAGATCAGATTTTTAATATTATTCTGTTCAAAGTTCACATTTGGACTGACAAACTAATACAAGCGTCACATTCAGAACATGTCTGTACAGATCTGAACTACAGGATTAGCAGCTTCTATGTAGAATAAGAGATTTTGTTTGATATCCAAGTGTCACGATACGAAATCTGCCACTTTTTCCTCTAAAAATGCTTCACAGACTTAATCCAAAGAAAGAAGATGTAAAAGTGCTTAGAACAGTTATTTCTTCATGTCGTCTGCACTGAAACGGAGCAAAGGATCATGGTCTATGTAGTTCCCTCTGTTTCTTTAGCTATTTCTGCATCAGAACTGTTCATTTAAGCAAAGACACTTGGGATTCGATATATTGTGATGCTCCACCAGATTATTGTGAGACCTTTGACGATACGATATCACCAGATTTACGTTAGTGTTACATCCCTAGTGTTTATTTATTTAAATTGAGATTTGATTTAATCCTGCTGCCATGTACAGTGTGTTGGCTCAGAGCAGACGCGTCTGTGTGTGACTCTGAAGTCTTTATCTGTCACTGAAAGAGAAAACACAGAGCACCATGGCGACTGTTTGAATCTGATTTACAACAGAGTAGGGCTGAAACGATTCATCGAGTTAATCGATTAAATCGATTAGAAAAATGCATCGATTATTTTTTTTTGCCTCGATGCTTCGTTTTATTTTCATACGGTAAAGTTTCCGCTCGACCGCTGCACTTCACTGTCCACACAACAGCGCGGCGCCCATGGATGTGTAATAAGAGCAGAACCTCCTCCTCGTCTCCTCCGGTATCGGAGGAGACGAGGAGTGCGCGGTACGCTCCGGTACGCCGCGGTACGCCGCGCACTCTGGGCGTGGATTGTGTCTTGTCGCGTACACTCCGTGGACCGAGCTTCCTCTTGTGCCTCTAAACCAGAACTCACACCAGGACTAAACCAGGTCTAAACCAGGTCTAAACCAGGTCTAAACCAGGTCTAAACCAGGTCTAAACCAGGTCTAAAACCAGGACTAAACCAGGTCTAAACCAGGTCTAAACCAGGTCTAAAACCAGGACTAAACCAGGTCTAAACCAGGTCTAAACCAGGTCTAAACCAGGTCTAAAACCAGGACTAAACCAGGTCTAAACCAGATCTAAACCAGATCTAAAACCAGGACTAATCCAGGTCTAAAACCAAACAAGAATTTGCAGGAGTTGGTTGGTTGCTACATTTATGTAGTTTTAAAAATCATGACAATATCAAGTAATCCAAAGTAATCAGATTACATTACTCACTTTAAGTAATTTAATTGATTATGTCACAAACTACATTTTGGGGAATGTAATCTGTAATCTGTAGGGGATTACATTTTAAAAGTCACCTTCTCCACACTGATGCTACAACATGTAAACAGAACCGAACATTACATCAAGTGGAAAAGAAACCGTGAGGTGAGTCGACCTGAGCCCAGAGATAATTACGTTTTTCATGTCCAGAACACGTGGATCTGTCAGTGCAGGTGGAGTGGACTTAACATGTGCAAAGTAATAATAATAATAATAATACATTTTATTTATAGAGCGCTTTTCACGATACTCAAAGATGCTTCACAAAAATAACAATACAAGGAAAACAACAGAACATTACAAATACAACATTAAGTTCATAAAAACAGGGGGTCTTGAGGTTGTTTTTAAAGTTGGGAGATGGGTGCAGTCTCTGAGCTGCTGTGGTCGTGAGTTCCAGAGGGTGGAGGCCGCGGTGGAGAAGGATCTGTCTCCCCAGGTTCAGAGCCTGTAGACACGACAGCAACAAACGATTACTCGATTATTCAAACAAAATAATGGACAGAATAATCGATTACTGTAATAATCGATAGCTGCAGCCCTACAACAGAGGAACAAACTGAAAAATCTATCGAGAAAACGACAGTTTTTGTGTGTGTTTCAGCCCTGCAGACTCGTGTTTGTGTGTTTGTGTGTGTTTGTGTGTTTCAGCCCTGCAGACTCATGTTTGTGTGTTTGTGTGTTTCAGCCCTGCAGACTCATGTTTGTGTGTGTTTGTGTGTGTTTCAGCCCTGCAGACTCATGTTTGTGTGTGTTTCAGCCCTGCAGACTCATGTTTGTATGTGTTTGTGTGTGTTTCAGCCCTGCAGACTCATGTTTGTATGTGTTTGTGTGTGTTTCAGCCCTGCAGACTCATGTTTGTATGTGTTTGTGTGTGTTTCAGCCCTGCAGACTCATGTTTGTGTGTGTTTCAGCCCTGCAGACTCATGTTTGTGTGTGTTTGTGTGTGTTTCAGCCCTGCAGACTCATGTTTGTGTGTGTTTGTGTGTGTTTCAGCCCTGCAGACTCATGTTTGTATGTGTTTGTGTGTGTTTCAGCCCTGCAGACTCATGTTTGTATGTGTTTGTGTGTGTTTCAGCCCTGCAGACTCATGTTTGTGTGTGTTTGTGTGTGTTTCAGCCCTGCAGACTCATGTATGTGTGTGTTTGTGTGTGTTTCAGCCCTGCAGACTCATGTTTGTATGTGTTTGTGTGTGTTTCAGCCCTGCAGACTCATGTTTGTGTGTGTTTCAGCCCTGCAGACTCATGTTTGTATGTGTTTCAGCCCTGCAGACTCATGTTTGTATGTGTTTGTGTGTGTTTCAGCCCTGCAGACTCATGTTTGTGTGTGTTTCAGCCCTGCAGACTCATGTTTGTATGTGTTTGTGTGTGTTTCAGCCCTGCAGACTCATGTTTGTGTGTGTTTCAGCCCTGCAGACTCATGTTTGTATGTGTTTGTGTGTGTTTCAGCCCTGCAGACTCATGTTTGTGTGTGTTTGTGTGTGTTTCAGCCCTGCAGACTCATGTTTGTGTGTGTTTGTGTGTGTTTCAGCCCTGCAGACTCATGTTTGTATGTGTTTGTGTGTGTTTCAGCCCTGCAGACTCATGTTTGTATGTGTTTGTGTGTGTTTCAGCCCTGCAGACTCATGTTTGTGTGTGTTTCAGCCCTGCAGACTCATGTTTGTGTGTGTTTGTGTGTGTTTCAGCCCTGCAGACTCATGTTTGTATGTGTTTGTGTGTGTTTCAGCCCTGCAGACTCATGTTTGTATGTGTTTGTGTGTGTTTCAGCCCTGCAGACTCATGTTTGTGTGTGTTTGTGTGTGTTTCAGCCCTGCAGACTCATGTTTGTGTGTGTTTCAGCCCTGCAGACTCATGTTTGTGTGTGTTTGTGTGTGTTTCAGCCCTGCAGACTCATGTTTGTGTGTGTTTGTGTGTGTTTCAGCCCTGCAGACTCATGTTTGTGTGTGTTTGTGTGTGTTTCAGCCCTGCAGACTCATGTTTGTATGTGTTTGTGTGTGTTTCAGCCCTGCAGACTCATGTTTGTATGTGTTTGTGTGTTTCAGCCCTGCAGACTCGGACTCTGAGGCGGGCTCCCCGGTCCCGGACATGCTCTGGAGACGTTACAGTGACTTTGAGCTGCTGCGCACGTACCTGCTGGTCACCTACTCCTACGTCATCGTGCCTCCTCTGCCCGAGAAGAGGGTGAGTGACCCCAGACTCTGTTGGGGTTCGGGTTAGTCCCCTCTGCCCCGACACTTCTGCTCTGCTGCTTCTGCTTAAAAAAAGAACTTTAGTAAACTTTAATGAGCCTCAGTGTGAGTCTGAACAAAGGCACCACTGATGATAAAGAAATGGATTCAGGTTTGGGAACTGCTTAACTCGTTCACTGCCAGCCTGTTTTCAGAATGGCATCCCCCAGACTGCCAGAGCTTTTAGAGCATTTTCACTGATTTTACAAGACTCTGGTCTGGTTCGCTAAAATCACTAGAATCCCCTTCTTCATCCTCCTCCTCCTCCTGATCACAGCGCATAACACGGCGTGTTTCTCCCGCTCCGCACAGACCAGATCTCTGCCCCATCTTGCCCGACACGTCGCCTCCTTTTCCCAAACCTGACGTGAAAACAACAAACGGAGATGACAGAAAAGCCGGGAGCAGCTGAAGTGCGGGTTTTCTTCCCAAAGACGGAAATATGTTTGTGTCGCTGTCCAATCAGAACCTTCCCCACCCCCAGACGCTGAGAGGAATTAAATAAAACCTCAATGCAGAATTATTATTTTCAGATAAACTCGATGCTGAATATTTTAATTCAGAACTACTTAATTCAGAACAATTAATTCAGAATTAAAAAACATCATGTAAACGTGGCAAATATGACAATAAACAATAGAAATAATGTCGGATCTAAGATGGGTAAACTGGAACTAAGCCAAGTCTAAAGCAGGTGTAAACCAGGTCTAAACCAGGTCTAAGCCTGGTCTAAACCAGGTCTAAGCCGGGTCTAAGATGGATCTAAGATGGGTCTAAGCCACGTTTAAACCAGGTCCAAGCCGGGTCTAAGATGGATCTAAGATGGATCTAAGATGGATCTAAGCCGGGTCTAAACCGGGTCTAAAATGGATCTAAAATGGGTCTAAGCCACGTTTAAACCAGGTCTAAACCGTTGTTCCTCGTTGTAAATTTGATTTCAATTCTAAGAAAAAGCCCGATGAGAATAAAAAAACGTCTTTGTTTAGACGATAGGACTGAACCAGGACCAAGCCGGATCTAAACCGAGTCTAAACCATGTTTAAGCCGGGTCTAAACCGGATCTAAGCCACTTTTAAACCAGATCTGAACCAGGTCTAAACCAGCTCCATATTGTTCAAGGAGCTGTGTATAAGTGTGTAATAGTTTAATAGTTTATACTAACAGCCGTTTGTGTGTCCCGCTGGTGTAGGCGGAGTTCGTGTGGCACAAACTGTCGGCTGATAACCTGGACCCAGACTTCGTGGAGCGCCGCAGAGTCGGGCTGGAGAACTTCCTGTTACGGGTGGCATCACATCCTCTTCTGTCCAATGACAAAATCTTCTTCCAGTTTCTGACCGATGTGAGAAGAAACTCCACACAAAACGCACAAAACACACGACAGACTGTACCGTATGTTATCCACACACCTGTACTGCTCACGACCTGAAATGACTCAAGAGTTTAGGGGTTTTTGAGGAGGGAACAACATTATAACGAGACTTAACCCCTGAAGACCTGAGGGCAATTTTAGTACATTTCTCCTCATCTGGATTTTTTTCTTAATTTTGCTTTTAAAACTTCCCCTTTTACCCCTAATGAAGTGTTCTACCTCCTTTTGTTCAGTCCAACCTGTTATTTCACAATCTGCTGCTGTAGTTGTGTCATGAGGCTGTGAGAAAAGCTAAAAAAAGAAAAAAAAAACTGAAATTAAAATTCACACTCTTTTATACAAAACCCACAGCAAACATGTAGAAACAACTTTTTGGACATAAAAAAAAAATGCTTAATTTAGGGCCTCAGCTACAAAAATGCCAAATCTCAAGTCTGTAAGTAAATTAAAAATCTCCTTATTGCCCTAAAAACAAAAAAAGTGCAGTGGCTCCATGACTTTCCTGGTCCAGTCCTGGAAACAGCTCCTGTCAGGTCCAGGGCCAGAGCCACAGCACTTCTGCATTTCCAGGGTGGAAATTACATTTGGATTTGTTCATTTGGACTGAAATAAACCTTTAAATAAAAATAGAAAGAGATGCACAATTACACACACCAAGATGTGTCATTTTCCATGTGTGTGAGAATTAACTCCACTTAGAGCGACTTTTCCCCTCGTTATAAACACACACAGTCAGAGGAGTCGACCATCTTGACTCACTTCACTCTTTGGCAAAGTTTGGCTCCATCAAAATGGACGGAGCGCATGAGTTTGGGGAAAACAAAGTTCCTGTTGGACACTCGTTTTGCTCCCGTCATCACACAGCGTGAGTGTGACGTAGGATAAAGCCGCAGAAATGTACGGAAACCTCTATGTCTGCACTTTCAGAGGGGAAAAGGACGTTTCTGTCTTTTACCGTTACAAAGTTCTGCGGTTATAGAAACATATTCCTCTGTATCTTTTACGATGTCGTAGGACTTCGAGGGTTAAAGCTCACAAGATTTTATGTATAATAAAATGAATCCTTCAGCTGCAGATAGAGACTCGGGCCCGACCGATATGGAGCTTTTTGGATCCTATATGGTACAGATAAAAGTGGCTTTGGAGCTGCCGATATATTTAATGATATATTTAAAAAGTTCACTGTAAATATCCAACTGTTTATAAAACTTCGGTCTGGCTCTATTCGAGTTTAAGTTGGGTTTATTTCAGCTGCAGTTGGTGTTATTTTGCGTCTTTACGGTCGTTTTTAAAGACAGTAGGTCGGACTAACGGCGTTTTTCTGGGACGTATTGGAGTATTTCAGCACTGTAATCCTAAGTACCGGTAATATCAGCTGTAGTTTATTTTTGCTCAATTTATTTCTGTAAACTGAATCTGTGTTTTAGTATTTCCACCATCAGGGACGACCGGTGTAAATGAGCGTTCATGATGAAACCTGCACCAGCATCTTGAAATATCTGTAACTTCTGTCTTGGGTCATGTGTTTTTGTGCACTGTCCCGAATAAAAAGTAAAATCCCATAACAAATACTGATGACATTTATCTATCTGTAAATAATATCACTGCAAAATACCAAATAAGAGCTGGGGCCTTTATTTGTTTTGATCACATCTTGCTCAGGAAAATCTGGAACTCAAATTATTTTAACCAGTATGACGATAATTCAGGCGACTTTCTAAAAAAGACATCGGCGAGTTAATCTGAAATGTTCCGACAGAATCTCTCCGGAAAATGGCCCAGTTTTCTTCATCTGGACGTCCTTGTTTTCTCTTTTTATAAATGTATAAACTCCCTATTCATTTGTGTACCGTAAAATCCCAAATAGTCGCCAGGGCGTTTATTTGTTTCCATCACTTCACAGACCAGGCGTTTATTTGAGACCAGGCGACAATTTGGGGCGATTAATTCCTTCCTCACAAAAATCTTGCTCAGGAAAACTGGGAAAATCTGGAATTCTTTTAACCAGTGTGACGATAATTTAAGCGACTTTCTGCACAGACGTAGGCGAGTTCCATCTGAAACGTTCCAGCAGAATCTGTCCGGAGCGTTTCAGGAGAGTTTCCCACATGCGAAAGCGACTCCTGAATTGCAGAAAGTCGCTCAAACCCTCCACAACACGCAGACGTTTCTTTAGCGAAAAAGAACGACGGACGCAGCGAGTGTGGAGCAGCAGAGCGAGAACGTTCACCCACCGCATCAGGAGGAGCAGCTGCTTTTTTCAGCGCTTATAGTTTATGCAAATGAGCCGTGCGGGTTTAGGTTTGGTTTGTGTAGAGACGACGCAGCATCAGACCTGCAACGACTTCTGTCTTCAGCACCAACATTAGACAAATATACAAATACACAAATATACAAATACACAAATATACAAATATACAAATACACAAATACACAAATATACAAATATACAAATATACAAATATACAAATACACAAATATACAAATACACAAATACACAAATACACAAATATACAAATACACAAATACACAAATATACAAATATACAAATATACAAATATACAAATACACAAATATACAAATACACAAATACACAAATACACAAATATACAAATACACAAATACACAAATATACAAATATACAAATATACAAATACACAAATACACAAATACACAAATACACAAATATACACCTGCACCCAGCATTTAAAGGGACACAGCTCTTATTTGGCGTTTTATAATGACGTATAACAGGCCCACGTGGACCACCGGCCACATATCAGCTCGATTTAGGCTCATATTTTATCAATAAAAGCTGTTTGAAGACGTCTTTGTGGATTGTGTCTGATCCCAGTTTGTTTCCAGGAGAAAGGCTGGAGAGACGCTGTTCTGGAGACGGGTTTTCAGGACAAGGTGACGGCAACAGAACACAATGGCCACGTCTCGTTCCCTTTCCTCGCTTCCTTCTCCTCGTTCCTCCATTTTTCAGCTGTCAAATGGCAAAGGGGAGAATTCAATTTGTCAACTGGACAGAAGTGTATTTAGTCAAATACGTTTCTCAGCTCATCCAAGATGTTTCTTCAGTTCTGGAGGACACTGCCTTAAATCTGCCTGAAGGGATGAGCTCCTATGAAATTACTCTGAAACTAACGCCCTACTTGTTCGCTCGGCCTGTTGAAATTGCCCTGGGAGTGGGGTCATATTAGCAGAATCATTCAGGGTCATAATGAGTGTTTTCACACCTCTGGACCTGACCTGTTGTTAATTTGTTTTGATGTCGGTTTGAGGAGTTCTAGATGGAGACAGATGGAGTCTGAGTCCATTTGTGTTTAAAGAACGATTCACTTTTTTAACAAAGAGGCCTCTTTAACTCCGCATTCAAACCAATTTTTCTCTTTGGCTCAGATCTGCACCTCACTGTCCTCAAAGGAGAGGCCCAAGGCTTTTAGGTGCAGATGAACAGCAAACTGAGGTCCTTTTAGGTGCAGATGTAGCAGACTGAGGTCCTTTTAGGTGCAGATGAACAGCAAACTGAGGTCCTTTTAGGTGCAGATGAACAGCAAACTGAGGTCCTTTTAGGTGCAGATGTACGGCAGACTGAGGTCCTTTTAGGTGCAGATGTAGCAGACTGAGGTCCTTTTAGGTGCAGATGTAGCAGACTGAGGTCCTTTTAGGTGCAGATGTAGCAGACTGAGGTCCTTTAGGTGCAGATGTAGCAGACTGAGGTCCTTTTAGGTGCAGATGTAGCAGACTGAGGTCCTTTTAGGTGCAGATGTAGCAGACTGAGGTCCTTTTAGGAGCAGATGTAGCAGACTGAGGTCCTTTTAGGAGCAGATGTAGCAGACTGAGGTCCTTTAGGTGCAGATGTAGCAGACTGAGGTCCTTTTAGATGCAGATGTAGCAGACTGAGGTCCTTTTAGGTGCAGATGTACAGCAGACTGAGGTCCGCAGATGTGCAGATGTAGCAGACTGAGGTCCTTTTAGGTGCAGATGTGACTAGGTGCAGATGTAGACTGAGGTCCAGCAGATGTAGCAGACTGAGGTCCTTTAGGTGCAGATGTAGCAGACTGAGGTCCTTTTAGGAGCAGATGTAGCAGACTGAGGTCCTTTTAGGTGCAGATGTAGCAGACTGAGGTCCTTTTAGGTGCAGATGTAGCAGACTGAGGTCCTTTTAGGTGCAGATGTAGCAGACTGAGGTCCTTTTAGGTGCAGATGTAGCAGACTGAGGTCCTTTTAGGTGCAGATGTAGCAGACTGAGGTCCTTTAGGTGCAGATGTAGCAGACTGAGGTCCTTTTAGGTGCAGATGTAGCAGACTGAGGTCCTTTTAGGAGCAGATGTAGCAGACTGAGGTCCTTTTAGGTGCAGATGTAGCAGACTGAGGTCCTTTTAGGTGCAGATGTAGCAGACTGAGGTCCTTTTAGGTGCAGATGTAGCAGACTGAGGTCCTTTTAGGAGCAGATGTAGCAGACTGAGGTCCTTTTAGGTGCAGATGTAGCAGACTGAGGTCCTTTTAGGTGCAGATGTAGCAGACTGAGGTCCTTTTAGGTGCAGATGTAGCAGACTGAGGTCCTTTTAGGAGCAGATGTAGCAGACTGAGGTCCTTTTAGGTGCAGATGTAGCAGACTGAGGTCCTTTTAGGTGCAGATGTAGCAGACTGAGGTCCTTTTAGGTGCAGATGTAGCAGACTGAGGTCCTTTTAGGTGCAGATGTAGCAGACTGAGGTCCTTTTAGGTGCAGATGTGGCAGACTGAGGTCCTTTTAGGTGCAGATGTAGCAGACTGAGGTCCTTTAGGTGCAGATGTAGCAGACTGAGGTCCTTTTAGGTGCAGATGTAGCAGACTGAGGTCCTTTTAGGTGCAGATGTAGCAGACTGAGGTCCTTTTAGGTGCAGATGTAGCAGACTGAGGTCCTTTAGGTGCAGATGTAGCAGACTGAGGTCCTTTTAGGAGCAGATGTAGCAGACTGAGGTCCTTTTAGGTGCAGATGTAGCAGACTGAGGTCCTTTTAGGTGCAGATGTACAGCAGACTGAGGTCCTTTAGGAGCAGATGTAGCAGACTGAGGTCCTTTTAGGTGCAGATGTAGCAGACTGAGGTCCTTTTAGGTGCAGATGTAGCAGACTGAGGTCCTTTTAGGTGCAGATGTAGCAGACTGAGGTCCTTTTAGGTGCAGATGTAGCAGACTGAGGTCCTTTTAGGAGCAGATGTAGCAGACTGAGGTCCTTTTAGGTGCAGATGTAGCAGACTGAGGTCCTTTTAGGAGCAGATGTAGCAGACTGAGGTCCTTTTAGGTGCAGATGCCATTTGCCTTTGCCTGGACGACTGGGGGACTTTACACGTCAGTCAGATGTGTCTTATTTCGCGTCGTCCCAAAGAAATCCACAGACTGAGGGAATAAACCTGAGCGAGGCGTCCAAACAAAAGAATCAAACTTTATCGGTGTCGGGGAGGAGTTTAGATCCATTTCCTGCAGACTCGAGGAGAAGGAAGCGAGGAAAGAGAAATGAGACGCGGCCGATCACAAACCGCTCTCATCCTTTTGTACGATTTAACGCGTGTGATGTTTTTGACCAGGCGGACTCCAGACTCAAGTCTCTGAGCGCTTCTTTCAGAGTCAAGAACCCAGATAAGTACGAACCTGAGCTCCTGTACTGAACAAACACCATGTAGATACGTTAAAAAGACTTTAATTAGGAACATTTAACTTGATTTGACTGTGTAACTTTTCTTGTTTCTATGGAAATGTCGTTATTCTGCCTGGAATGTTCCACAGTGTAACATTAAACAGCTTTAGTTTATGTTTATTCAGTTACAGGTGGTTTTAGAGCTCAAAAATACCCAGAAAAACAGACGTTCTGACTGTGAGCGGGGTCGCCTCTCCACAGATCTGACCTGTAACTTGGTCTGGTTCAGTCTCCGTGAAGATAGAAAGGTTCACAGTCGTACTGCGGAACATTCCAGACAAAACAATAACACGTCCATGGAGAAAAGCAGCAGAAAGTTACCCAATGCACCTTTAATTTTAATTGTATTTTCTTATTTTAACTACAAAAAGTCTTGTTCAGTTGGTGCAATTTACTCAGATGATGATAAAACGTTCTTAATTCCAGTATTTTTTGGCTGGATTTGAGTTTTTGCACTGTTTTGTGGGACAATTTTCACCAGATACGAAATTTCACGATTCCGTTTCCAATTTTGGCCTCACCATTTTTAGTTTCTTTGATTTCACAGTTTTGTTTTCATTCTATACTACGAAAGAAGCTCGGCCAAACACTTAAATCTATCAGAAAATGACGTAAAAGTAGTGAAATTATCTTGCTGCGTGAACAGAACAGAACAGATTTTACTTGACAAGTTAAAATAAATGACCTCTCGACTAGAATGAAGCGTCTCAGAACTAGTAATAAGATAATAAATCTGAAAACCTGATAGAAGTCTTAAAATCTTGGCCAGATCAGAGAAATTTGCAGCAAAGTACTTGTTTTTGTACAGTTAAAGGTGTAACTCACCAATACTTAACCCTTTTTTTGTCGGAAAAAACAATTGTATCCAGTATTTTTGGTTGGATTTTAGTTTTGTAGGGATGGAACGAGGCAATTTTCATATAGATATTAGATCAGGTCCACAAGACAAGACGAGATTTTATCACAATTCCTAATATACACATTTCACGAGTCGCTCCATCCATCAGAAAATGACTTAAAAGTAGTGAAATGATCTGTTCATGCAGCGAGATCATTTTACCAGACGAGTTCTCTTCAAATAAACGACCTCTAGACGGGAATGAAGCGTCTCTGTGAGTGTTCAGGGGCTGGAAATGAGTTTATAAGATGCGAAGTTTGAGATAAACGGAATTAAAATCAATGTTCACGGGCTGAGAATAAGTTCAAAGATGCCAAATTCTAGATAAAACGCTCTAAATTCTGCCCAATTCTAGATAAAAAATCCTTAAAACAGGTTTATGATGAGTATGAATGACCTGATAATAAATTCAAAGTTAATAAATCCTTAAATCAGTCTGACATGAGTTTATATCGAGCAAATCTGCATCACTGAATCTAAAAACAAGTGAAGTTGTTGCAGGGAAAACTCTGGGAAATGCATCGTAGCTGCTTCTTTTAAACATTTATTGCCTAAATTTAAGATTTTGTGACGAGTTGAGTCATGAAAGAAACACATGTGACCATTTTTAAGATTAAACGACCAATTCAGGACGAGTAAGTAGAGAATAAATCTGAAAACAAGATGAAGAACCTGATAGAAGTTTTAAAATCTTGGCCAGATCAGAGAAATTTGCAGTGAAGTAGTTGGTTTGGAACAGTAAAAGATGAAACTCACCAGTACTCGACCTGTTTTTGTCTAATCTAAATGTAAACACTTGGGGGGGAAAAAAAGAGAATTGTTGCACAGGATCTTGAGTGTTTTGGGACGTGTCTTCATATCTGAACAGTTTGAGTAATGGTGATTTTGTGCAGGCGATTCACGGCGCTCAAACAGTACAGCGACGAACTGAACGGAGTGATCTCACAGCTGCTCCGGGTGCGCGCTGTGAGTACCACCGGTCTGAGTTTATATACAGGTTTTCTTTTTATTTTGTTTAGTTTGTGTTATGATAATTTATGTCATCGGGTTATTTTTTCAGACCCAGAGTTTGTTTTGTGTTCACGTGTGTCCGATCATCTGATTTACCCCTTTAACCCCTGAAGACCTGAGGGTAATTTTAGTACATTTCTCCTCGCCTGGATTTTTTTTTCCTAATTTTGCTTTTAAAACTGCCCCTTTTACCCCTAATGAAGTGTTCTACCTCCTTTTGTTCAGTCCAACCTGTTATTTCACAATCTGCTGCTGTAGTTGTGTCATGAGGCTGTGAGAAAAGCTACAGGACCAGAAATAGAGATGGAAAAAAAAAAAACAGAAAATAATAAAATTCACACTTTTATACAAAACACACAGCAAACATGTAGAAACTACTTTTTGGAGATAAAAAATGCTTAATTTAGGGCCTGAGCTACAAAAACGCAAAATCTCAAGTCTGTAAGTAAATTAAAAATCTCCTTATTGCCCTAAAAACAAAAAAAGTGCAGTGGCTCCATGACTTTCCTGGTCCAGTCCTGGAAACAGCTCCTGTCAGGACCAGGGCCAGAGCCACAGCACTTCTGCATTTCCAGGGTGGAAATTACATTTGGATTTGTTCATTTGGACTGAAATAAACCTTTAAATAAAAATAGAAAGAGATGCACAATTACACACACCAAGATGTGTCATTTTCCATGTGTGTGAGAATTAACTCCACTTAGAGCGACTTTTTCCCTCGTTATAAACACACACAGTCAGAGGAGTCGACCATCTTGACTCACTTCACTCTTTGGCAAAGTTTGGCTCGATCAAAATGGACGGAGCGCATGAGTTTGGGGAAAACAAAGTTCCTATTGGACACTCGTTTTGCTCCCGTCATCACACAGCGTGAGTGTGACGTAGGATAAAGCCGCAGAAATGTACGGAAACCTCTATGTCTGCACTTTCAGAGGGGAAAAGGACGTTTCTGTCTTTTACACTTACAAAGTTCTGCGGTTATAGAAACATATTCCTCTGTGTCGTGTACGATGTCGTAGGTCTTCGAGGGTTAAACGCCGGGTGCAGGTGTAGATTTTGATAAATAATCGCAGGTTCCAAACGCTGAGTCTAAAACAAATCAAGGATAAAGACGTGAGCACTGGCGCTGCTCGTTTTTCTTCTCCGCCTGTTTTGTTTTGCTTGTTTTTTTTGTTTCTTTCAGTCCGTTTTTGATCGCCGTGGTTCTGGTGCAGCGAAAAAATTAAACAATATGACTTAAAATTTTAACTTTCTGGGATGAAACAAGCTCTTGGTCTGGAAAAAGAACCTAATAACATAAAGAGGTTTCCTGTGTTTTTTTTTTTCTTTTTTATTGATCAAAAGGGAAATGACTTGGACACAGCTCACACATCACAATATATTAGAATAACAAAGAGAAAAGCAGCAAAAACAGAGACTGGGGTCAAATAAGGCATAATTATATAAATCTAAATGTACAAATAAACTAAAAAATAGAAATACAGTGATACAAAAACAGTATACCACAACCTACCATATTTTTCGGACTATAAATCACATCTTTTTTCGTGGTTTGCTTGGTCCTGCGACTTATACTCAGGTGCGACTTATATATGAAGTATATATTTCAGATGTTTGTTATGTTCACACTGACAGCCACGAGAGGGCGCTCTAGGTTTGTAAGCCAGTATCTGCTTCTCCTATTACCCTTGTACCTCTGAAAATGTAACATTTGAATGTCGACTTATAAAGACTGAGAAAGACCTGCGTGAAGTCGTCCCATCAAACTCAAACCTGCACAAAAACTGTGTCAATCGTTTGTGCTTCAATTTTGCTGCAAAAAGTTCAGTTTGTGTGATTCTGGTTCTTCAGATATTTGCAGTTTTATTTTGGTCGATGACGTCGTCCAGAACCTCAGAATGTGAAACAGCCTCAAAACAGGAAGAAAATTATAGAAAACGTTTGTATTTGGTTTGTGCTGTTTTGTGCTGTGACAGTTTCATTTGTGTGAGTTTATTTCTAAAATTCTTCATTATTATTTCTGTGGTAATTACAGGACGTCATTTCTGCTCAGCTGACGGAGACAAACTCCACAAAACTAGAGAAGAGAAACGACCTGAGGCTGAGGAAAAGTCTGTGTTATTATAGAAAATATGAATCAAAGCAAATGACTAAAGACTGAAACAGACTTTTCCACAGCCTCAGGTCGATTTCTATAATTTTCTGCTGTTTTGAGGCTGTTTCACATTCTGAGGTTCTGGACGACGTCATCAGCCGAAAATAAAACCGTGAATATCTGAAGAACCAGAATCGCACAAACGAAACTTTTTGCAGCACAAACGATTGACTCCATTTTGGGCGTTTTCGAGCATTTTTCTTCTTCCTGTGGGTCTGACCCCAGTTTGACCTATAAAAGAATCGTTAATTTCTCCAAAACTAAAGAAGCACAAACAAAACTTTTTGCAGCACAAACGATTGACGTAGTTTTGCGTTTGTGCAGGTTTGCGTTTGATGGAGCGATTTCACGAAGGTCTGAGAAAGACCGAACACAAATGCACCAAAAAGAAAATCATGTTCTGCAGTTTACAAGCTGCAAGTGGTGAAATCTGCAGCCGAAAACCGTAACCGAGCGGCAGAAAGAAAGTTTGGAGTGAGCGAGAAACTTGTGAGGGACGGTCGAGAAGCAGAGGAAACTCGAACTGCAACGAAGAAAACAAAAAAAGCTGTTCCTGCTTCATGCAAAACAAAGGCCTCTATCAGAGCACGGACGACAGAGCAAAGATCGACAGTTTGAAGTGTTGAAAAATGTGACTTATAGTCCGACTTATGTGTTTTTTCTTCTTCATTATGCATTTTTTTATACTCCGGAGCGACTTATAGTCCAGAAAATACAGCATATACAAAAGGTTGTGAGGAAAACAGTGCAAAGACTCATCTGTTACATAAGGGTGAGTTATGGTACAGTTGTAGGGAGCAGTGATGGGCACATGTGGCCTCAGGGTCTGTGTAACGCATCGAAGAATCGGCTTTGAAACTTTTTAGATGTTCGGACAGTTGCAAACAAACTTGTCTCTGCCTCATTTACATTCACACACTTCCTCTCACACGCACCACTGTCCATCTCCCTCCTCTTCCTCATTTCGCTGAAAAACTATTTGGAGCCTTCCACATTTTCCAATTAAGTTTGCAAACGATAAGCAAATAAGATAACAGGGTTCCCGGTTTGGTTCCCAGTTCACTCTGGGGTTTGTGTGCAGAGTTTGCATGTTTCCCTGTGTCTTTGTGGCTGTAATTTGCAACACATTTTGTTTAACTAAATCAGCGGTGTCCAAACTAGTTTCATCCAGGGCCACATATTAAAACACAGAGCAGTGAGGAATTAAAGTCTGTGTGTTTATAACAGGTTTAAACGCCCCTCAGACCTTTGTTCAGGCTCGGACCCTCAAAAGGACACGCTGAATTTGCTTAATCAAGGTGGATTTCAAAAACATGCAGTAAAAAGTATGACTGGGTCAATTCCCCTGGAAGCCTGAGGGCCAAAACAACTGGTCTGAGGGCCACATTTGGCCCCTGGGCCGTAGTTTGGACAAGTTTATTTGTACAGCACAATTCGTACACAAAGTAATTCAAAGTGCTTTACAGAATAAGAAATACATTAAAATCACAATACAAACAAATCAAAACATAAATAATCATCATAAAATTAAAAAATAGGGATGGGACATTAAATTAGAGAGAAGAGAAGAGTGCGGAATGAAAAAGGAAAAATGAAAACCTTTGTGTCATATGCAGCTGAACAGAAGCGTTTTTTTGAGCCTGGATTTAAACAGAGTCAGAGTCTCACATGTTCAGACTGTTCCAGGTTTGAGCTGCAGAATCTGAAACTCTGACTCCCCGAGTTTAGTCCTGACTCTGGCCTAAACCTCATAAACCTCATGTGTCACAGGGTCCCACATGCCTGAAGAACTGGTGATGTATCGATGGAGCCGCACACGGTATCGATCCTGTGTCACCGAATTTAGTATCGCGATATATTCATATTTTTGCACCGCCCCAGTGTGTAATAATAATAATTGTAAGTTCAGGGGCCAGAGAACTCTAAGAGGAACATCGGATTTATAATGTGAAACCCGTGTAATTGGCAGAACAGGACATTTAATGAGTCATAAAACCTGGTATTTTCAGAGGATGGACACAAATGTGAAAAAAAATTAATACATTTTATTTATGAGGCGCCTTTCTGGACACCCCAGGTCGCCTTACAACACATAAACCAGTAAAGTGCAATTTAAAACATACAGTTAAAATCTACAGTTAAAGTGGGGCAGTATTTAATTGATTGATTGTGTTTAGCATCTGTTTAATGAGCATTTTATTCATATTTAGTATTTAATTGGTATTGGACAGTACTTGAATTAACTGACTTACAGTTGGTTATGAGCTGTTCTCCCTGGAGACTTATGTCGCACGTTTTGAGTTGAGTTTGAGTTGATGGGGGGGAAAAACTGGAGCCCGGAGGAAACCCATCCAGACACGGGGAGAACATGCAAACTCCGGTGTGGTGGAGTGAATAGGCCGGTCTGAGCAGGAGTGTTTTGAGGAGAAAATGTCCCCTCTGACTCCTCGTGTGTTCTGTGTGTTTGTCCAAAAGTGTTTCTGGTAACTTCTAACCACACGTTTGTCTCTTCAGAGAGTCGCAGACCGACTGTACGGAGTCTACAAGGTCCACGGGAATTACGGACGTGTTTTCAGGTGCAGATCTGGTGTTTTTCTTTTTGGCGTCTGTTTTGTCTGGTGTGTTTTTGTCTGGACCTGAGGGTGATTGTGTGTTTGTGTGTGTGTGTGTGTGTGCAGTGAGTGGAGCGCCATAGAGAAGGAGATGGGAGACGGGCTCCAGAGCGCAGGACACCACATGGACACGTGAGGGACAATCTGCTGTGTTATCAGGACGTGTGTGTGTGTGTGTGTGTGTGTGTCATGTTGTGTGTTGTGTGTTTGTAGATACGCCGCCTCCATAGACGACATTTTAGAGGAGGAGGAGCACTACGCAGACCAGCTCAAAGAGTATTTGTACTACACCGACGCTGTGAGGTGAGTGTGTGTGTGAGGCGAGTGTGTGTCTGTGAGGTGAGTGTGTGTCTGAGGTGAGTGTGTGTCTGTGAGGCGAGTGTGTGTCTGTGAGGTGTGTGTCTGTGAGGCGAGTGTGTGTGTGAGGCGAGTGTGTGTCTGTGAGGCGAGTGTGTGTCTGTGAGGTGAGTGTGTGTGTGAGGCGAGTGTGTGTCTGTGAGGCGAGTGTGTGTGTGAGGCGAGTGTGTGTCTGTGAGGTGAGTGTGTGTCTGTGGCGAGTGTGTGTCTGTGAGGCGAGTGTGTGTCTGAGGTGAGTGTGTGTCTGTGAGGCGAGTGTGTGTCTGTGAGGCGAGTGTGTGTCTGTGAGGCGAGTGTGTGTCTGTGAGGCGAGTGTGTGTCTGTGAGGCGAGTGTGTGTCTGTGAGGTGTGTGTCTGAGGCGAGTGTGTGTCTGTGAGTGTGTCTGTGAGGCGAGTGTGTGTCTGTGAGGCGAGTGTGTGTCTGTGAGGCGAGTGTGTGTCTGTGAGGCGAGTGTGTGTCTGAGGCGAGTGTGTGTCTGTGAGGCGAGTGTGTGTCTGTGAGGCGAGTGTGTGTCTGTGAGGCGAGTGTGTGTCTGTGAGGCGAGTGTGTGTCTGTGAGTGTGTGTCTGTGAGTGTGTGTCTGTGAGGCGAGTGTGTGTCTGTGAGGCGAGTGTGTGTCTGTGAGTGTGTCTGTGAGGCAAGTGTGTGTCTGTGAGGCGAGTGTGTGTCTGTGAGGCGAGTGTGTGTCTGTGAGTGTGTGTCTGTGAGTGTGTCTGTGAGGCGAGTGTGTGTCTGTGAGGCGAGTGTGTGTCTGTGAGGTGAGTGTGTGTCTGTGAGGCGAGTGTGTGTCTGAGGCGAGTGTGTGTCTGTGAGGCGAGTGTGTGCCTGTGAGGCGAGTGTGTGTCTGTGAGTGTGTGTCTGTGAGGCGAGTGTGTGTCTGTGAGGCGAGTGTGCGTCTGTGAGGCGAGTGTGCGTGTGTGAGGCGAGTGTGCGTCTGTGAGGCGAGTGTGTGTCTGTGAGGCGAGTGTGTGTCTGTGAGGCGAGTGTGTGTTTGAGGCGAGTGTGTGTCTGTGAGGCGAGTGTGTGTCTGTGAGGCGAGTGTGTGTCTGTGAGGCGAGTGTGTGTCTGTGAGGCGAGTGTGTGTCTGTGAGGCGAGTGTGTGTCTGTGAGGCGAGTGTGTGTCTGTGAGGCGAGTGTGTGTCTGTGAGTGTGTGTCTGTGAGGCGAGTGTGCGTCTGTGAGGCGAGTGTGTGTCTGTGAGGCGAGTGTGTGTCTGTGAGGCGAGTGTGTGTCTGTGAGGCGAGTGTGTGTCTGTGAGGCGAGTGTGTGTCTGAGGCGAGTGTGTGTCTGTGAGGCGAGTGTGTGTCTGTGAGGTGAGTGTGTGTCTGTGAGGCGAGTGTGTGTCTGTGAGTGTGTGTCTGTGAGGCGAGTGTGTGTCAGTGGCGAGTGTGTGTGAGGCGATTGTGTGTCTGTGAGGTAAGTGTGTGTCTGTGAGGCGAGTGTGTGTCTGAGGTGTGTCTGTGAGGCGAGTGTGTGTCTGTGAGGCGAGTGTGTGTCTGTGAGGCGAGTGTGTGTCTGTGAGGCGAGTGTGTGTCTGAGGCGAGTGTGTGTCTGTGAGGCGAGTGTGTGTCTGTGAGTGTGTGTCTGTGAGGCGAGTGTGTGTCTGTGAGGCGAGTGTGTGTTTGAGGCGAGTGTGTGTCTGTGAGGCGAGTGTGTGTCTGAGGCGAGTGTGTGTCTGTGAGGCGAGTGTGTGTCTGTGAGTGTGTGTCTGTGAGGCGAGTGTGCGTGTGTGAGGCGAGTGTGCGTGTGTGAGGCGAGTGTGCGTGTGTGAGGCGAGTGTGCGTGTGTGAGGCGAGTGTGCGTCTGTGAGGCGAGTGTGCGTCTGTGAGGCGAGTGTGTGTCTGTGAGTGTGTGTCTGTGAGGCGAGTGTGTGTCTGTGAGGCGAGTGTGTGTCTGTGAGGCGAGTGTGTGTCTGTGAGGCGAGTGTGAGAACATGAACATGAGAAAAGCTCTGAGCACCAAAACTTCACCAGGAAACGTCCACAACAGCTTCAGGAGCTCCAACCTCAGCTGTCCATCAAACATAAACTAACCAATGGGAACGCACGCGTGGAAGTCCCGCCCACCTGTCACATTTGTGCCAAAACTGAAAACAAAAAGTCCAGGAGTGTAAATGAGAACCGAAGAAAAACGCCATCAAACAAAACTGAGAAAGACGCGGGACAAAAATAAAAGAGGCAAAGACGGATATTTTACAAGATTACAGAAATAATTTGATCGCAAATTTTATTTTACTTTGTTTTTTTTATTTGGTATTTTGATTTTTTTCCTGATGTTTTAAAAGCTTTCTTTGCACTATAGGACTCATAATTGATTCCAAATTTTAAAGCTATTCTAGATGATGTGAATCAAGTGTGAAGGGAGACTGTACATTGTAATCGCCTCTAAAACTATTTCATTCTTAAAATATAAAAATGTGTTTCCTGAAACCAGAGGCCGTGAATCCGACGCAGAAGCTTTGTAACAGGTGTTTTCTGTATCACTGTGTGTGATGTTTGTGTTGATGTGAGTTTTGTGCGTCTCCAGGTCCGTTTGTCGTAAACACGAGCTGCTGCAGTACGAGCTGGAGATGGCGGCTCAGGACCTGGCCTACAAGAAACAGCAGCGAGAGGAGCTGGTGACCGGGGTAAGACCTCAGATCCTCCCGCTGTACGTCTGCCTCTGGGCTCCGGGCTCTGGGCTCCAGGAGACGAACACCACGGATTCTCACGAGTTTAAACTCACTAAAAATAGGCTCTATTCACGTTTACGTCCCAAACCAGACCTGACGACTTAGGTGTAGGTCTCAACATTTGGTTTGAGCAACTGTGACTGAAGTAAGGCCCTGTTCACGCTTGTACGTATTCGAGTCGTTTTCGTTGTGGATGCAGTGTTTGTCCACACTAATCCAATGGAATCCCAAGTCTCTTTGCTTAAATGAACAGTTCTGATGCAGAAATAGCTAAAAAAAAACAGAGGGAACTACATAGACCATGATCCTTTGCTCCGTTTCAGTGCAGACGACATGAAGAAATAACTGTTCTAAGCACTTTTACATCTTCATTCTGTGGATTAAAGCAAAAGCATTGAAGCATTTTTAGAGGAAAAAGGAGCAGATTCACAGTTTTATATTGTAATAAATCTGGTTCGGTGAGTTGGAGACTGTGGTCCCTCATTTATCGCTGGGGTCACATTCTTAACCAGCTTTTTTTTCCCGCACCTGCCTAAAACTTTTGCACAGTTCTGTGTGAATCACATCGACCACTTAATGATCCGCGGCCTCAATCTACACAGCATTTTACTTACATTTAACTCTGTATTTATTGTATTTGTCTGTGTGTCCGTGTCTGTGTGTCTGTGTCCGTGTGTGTTTGTGTCTGTGTCCGTGTGTGTGTTTGTGTCTGTGTCCGTGTGTGTGTGTGTGTCCATGTGTGTCCGTGTCTGTGTGTCTGTGTGTGTGTGTGTGTGTCCGTGTGTGTGTGTCCGTGTCCGTGTGTGTGTGTCTGTGCAGACGGTGCGCGTGTTTTCCCTCAAAGGAATGACGTCGAAGCTGTTCGGGCAGGAGAGTCCGGAGCAGAGGGAGCAGAGGCTCAGCGCTCTGGAGCAGAGCATTCAGCACGGAGAGGAGCTGGTCAAGGACAAGAACCACGAGTGCCAGTCAGTACTTCACGCCACACGGCTGCCGCACACGGCGCCAAAGTATCGCTGTCGTAAAAATATCGTCACTAAACTAAATAACTTCAGTAACAACATCTCTGCATCTGACAGAAACGGGACGTTTTCTGACTGGAAATGTGGAAAAGTGCGTTAAACTGTTTATATAAATGAACACGTTTAACCCGCTAATACACTGCGTTCCAAACAGGAAGTGAGCACGGGCGCTTCCGGCTCCATCGACTCTGGCTCTGATTCACTTTATATTGAAAAACCTTCTCTTCTCTCTATAACTGATGCTGTGGCGTCGTCATTTTGGTGTTAAAATGTTCGTATTAACCCGCGACACGTGAGACTGCGGTTTTTATTTCACTATTTTTATTCCTAATAAGGACGTCCAAATTCACCCCTATAACCCCTGGCCTCAATAAGCTTCATTTGGCTGGAGCTGAACGGCGTAAGGGCTTTACACTCCCTGAGAACACTTCTGTACACAGACTGTGGGTTTAACGCTCTGCTCCTTGTATAATTAACTTAATAACATTTAAAATCATGTTTAACTCTGTGATTCTAATCGGTCCTAATTAAAAAAGAAAATACAAAGATTTTTTACGTTTTGGAGCTCTTCCCTCACATTCAGAGTGCTTCAGTCGATGCTTTTAAGGCTCGTTTAACCCATTAACTCCTAAAATCTCCGAAAAAAACATCTATAAACGCCTCTGCTGAGGGTTTTTGAAGAATTGTTGAAGAATGTTTATGAAAACCTTAATATCTGAGCCTCTGAAGCACATAAAGACATGAAATAAATCACATTTAAAAGGTAAAACTCTCAGCTTTTATTAAAGTACGTCATGAAAAAACAAGGATAAGTGAACATATGAACGGCATAAACGGGTTAAAAAGTCGCTTTTACGCTGCCTTCAGGTGCTGTGGGAAAGATGATCCTTTCATTGGTGAAGTGGAAATATGTTGTGTTCAAGTGCTTTTGTCGTTTTTGTAGTTTATCCCTGACCTGTTACTTGGGTAAAACCGTTTAGACTTTTCATCCGCTACAGCGAGAAGAGAACGCAGTTTTAAAAAGAGAAATAATTATTCAGTAAAAAGGAACAATAAGTGCAAATGGTGATGTGTTCAAATGACGGTGGAAATAACAGCAGCAGAGAACAGAGACGTGCAGCGTTCAGGGGTGAGGCTCAGTTCATCATTCACGACACAGCTCCTGTGTCATAAAAGCAGATTTACTGTGAAAATGACGACATAAGTGAGTCTTAATTTGCGGTTTTGATGTCAGTTTTTGGTATTTCCGATAATTACAACAGGAAGTGAAGGCGACATCACTCACAGTGTGACAGTTCTGTCCTCTCTGACTCTTTTACTGATTTGATTTGCTATTTTTCTACAGTATTTTAGTATTAATTTGAGTATTTTTTAATGTTTTTATTGACCACAGATAAAGTTGGACAGGACACACGATGCCAAAAGTAACTAGTATTTAACTAAAACTGGTCGTATATAGATTTAGTTCTTAAACAGTTTGACAGATTGAGGCGTCAGACGTGACCTGCAGCTCTGGCGTCGCCCACCAGGGGGCGGCAGAGCTGCACAATCACCTCTCTTCCTGTGAGACCAGAACAAACCTGAACATGATTCTGTCGTTTATTCAGAGTTTATTCTGCAGCTTTATCACAAACATGAACTAATGTGGGTCATTCAGGCTAAACGGATGCACTCTCTCTCCTCCTCTCTTCTCTCTCCTCTCATCTGCCTCTCTGTCTGTGTCTCTCTTTCTGTTTCTTTCTCTTTTTTCTCTCTCCTTTCCTCTGTGTCTCTCTTTTTTCTCTCTCCTTTCCTCTGTGTCTCTCTTTTTTCTCTCTCCTTTCCTCTCACTCATTCACTTACTCACTTTCTCATTGTCTGTTTTTCTGATCTCTTCTGTCTCTTCTCTTTCTCCCCTCTTTTTTCTCTCTTCTCTCTCCTGAGTCTTTCACCTCTCTCCTTTCACCTCTCTCCTCTCCTCCCTTCTTTCCTCCCTCTTCTCTCCTCATCTGTCTCTTTCTTGTCTCTCTCCTCTCTCCTAACTCTCTCTTATTGTCTCTTTCTCATCTCTTCTGTCTCTTCTCTTTTTCTCTCCTCTTTGACTCGCCTCTTCTTTCTTTCTTCTTTTTTCTCTCCTCTCTCTCTCACTCACTTTCTCCTCTCTCCTACCTCTTTCCTCTCCTCTCTCCTTTCCTCTCCTCCTTCCTCTCTCCTCTCTCCTCTCCTCTCCTTCTCCTCTCTCCTTCTTTCCTCTCCTCTCTCCTTCTTTCCTCTCCTCTCCTCTACTCTCCTCTCTCCTCTCCTTGTTTCCTCTCCTCGTTTCCTCTCCTCGTTTCCTCTCCTCTCTCCTCTCTCCTTCTTTCCTCTCCTCTCTCCCTCCTCTCTCCTCTCCTCTCCTTGTTTCCTCTCCTCGTTTCCTCTCCTCTCTCCTCCTCTCTCCTTGTTTCCTCTCCTCTCCTCTCTCGTTTCCTCTCCTCTCTCGTTTCCTCTCCTCTCTCGTTTCCTCTCCTCTCTCCTCTCCTCTCTCCTCGTTTCCTCTCCTCTCCTTGTTTCCTCTCCTCTCCTCGTTTCCTCTCTCCTCGTTTCCTCTCCTCTCAGGGAGTTTGTTCAGTCTGCTTGGAAAGACATCGAGCGTTTTAAGGAGCAGAAGGATCAGGACCTGAGAGAAGCTCTAATCAGCTACGCCATCATGCAGATCAGCATGTGCAAGAAGGTACGAGCCCTCCCCACGCTCTGGCCCACCCTGTGATGTCATGAGGTGAGCAGAGTGCAGATCAGCATGTGCAAGAAGGTACGAGCCCCACGCTCTGGCCCACCCCGTGATGTCATGAGGTGAACAGAGTGCAGATCAGCATGTGCAAGAAGGTACGAGCCCTCCCCACGCTCGGGCCCACAGAGTGATGTCATGAGGTGAACAGAGTGCAGATCAGCATGTGCAAGAAGGTACGAGCCCTCCCCACGCTCTGGCCCACCCCGTGATGTCATGAGGTGAACAGAGTGCAGATCAGCATGTGCAAGAAGGTACGAGCCCTCCCCACGCTCTGGCCCACCCCGTGATGTCATGAGGTGAGCAGAGTGCAGATCAGCATGTGCAACAAGGTACTAGCCCTCCCCACGCTCTGGCCCACCCCGTGATGTCATGAGGTGAACAGAGTGCAGATCAGCATGTGCAAGAAGGTACGAGCCCTCCCCACGCTCTGGCCCACCCCGTGATGTCATGAGGTGAACAGAGTGCAGATCAGCATGTGCAAGAAGGTACGAGCCCTCCCCACGCTCTGGCCCACCCCGTGATGTCATGAGGTGAACAGAGTGCAGATCAGCATGTGCAAGAAGGTACGAGCCCTCCTGACGCTCTGGCCCACCCCGTGATGTCATGAGGTGAACAGAGTGCAGATCAGCATGTGCAAGAAGGTACGAGCCCTCCCCACGCTCTGGCCCACCCCGTGATGTCATGAGGTGAACAGAGTGCAGATCAGCATGTGCAAGAAGGTACGAGCCCTCCCCACGCTCTGGCCCACCCCGTGATGTCATGAGGTGAACAGAGTGCAGATCAGCATGTGCAAGAAGGTACGAGCCCTCCCCACGCTCTGGCCCACCCCGTGATGTCATGAGGTGAACAGAGTGCAGATCAGCATGTGCAAGAAGGTACGAGCCCTCCCCACGCTCTGGCCCACCCCGTGATGTCATGAGGTGAACAGCTCCTTTTCTGCTCCATGAACGAAAAAGTATAAAAAGAAAAACAGTTTATTTCGTTATTCTGTTTAAGTGTCAAACAAACACAAAACACAAACAGATTTCGACCTCTATTTCCAATATTTAATTTAAAGTTGATTTCAGAAAACAGTTTTGTGCCTGTTTTAATGTTAATGATATTTTCTTCTCTCTGGTTTATCTGAAGTTCGGCTGCTGAAGGATTCACCTGAAAACTCGTTGCAGTTTTGTGGACAAACACGTCGTCGTCTTTTATAGTCGTTTACTTTGGCGTCTAAAGGCCGTCACACTCTACAGGAGAATTTACCCGATTTTAGCTGCGATTTCTTCTCCCCGAGTTCAGGACCCGACTGTTTGTCTCCGTGTGCGATTCTGAAGCCGCCGCTCCTCATGTGTGGAGTCAGTGTCAGATCAGAACCACCGAACATCAACAACGTGACGGAAACAGACGATAAAACAGAGTCAGGGGCAGAGGAGCGACGGACACAGAGACGCAACAAACAAACAACAAAAGACTTTATTACTCACCTGATGTAAAGTGGAACATTTAAACTGCAGCGTCTCATCCACATGATCCACAGAAATTGTCGTCTCCTTCTTTCCTCTCCTCTCTCCTCTCCTCTCCTTCTCTCCTCTCCCCTCCTTTCCTCTCCTCTCTCCTTCTTTCCTCTCCTCTCTCCTCTCCTCTCTCCTTCTCTCCTCTCCTCTCTCCTTTCCTCTCCTCTCCTTTCCTCTCCTCTCTCCTTCTCTCCTCTCCTCTCTCCTTTCCTCTCCTCTCTCCTTCTTTCCTCTCCTCTCTCCTCTCCTTTCCTTCTTTCCTCTCCTCTCTCCTCTCCTTCTTTCCTCTCCTCTCCTTTCCTTCTTTCCTCTCCTCTCTCCTCTCCTTCTTTCCTCTCCTCTCTCCTCTCCTTTCCTTCTTTCCTCTCCTCTCTCCTCTCCTCTCCTCCTCTCCTCTCCCCTTGTTTCCTCTCTCTCCTCTCCTCTCTCCTTCTTTCCTCTCCTCTCTCCTCTCTCCTCTCTCCTCGTTTCCTCTCCTCAGGGAGTTTGCTCAGTCTGCTTTAGGAAGACTTTATTACTAACCCAAAAAGTGGTAAATTTAAAGTGCAGCGTCTCGTCCACATTATCCAGAGAATTTACCCTCCGCAAATAATGACTCCAGTCCACAGAGCCGCTCTGTGAATCCAGTTTGAGTCGATATTTGAAAGTAAAAAGGCCAAAGTTGTTCCTCATGTGTTTGTTTATGTCCACAGAGTAAACCTGCAGATCAGCCACAGTGACTCTACTTCCTGTGGACTTTATCTCCTCTTTTCTGCTTTAAAACTCCTGGATCTGAAGTGTCGCTCCACATTTCACACATAATAATCCCACAGTTTGACTTGTGTCTAAAGTGGAAGTGCAGAGTCTGATCTCTGAACACTTCAGAGTCTCAGAGCGACTGGTTTTACTGCAGACAGGAAACAGCTGAGGCCATCACAGCCTCACAGCTTTAGATCCTGTGCTCCTCACTCAGATCCCGCTCACAGATTTTTACTCTCATAAGTTTCTCCTCGTGTCTGTGGTGTTTTCGCATTTTTCCGCACATTTAAAAATCGTTTAAGACCGAAAAGTCCTGAAGTGTGTGGCGGCCTTTAGAAAGTAAATGTTGAACTCCAGGACGAGAAACGGAAGCAGCGAGAAACTCTCCACAGAACGAGAATTCAGACAGTTTTTATTCTAGATCCAGGGTCGACTCGAACTCCAGATACACCAGAGAGAAGAAAATATCAACATTAGAAAATAGGCACAAGATGTTTTTTGAAACTTTAAATTAAATATTGGAAATAGAGGTTGAAATATGTTTTTTTTAATGGAATAATGAAATGAACCGTTTTCCCATGTTATAGTTTTTCGTTGTGGTTTGGCTCCAGTTCCCCACACTGACAAACTGCTGCTGTGGCCTCGTCACTTTGGTCTTTAATGTTTATTTGAACTCCACAGGATCCTGGGGTTTGAGTTCAACATTTTATACTTTATTTTATACGTTTACCTGGAGCCCAACGCCGTGGGGTCATTTCATCCACTACTTTATACAGTTTAGGGTCCAAACTTTTACCTGTTTGAGTTCAGTTTTCTGCTGCTTCTTCTGCTGCTGCTTCTTCTGCTTTTTCTTCTGCTGCTTCTTCTGCTGCTTCTTCTGCTTCTTCTGCTTTTTCTTCTGCTGCTTCTTCTGCTGCTTCTTCTGCTGCTTCTTCTGCTGCTTCTTCTGCTTTTTCTTCTGCTGCTGCTTCTGCTGCTTCTTCTGCTTTTTCTTCTACTGCTTCTTCTGCTGCTTCTTCTGCTTCTTCTGCTTTTTCTTCTGCTGCTTCTTCTGCTTTTTCTTCTGCTGCTTCTTCTGCTGCTTCTTCTGCTTTTTCTTCTGCTGCTTCTTCTGCTGCTTCTTCTGCTTTTTCTTCTGCTGCTTCTTCTGCTGCTTCTTCTGCTGCTTCTTCTGCTGCTTCTTCTGCTTTTTCTGCTGCTGCTTCTTCTGCTGCTTTTCATCTTGCAATCGACATTTAATAGTGATATGGGTCTGAAACTGCTGCAAAGTAAAGGGTCCTTATCCTTTTTAACAGAAGGGAAATGGCATTATTCAGAGTTGATGGCAGTCGGCCTGCAGCCAGTGCTTCGTATACATCACTTAAGACCTTGGAAAGAAGTGGGGCAAATTCCTTGTAGAATTCTACTGTGAATCCATCTGGACCCGGTGACTTACCGCTCTGTAAAGCTCTGATGGCACTAGCCTCCTCAGTTGGAGATGTTGGGTTAGCGAGATGCTGCACCCACTTCTCATCTATTGTGGGAAATACAGTATTGTTGAGTATATTGGGTGTATTAAACTGAGGGCCATCAGAAGTGTATAGATCAGAATAAAAATCTGTAAATGTTTCATTTATGCTTTTTGGGTCAGTAAGGGTGACACCCGACGGCGATTTTATGCTTGTGATTAGTCTAGACCAGGGGTGTCAAACTCATTTTGGTCCGGGGGCCGTATGCAGCCTACTTTGATCCCAAAAGGGCCGGATCAGAAAACTCAGTTCTCTCTTCAAGTTATCGTATTTTTCTCCGTGTCTCGTAGTGGTGTTTAAGATTATATTCCTCGAGCAACGCCACTTGTTCCAAACACACTGAGCACAGATTTCCCATTCACCTCTGTCAACAAATAAGAATTAGACTATTTTTCTTGGGAAATCCTGAACTCAGCATCTGCTTTTCTCATTTTTTGACATTTTGCTGATGAGGGTCACGGTCGACAGTCAAAACGATCATCCTTTAAGAGCGTTTGGAAAGAGGAAAGTCTTCATTTGTGCTGCTCTGGTGGGAGTCGCAACGTACAGAAACGCCGGAGACGCTGCTATGCTAAACGGTGCAGAAAATTAACAGAAAAGTCTGAAAATTTTAAGTATTTTAATAGAGAAATCAGCCGAGGGCCAGTCTAAAGGTCTTGGAGGGCCGGATCTGGCCCCCGGGCCGCATGTTTGACACATGTGGTCTAGAGGCAGCAGCAGCTCTGGATTTGCTGGGCGAGGAGTTTCCCAGCTTTGTCCCCTGATTCAAAGAGTTTCTGTTGAGATTTCAGCGGTCGCAGTTCTGCTTCATTGGTGGTTAAAAGAGACGGCTCAGAATGAAGCTGTAACCGTCTTTTGTAGAGAACAGGATCTGGGTTTGTACAATATTCATCATCAACTTCCAAGATCATTTGTGCCGACTCTGACTGTCTCTTCACATTCGTCTTTTTAAGGTAAGCTGCATAAGAAATGACACGGCCCCTCAGATATGCCTTGTAGGTCTCCCATAAAATGCCCCTTGACACATCTGGAGTGTCATTAATTGTAAAAAATACTTGAGAGGTCACGGACTGTACAAAAGGGTCATTAGCCAGTAGAGTTGAGCTGAATCTCCATAGCCTTAGAGGACGTCTGTAAGTAGGAAAATGTACGTCTAGAGAAGTGGGAGCATGATCTGAAATGATAATACTGTGGTAGTCACATGTGTGTATATTAGAAAGTAATCTGCTGTCTAAGAGAAAGAAGTCTACTCTAGAGTAAGAATGATGGACAGGTGAGAAAAAAGAAAAGGCCTTTCTGTCTGGAAATTTGAACCTCCGTGGATCTGAAAGACCCACCGAGATGCTGTGGACCAAAGTTGTTTGGCAGATTTCGTGAGGGCAGATGGTCTAGGTGAAGATCTGTCTAAAGTCGGATGCTGAACAAAATTGAAATCTCCCCCTATAGTTATATGGTAGGTCTCAATATCGGGCGATGGAGGTGAAAAACCTGGATATGAACTGATCGTCGTCCCAATTTGGTGCATAGACACTGGGCAGGATGACTGGGGTGTTACACAGTTGCCCTGACACTATAACAAACCTGCCAGATGAGTCGGCTACAGGTTTTTCAAGTTTAAAGGGAATGTGGCTTTGAATCAAAATGGCAGCCCCCCCCCCAGCCCTGTCCCTGAACTTAGAATGATATAGTTGGTTGAACTTGCCCCTTTTAATGCGCAGTTTCCTCTGTACGCAGATGTGTCTCTTGTAGAAACACCACTTCCCCCTTCAACCCTTGAATATGAGACAGAATCTGATTTATTTTTGTTGCTTGGTTTGCCCCTTTGACGTCCCATGAAATAAAACGAATATCAGTCACTGACTTGTTATTATCCATGCACGCGTATGTAGCATGCTAGCTAGCGCGGCGTTGTCGACAGCAGAGCCAGCGGCAGAAACATGTTCCTTTTTCTTGTCTGATTTGCCCGATTTAGACCCCATCTCAGCCACCGTGCCGTGTGTAAAACACATTCAAAGTCACAGTCCCTAATTTCAGTTAAATTTGAGTGGGCAGACGGTCAAATAAAGACTGTGTGGTGGGAGCCCAAAAAACACCTCTGCTCCATTCCCGCTCACCAACCGGAACCCTTCTTCTGCTTTTTCTTCTGCTGCTTCTTCTGCTTTTTCTGCTTCTGCTTTTTCTGCTTCTGCTTTTTCTGCTTCTTCTGCTACTGCTGCTGCTGCTGCTGCTGCTTCTTCTTCTGCTGCTGCTGCTTCTTCTTCTGCTGCTGCTTCTGCTTCTTCTTCTGCTGCTGCTTCTGCTGCTTCTTCTGCTGCTTCTTCTTCTGCTGCTGCTGCTTCTGCTTCTTCTGCTGCTTCTTCTTCTTCTGCTGCTGCTGCTGCTTCTTCTGCTGCTGCTTCTTCTTCTTCTGCTTCTTCTTCTGCTGCTTCTTCTTCTGCTGCTGCTTCTTCTTCTGCTTCTTCTTCTTCTGCTGCTTCTTCTTCTTCTTCTTCTGCTTCTTCTTCTGCTGCTGCTGCTTCTTCTTCTTCTGCTGCTTCTTCTTCTGCTGCTGCTGCTGCTTCTTCTGCTGCTGCTTCTTCTTCTTCTGCTTCTTCTTCTTCTTCTGCTTCTTCTTCTGCTGCTGCTGCTTCTGCTTCTTCTGCTGCTTCTTCTTCTTCTGCTGCTGCTGCTTCTTCTGCTGCTGCTTCTTCTTCTTCTGCTTCTTCTTCTGCTGCTTCTTCTTCTGCTGCTTCTTCTTCTTCTGCTTCTTCTTCTTCTTCTGCTTCTTCTTCTGCTGCTGCTTCTTCTGCTGCTTCTTCTGCTGCTGCATCTTCTTCTTCTTCTTCTTCTTCTTCTGTTTGTTCTTCCTTCCTCTGGGCTCACCTCCGTCCTGCCTCTCGTGTTTCAGTCGTGCTCGTTGTGATCGTCTCTTGTGTTTTCAGGGGGTCCAGGTTTGGTCCAACGCCAAAGAATGTTTCAACAAAATGTGACAGTCGCCCGTCAGACGCAGCCTCGGCGGGAACTGTCCAGCCCCGACCTCCTCCGCCGGTTCTGGAAGTCAAACCCTCCGAGTTTTCCCCGTAAATCGCAGTGAAAGACAACGAGAGTTTTATGGAGAATAATTGGGCACCACTTTAAAATAACAGCACTTTGGTTTGTCTTAAAGGTGCTGGATTACACAAAATGAACCACTGTGAGGTTTAAGTCGTGTTCTAATGTTTCCTCCTCACAAACGGAGCTGGAGTCGTGTTTTGTTTCATTCTCACTCTTTATTATTCATCTGTCCACATCTCCAAACCTCCAAACGCTCTGTTCCACCTCGTGATGTCATGAAGCGGCCGTTTTCAGCTCCTTTCACCTTTAGTTCAGGAGAGATCGGTAATTCCAGGACTGAAACGATCCAAATATGATTCTAGTTCAGGTGTGTGGAGTTTAAAAACACAGTGGAGCACTTCCTGTATCATCACATGATGACATCACGAGGTGGAGCAGAGTGTGGGATGTGCAGGGTTTGTGTGTTAAACGTGTGAATGAAACAAAATCATTAAATCAGAAATGGTTAAACGTTTTTATTTTGTTTTTCAGGTTTAGTTCAGGTTTCGGCCAGATTTAGTCCAGGTTTAGACCGGGTTTAGTCCAGGTTTAGACCAGGTTTAGTCCAGGTTTAGTCCAGGTTTAGACCAGGTTTAGGCCAGGTTTAGGCCAGGTTTAGACCAGGTTTAGACCAGGTTTAGTCCAGGTTTAGGCCGGGTTTAGACCGGGTTTAGACCGGGTTTAGTCCAGGTTTAGTCCAGGTTTAGTCCAGGTTTAGACCAGGTTTAGTCCAGGTTTAGTCCAGGTTTAGTCCAGGTTTAGACCGGGTTTAGACCGGGTTTAGTCCGGGTTTAGACCGGGTTTAGACCGGGTTTAGACCGGGTTTAGTCCAGGTTTAGACCAGGTTTAGTCCAGGTTTAGTCCAGGTTTAGTTCAGGTTTAGACCAGGTTTAGTCCAGGTTTAGACCGGGTTTAGACCGGGTTTAGACCAGGTTTAGTCCAGGTTTAGACCGGGTTTAGACCGGGTTTAGACCGGGTTTAGTCCGGGTTTAGACCAGGTTTAGGCCGGGTTTAGACCGGGTTTAGGCCGGGTTTAGGCCGGGTTTAGACCAGGTTTAGACCGGGTTCAGACCAGGTTTAGCCCGGGTTTAGACCGGGTTTAGTCCAGGTTTAGGCCGGGTTTAGGCCGGGTTTAGACCGGGTTTAGACCAGGTTTAGGCCGGGTTTAGACCGGGTTTAGACCAGGTTTAGGCCGGGTTTAGTCCGGGTTTAGACCGGGTTTAGACCGGGTTTAGACCGGGTTTAGACCAGGTTTAGGCCGGGTTTAGACCGGGTTTAGACCGGGTTTAGGCCGGGTTTAGACCGGGTTTAGACCGGGTTTAGACCGGGTTTAGACCGGGTTTAGTCCAGGTTTAGACCGTCTTCTCTGTGGAAACACTCAAGTGCCAAACGCTCTACCAGAAAACTTAAATTTTATTGCTCACAAAGGAAAATGTTTGGACAAAAGTTCCACACTGTGGCTTTAAGTCCTCCACAGGAGCTGTTTTGGATGGTTTGAGTCCGGATCTTCTGTCCGTCCCTCTTCTCTCTCACGTTTTAATAAAAGTCTCAGATACCAGCCCAAGGTCACCTCCAGCCCCGAGTCTGAGCTCAGGGCCACTCTGAGCAGCTGCAGCAGATAAAACCGCCAACAGTTTGTCCACAAACGTTCCTGAAAGTAAAAAGAAGAAGATTTAAAAGTGTTAATCTTAGAAATGTACATTGTGTTTTTAAGAGGCACTAGATGGCGCTGTCACCTGCTAAAACAGACTCGAGTCCACTGTTTCAGATCTCTGTTCTAATGTTTCCTCCTCAAAAACAGAGCTGCAGTTGGGTTTTGTTTCTTTATTATTCGTCTGTCTCCATCTCCAAAGCTCCAAACGCTCTGTTCCACCTTGTGATGTCATGAAGAGGTGGACAACACGACTTGAAGCTCACAAGAGTCAGTTTAGTGTAATACAGGACCTTTAAGACTAAAACTAAATGAACATCTCTTGTCGAAATGGGTTTGTCCTGGTTTAGACCGGGTTTAGTCCAAGTTTAGACCAGGTTTAGACCAGGTTTAGACCGGGTTTAGACCAGGTTTAGACCAGGTTTAGTCCAGGTTTAGACCAGGTTTAGACCTGGTTTAGGCCAAGTTTAGACCAGGTTTAGATCAGGTTTAGACCAGGTTTAGACCAGGTTTAGTCCAGGTTTAGACCAGGTTTAGACCAGGTTTAGACCGGGTTTAGACCAGGTTTAGTCCATGAATCGAAGTATATGAACCGTTCCAAAAGGCTCACTGAGGACACAAAATCGTACTTGATTCACAGAAATGGGAAAAGCGTTAGAATAATGAAAGCTAAAAATGGTTTAAACTCTCAAATGAATAAAAAATAAATTCATTTTTGAAGTAAATAAAAAATTAGTAATTAGACAGCAGACTTCTGTGGACCTGGAGCTGCTCATTCCACACGTCTGTACTGGAGTTAAAGAAAAATCAGGTCCAGACCATTTAATACAGTTTTAATTTAATGTTTTAGTTTTTTGTTGCTGCTCAGTGACATTTTCACACGCTGCCTTATATTTACAAAAATGTGTAACTTGTTTTTTGTGCCGAAATAAATTCCATCTGATTGTTTATAGATTTTCTGTGTTAAATGAATCGTTGCTTTTATATAATCATTTTTGCCAAAACACTAATAAAAGTCTTTTTGCATTGACACTTCTGGATTTTTCTTCTGCAAAACGAAGTGGACTCCAGTCAAATGAAGCTCATCGAGACTAGCGGTTCAGTCCTGGTTTAGTCCTGGTTTAGACCTGGTTTAGACCCAGTTTAGTCCTGGTTTAGACCTGGTCTAGACCTGGTTTAGACCTGGTCTAATCCTGGTTTAGTCCTGGTTTAGACCTGGTCTAATCCTGGTTTAGTCCTGGTTTAGTCCTGGTTTAGACCTGGTTTAGTCCTGGTTTAGTCCAGTCGACACGTTCTCGCTGATGACGTCACAGGAGGCTTCAGATGAGCAGATGGATCAGACCTAGTCTGGTCAAACCCTGCAGAGACTCGCCGTCTGCAGGAGACTTGCCGTCTGCAGAGACTCGCCGTCTGCAGGAGACTTGCCGTCTGCAGAGACTCGCCGTCTGCAGGAGACTCGCCGTCTGCAGAGACTCGCCGTCTGCAGGAGACTCGCCGTCTGCAGAGACTCGCCGTCTGCAGAGACTCGCCGTCTGCAGAGACTCGCCGTCTGCAGGAGACTCGCCGTCTGCAGAGACTGGCCGTCTGCAGGAGACTCGCCGTCTGCAGAGACTCGCCGTCTGCAGGACACTCGCCGTCTGCAGAGACTCGCCGTCTGCAGGAGACTCGCCGTCTGCAGAGACTCGCCGTCTGCAGAGACTCGCCGTCTGCAGAGACTCGCCGTCTGCAGAGACTCGCCGTCTGCAGGAGACTCGCCGTCTGCAGAGACTCGCCGTCTGCAGGACACTCGCCGTCTGCAGAGACTCGCCGTCTGCAGGACACTCGCCGTCTGCAGAGACTCGCCGTCTGCAGGAGACTCGCCGTCTGCAGAGACTCGCCGTCTGCAGAGACTCGCCGTCTGCAGAGACTCGCTGTCTGCAGAGACTCGCCGTCTGCAGGAGACTCGCGTCTGCAGAGACTCGCCGTCTGCAGGACACTCGCCGTCTGCAGAGACTCGCCGTCTGCAGAGACTCGCCGTCTGCAGAGACTCGCCGTCTGCAGAGACTCGCCGTCTGCAGGACACTCGCCGTCTGCAGGAGACTCGCCGTCTGCAGAGACTCGCCGTCTGCAGAGACTTGCCGTCTGCAGGACACTCGCCGTCTGCAGGACACTCGCCGTCTGCAGAGACTCGCCGTCTGCAGGACACTCGCCGTCTGCAGGAGACTCGCCGTCTGCAGAGACTCGCCGTCTGCAGAGACTCGCCGTCTGCAGGACACTCACCGTCTGCAGAGACTCGCCGTCTGCAGAGACTCGCCGTCTGCAGAGACTCGCCGTCTGCAGAGACTCGTCGTCTGCAGGACACTCGCCGTCTGCAGAGACTCGCCGTCTGCAGGAGACTCGCCGTCTGCAGAGACTCGCCGTCTGCAGAGACTCGCCGTCTGCAGGACACTCGCCGTCTGCAGGAGACTCGCCGTCTGCAGAGACTCGCCATCTGCAGAGACTCGCCGTCTGCAGGAGACTCGCCGTCTGCAGAGACTCGCCGTCTGCAGAGACTCGCCGTCTGCAGGAGACTCGCCGTCTGCAGAGACTCGCCGTCTGCAGAGACTCGCCGTCTGCAGGACACTCGCCGTCTGCAGAGACTCGCCGTCTGCAGGACACTCGCCGTCTGCAGAGACTCGCTGTCTGCAGGACACTTGTTCAAACGCGCCCAAAAAGTCGTTTTTTTTGGCCTGGGGGAAAAAAATAGAAAAATCCTGAGGTTTTCCTGAAGACAAACTTCTGCTCCACATTTCAGACTCACTCAGGGGCCACAGGGGACTCCAGGGGCCACAGGGGACACAGGGGACAGCAGGGGACAGCAGGGTCCACAGGGGACAGCAGGGGACAGCAGGGGGGCGCCAGGGGCAAAAACTGTCATCGTGTCCTTAGACCTTAAAACACTTCACCCACATGGCCGAGTGTGAGAGTGGAGTGTGTGATGGTGGGAGGGGCCGATGGGGCAGATTGGGGCCAATGGGGCAGATTGGGGCCGATGGGGCAGATTGGGGCCGATGGGGCAGATTGGGGCCGATGGGGCAGATTGGGGCCGATGGGGCAGATTGGGGCCAATGGGGCAGATTGGGGCCGATGGGGCAGATTGGGGCCGATGGGGCAGATTGGGGCCGATGGGGCAGATTGGGGCCGATGGGGCAGATTGGGGCCAATGGGGCAGATTGGGGCCGATGGGGCAGATTGGGGCCGATGGGGCAGATTGTCGGCCCCTGGGCAGCACCGGGTCTGAGTGAATAAAGTGTAAAGAGTCTTGAGGGTTCATCACTCACATGAAACTGATGCACTTTTATTATTATTAAGTGTCCACAGTTTTCTCCACTTAACCCGACTGGGTCACGGGGGCAGTTTGCTGCTCTGTCCTTCACAGCCCCTGACCCCCCTGTGACCCCCCTAACCCCCCTCTGACCCCCCTAACCCCTCTGACCCCCTGACCCCCCTCTGACCCCCTTGAAATCTGATTAATGCACAGCTTCCATTGCTTTATTTAATTTTATTTACACAAAATAATTCGTAACACACACCTGCACGTGCACTTGACTTTATCAGAAACCGCGTCAGATCAGGACGTGTGCAGAAACACTGAGGCGTCACCACCAGAGGCCGCTGCAGAGTCGTGATTCGAAGCCTCGAGTCATTTGTTTTCAGCGCTTTGGTTCGTGAGGCTTCGTTTCGCTCGTCCTCAGCACGTGGAGCTTTAAAGATCTGGTTCTAGTTCTAACAGCGGCTCTGAGCTCATCTCAGGTCTGTTCTGTTTCTGCTTCAGTGTTTGGCCACAAGTTTCTGTGACTGACAAACTGACTCTCCCATGATGCATCAGGACCGAGCGCGAAACAGAGGCGCTCGTTTCATCCACAGGTGTAACTTCAGAACCTTCATGAAAACTCCACGAAACGTTTTGTTTTGAGACTTTGGAGAAAACGAACAGACCCGAAGTTTGCGGCCAAAACGGAAGCTGTTTACAAAGAGGTGCAAAAATGGATTTATGTTTTATTAGTTACTTTTGAAAGAAGAAAATGATCCTGCGGCTGGATAGAAACTCCAGGGAGAAAACACAAGTGTATTTTGATCCTGTGGACTGTGAGGAGCAGAAGCACAAACACTTCTGCACTGAACAGGATCTGGAGCTGGAGAAGCGGCCGGAGGTAAGACAAGACTGATACAGTTTGATTCTGGTCCAGTTTGATTCTGGTCCAGTTTGATTCTGGTCCAGTTTGATCGCGTCAACGTTTTTGGGACGTGTTTTGGAAAGAAACGATTTTGTGGTGAATTTAAGGTTTGAAATGATGTACAGGAAGCTCATAGTGACGACAGGATATTTATGAATAAAGTCAGAATGAAAAAACCTGAACAGGGACAGTGGCTCTGAACAGGTTTTAAACCAGTGCCATATACATATATATATATATAATTTTTTAATCAGATAATCACACTTTATCATTTTGATTAATCACAGTGAATTATTCTTAAAAAAAAAGACCAAAATATTTTGACTAAAATGTCGTTTATTATCATAAAGTTCTATTATTCACACGTTTCTCTCGCTGTAGTTTTGCTGCTGTTTGTTGTTGGTGAAGTCGCGTCGTTTCTGCCGCTGAATCAAACCTGTCCAGCCCCTGACCCCTCTGACCTCCTCTGACCCCCTCTGACCCCCTCTGACCCTCTATGAACCCCTATGAACCCCTCTGACCTCCTCTGACCCCCTATGAACCCCTCTGACCCTCTATGAACCCCTATGAACCCCTCTGACCCCCTCTGAGGAGCCACAGGTGGGGGCAGGTGATCTGCAGCTCGTTCAGAAAGAGAAAAAACAGGTTAAACGGTGAAACTGTGAGGAGAAAACCTGAGTCACTCACAGGGAGTCACAGCTGCCCCGGGGCAGAGGCCAAACCTGCTCCACATGAGACACACACACACACACTGAACACACACTGAACACACAGATACACACTGAACACACACTGAACACACACAGAACACACACTGAACACACACTGAACACACAGATACACACACACCCTGAACACACACTGACACACACACATGAGGCGTGTTTCTGGAATATGGAATTTTAAAAGTATTAAATAAAAGTGTTCCTCACCGTCCTCAGTGTTTGGGCTTCAGTATCTCTGCTGTTCCTGTTCTCTGCTCTTCTGGACTCTGATGTTTCTCCTGGTTCTGCTCTTCTGGACTCTGATGTTTCTCCTGTTCTCTGCTCTTCTGGACTCTGATGTTTCTCCTGGTTCTGCTCTTCTGGACTCTGATGTTTCTCCTGGTTCTGCTCTTCTGGACTCTGATGTTCCTCCTGGTTCTGCTCTTCTGGACTCTGATGTTTCTCCTGGTTCTGCTCTTCTGGACTCTGATGTTTCTCCTGTTCTCTGCTCTTCTGGACTCTGATGTTTCTCCTGGTTCTGCTCTTCTGGACTCTGATGTTTCTCCTGTTCTCTGCTCTTCTGGACTCTGATGTTTCTCCTGGTTCTGCTCTTCTGGACTCTGATGTTTCTCCTGGTTCTGCTCTTCTGGACTCTGATGTTTCTCCTGTTCTCTGCTCTTCTGGACTCTGATGTTTCTCCTGTTCTCTGCTCTTCTGGACTCTGATGTTTCTCCTGTTCTCTGCTCTTCTGGACTCTGATGTTTCTCCTGTTCTCTGCTCTTCTGGACTCTGATGTTTCTCCTGGTTCTGCTCTTCTGGACTCTGATGTTTCTCCTGGTTCTGCTCTTCTGGACTCTGATGTTTCTCCTGTTCTCTGCTCTTCTGGACTCTGATGTTTCTCCTGGTTCTGCTCTTCTGGACTCTGATGTTTCTCCTGTTCTCTGCTCTTCTGGACTCTGATGTTTCTCCTGTTCTCTGCTCTTCTGGACTCTGATGTTTCTCCTGGTTCTCTGCTCTTCTGGACTCTGATGTTTCTCCTGTTCTCTGCTCTTCTGGACTCTGATGTTTCTCCTGTTCTCTGCTCTTCTGGACTCTGATGTTTCTCCTGTTCTCTGCTCTTCTGGACTCTGATGTTTCTCCTGTTCTCTGCTCTTCTGGACTCTGATGTTTCTCCTGTTCTCTGCTCTTCTGGACTCTGATGTTTCTCCTGTTCTCTGCTCTTCTGGACTCTGATGTTTCTCCTGTTCTCTGCTCTTCTGGACTCTGATGTTTCTCCTGGTTCTGCTCTTCTGGACTCTGATGTTTCTCCTGTTCTCTGCTCTTCTGGACTCTGATGTTTCTCCTGTTCTCTGCTCTTCTGGACTCTGATGTTTCTCCTGGTTCTGCTCTTCTGGACTCTGATGTTTCTCCTGTTCTCTGCTCTTCTGGACTCTGATGTTTCTCCTGGTTCTGCTCTTCTGGACTCTGATGTTTCTCCTGGTTCTGCTCTTCTGGACTCTGATGTTTCTCCTGGTTCTGCTCTTCTGGACTCTGATGTTTCTCCTGGTTCTGCTCTTCTGGACTCTGATGTTTCTCCTGTTCTCTGCTCTTCTGGACTCTGATGTTTCTCCTGTTCTCTGCTCTTCTGGACTCTGATGTTTCTCCTGGTTCTGCTCTTCTGGACTCTGATGTTTCTCCTGTTCTCTGCTCTTCTGGACTCTGATGTTTCTCCTGTTCTCTGCTCTTCTGGACTCTGATGTTTCTCCTGTTCTCTGCTCTTCTGGACTCTGATGTTTCTCCTGTTCTCTGCTCTTCTGGACTCTGATGTTTCTCCTGTTCTCTGCTCTTCTGGACTCTGATGTTTCTCCTGTTCTCTGCTCTTCTGGACTCTGATGTTTCTCCTGGTTCTGCTCTTCTGGACTCTGATGTTTCTCCTGTTCTCTGCTCTTCTGGACTCTGATGTTTCTCCTGGTTCTGCTCTTCTGGACTCTGATGTTTCTCCTGTTCTCTGCTCTTCTGGACTCTGATGTTTCTCCTGGTTCTGCTCTTCTGGACTCTGATGTTTCTCCTGGTTCTGCTCTAACTGTTCTTGCGAGTCGGTTCTTCTCATCCTGAGCGTTTCATTTCACTGTCGACCCTGTGCTGAACCTGCACATGACAAATAAAGAATCTTGAATCTTGCTCCTGCAGTTTGGGGGTCCCGGCCCCGAGTGTCCGATCACCACAGGCTCCACTGATGCCTTCACCTCCAGGCCTCTCCAGCTCCTCCTTCAGCCCAGTGTCAGCACCACGGCTTTGTTCTCTCGCTTATCCAGAACCACGAGGTCTGGTTGGTCCATCACTGTTCTGTCAGTCTGGATCTGAAGTCCCACAGGATCTTGGCTCGTTCTCCACAACCTTTGGAGGTGGTTCCCACCTTGATCCTGGGGTTTCCAGCCCGTCCTCTGCACAGATGTTTCTGTACACTGTGGTAATGTCGCTCCATGTTTCCCTGCAGCATCTGACACCTGCAGTTATGTGCTGGACTGTCTCAGGCTCTTCTGCACCTTGGGTCTGGTCTGGTGTGGTGGATCTGGGCCTCTCCAGGATGAGCCTCTGTGTCCTTCAGACCAGCCCTCTTCAGTTATGGACTAAACCTGGACGAAACCTGGACTGAACCTGGACTAAACCTGGACTAAACCTGGACTAAACCTGGACTAAACCTGGACTAAACCTGGAGGGAACCTGGAGGGAACCTGGACTAAACCTGGACTAAACCTGGACTAAACCTGGAGGGAACCTGGACTAAACCTGGACTAAACCTGGACTAAACCTGGACTAAACCTGGACTAAACCTGGAGGGAACCTGGACTAAACCTGGACTAAACCTGGACTAAACCTGGACTAAACCTGGACTAAACCTGGACTAAACCTGGACTAAACCTGGAGGGAACCTGGACTAAACCTGGACTAAACCTGGACTAAACCTGGACTGAACCTGGACTAAACCTGGACTAAACCTGGACTAAACCTGGACAGAACCAGGATTATATCAGCTCTAAACCAGAGAAGCATAAATCACATTTGTTCAGCCTCTTTAGTCTCAGATTTGACTCTGACACAGGTGAGTGGAGGATGGACGATGTTTCTCTTTTCACAGTTTGATTTGTCCCCATCTCCACCGGGGGTGAGTTCTGAAACCTGCTCATCTTTAAACATGTGAAACATGTGAAACGTCTGAAACGTCTGATTTACACTTTGGACTTCTTAAGGACCAAACATCTGGAGGTCTCAGGACACAAAACCAGACAAACTCAGATCTGTGAGAAAAGAACTCAAAAACTGTTTCTCTAAGGGTGGAGTGTGTTACTTTCCTGGTGGAGATGTTCCGCAGTGCGGCTTTAAACCGTTCTATCTGCATGGAGACCAAACCAGAGCAAGGTACAGGTCAGATCTGTGGAGAGGCGATGCCGCTCACAGTCAGAACATCTGTTTATCTGGGGATTTCTGAGGTTTAGACCTGGTTTAGACCTGGTTTAGACCTGGTTTAGACCTGGTTTAGACCTGGTTTAGACCTGATTTAGACCTGGTTTAGACCTGATTTAGACCTGGTTTAGACCTGGTTTAGACCTGGTTTAGACCTGGTTTAGACCTAGTTTAGACCTGGTTTAGACCTGGTTTAGACCTGGTTTAGACCTGGTTTAGACCTGGTTTAGACCTGATTTAGACCTGGTTTAGACCTGGTTTAGACCTGGTTTAGACCTAGTTTAGACCTGGTTTAGACCTAGTTTAGACCTGGTTTAGACCTGGTTTAGACTTGGTTTAGACCTGGTTTAGACCTGGTTTAGACCTGATTTAGACCTGATTTAGACCTGGTTTATTCCTGGTTTAGACCTGGTTTAGTCCTGGTTTAGTCCTGGTTTAGTCCTGGTTTAGACCTGCTTTAGTCCTGGTTTAGACCTGGTTTAGTCCTGGTTTAGACCTGGTTTAGACCTGATTTAGACCTGGTTTAGACCTGGTTTAGACCTGGTTTAGACCTGGTTTAGACCTAGTTTAGACCTGGTTTAGACCTGGTTTAGACCTGGTTTAGACCTGGTTTAGACCTGGTTTAGACCTGATTTAGACCTGGTTTAGACCTGGTTTAGACCTGGTTTAGACCTAGTTTAGACCTGGTTTAGACCTAGTTTAGACCTGGTTTAGACCTGGTTTAGACTTGGTTTAGACCTGGTTTAGACCTGGTTTAGACCTGATTTAGACCTGATTTAGACCTGGTTTATTCCTGGTTTAGACCTGGTTTAGTCCTGGTTTAGTCCTGGTTTAGTCCTGGTTTAGACCTGCTTTAGTCCTGGTTTAGACCTGGTTTAGACCTGGTTTAGTCCTGGTTTATTTCTGGTTTAGTCCTGGTTTAGTCCTGGTTTAGACCTGGTTTAGTCCTGGTTTAGTCCTGGTTTAGTCCTGGTTTAGACCTGCTTTAGACCTGGTTTAGTCCTGGTTTACACCTGGTTTAGACCTGCTTTAGTCCTGGTTTAGTCCTGGTTTAGTCCTGCTTTAGACCTGGTTTAGTCCTGGTTTAGACCTGCTTTAGACCTGGTTTAGTCCTGGTTTAGTCCTGGTTTAGTCCTGGTTTAGTCCTGCTTTAGACCTGCTTTAGTCCTGGTTTAGTCCTGGTTTAGTCCTGGTTTATTTCTGGTTTAGTCCTGGTTTAGTCCTGGTTTAGACCTGGTTTAGTCCTGGTTTAGACCTGGTTTAGTCCTGGTTTACACCTGGTTTAGTCCTGGTTTAGTCCTGGTTTAGTCCTGGTTTAGTCCTGGTTTAGACCTGGTTTAGTCCTGGTTTAGTCCTGGTTTAGTCCTGGTTTAGTCCTGGTTTAGTCCTGGTTTAGACCTGGTTTAGACCTGGTTTAGTCCTGGTTTACACCTGGTTTAGTCCTGGTTTAGTCCTGGTTTAGACCTGGTTTAGTCCTGGTTTAGTCCTGGTTTAGTCCTGGTTTAGACCTGGTTTAGTCCTGGTTTAGACCTGCTTTAGACCTGGTTTAGTCCTGGTTTAGACCTGGTTTAGACCTGGTTTAGACCTGGTTTAGTCCTGGTTTAGACCTGGTTTACACCTGATTTAGAATTGATATAGTCCAAATTTAGTCCTGGTTTAGTCCTGGTTTAGTCCTGGTTTAGACCTGGTTTAGTCCAGGTTTAGTCCTGGTTTAGTCCTGGTTTAGTCCAGGTTTAGTCCTGGTTTAGTCCTGGTTTAGACCTGGTTTAGGCCTGGTTTAGGCCTGGTTTAGTCCTGGTTTAGTCCTGGTTTAGACCTGGTTCAGTCCTGGTTTAGACCTGGTTTAGTCCTGGTTTAGACCTGGTTTAGTTCTGGTTTAGTCCTGGTTAGGACCTGGTTTAGTCCTGGTTTAGACCTGGTTTAGTCCTGGTTTAGTCCTGGTTTAGACCTGGTTTAGTCCTGGTTTAGTCCTGGTTTAGTCCTGGTTTATTTCTGGTTTAGTCCTGGTTTAGACCTGGTTTAGACCTGGTTTAGTCCTGGTTTAGTCCTGGTTTAGTCCTGGTTTAGACCTGCTTTAGACCTGGTTTAGTCCTGGTTTAGACCTGGTTTAGTCCTGGTTTAGTCCTGGTTTAGACCTGGTTTAGTCCTGGTTTAGTCCTGGTTTAGTCCTGGTTTAGTCCTGGTTTAGACCTGCTTTAGACCTGGTTTAGTCCTGGTTTACACCTGCTTTAGTCCTGGTTTAGTCCTGGTTTAGTCCTGCTTTAGACCTGGTTTAGTCCTGGTTTAGACCTGCTTTAGACCTGGTTTAGTCCTGGTTTAGTCCTGGTTTAGTCCTCGTTTAGTCCTGCTTTAGACCTGCTTTAGACCTGCTTTAGTCCTGGTTTAGTCCTGGTTTATTTCTGGTTTAGTCCTGGTTTAGTCCTGGTTTAGACCTGGTTTAGACCTGGTTTAGTCCTGGTTTACACCTGGTTTAGTCCTGGTTTAGTCCTGGTTTAGTCCTGGTTTAGACCTGGTTTAGTCCTGGTTTAGTCCTGGTTTAGTCCTGGTTTAGACCTGGTTTAGTCCTGGTTTAGTCCTGGTTTAGTCCTGGTTTAGACCTGGTTTAGTCCTGGTTTAGTCCTGGTTTAGTCCTGGTTTAGACCTGGTTTAGTCCTGGTTTAGTCCTGGTTTAGTCCTGCTTTAGTGCTGCTTTAGACCTGCTTTAGTCCTGGTTTAGTCCTGGTTTATTTCTGGTTTAGTCCTGGTTTAGACCTGGTTTAGTCCTGGTTTAGACCTGGTTTAGTCCTGGTTTACACCTGGTTTAGTCCTGGTTTAGTCCTGCTTTAGTGCTGCTTTAGACCTGCTTTAGTCCTGGTTTAGTCCTGGTTTATTTCTGGTTTAGTCCTGGTTTAGACCTGGTTTAGTCCTGGTTTAGACCTGGTTTAGTCCTGGTTTACACCTGGTTTAGTCTTGGTTTAGTCCTGGTTTAGTCCTGGTTTAGACCTGGTTTAGTCCTGGTTTAGTCCTGGTTTAGTCCTGGTTTAGACCTGGTTTAGTCCTGGTTTAGTCCTGGTTTAGTCCTGGTTTAGACCTGGTTTAGTCCTGGTTTAGTCCTGGTTTAGTCCTGGTTTAGACCTGGTTTAGTCCTGGTTTAGTCCTGGTTTAGTCCTGCTTTAGTGCTGCTTTAGACCTGCTTTAGTCCTGGTTTAGTCCTGGTTTATTTCTGGTTTAGTCCTGGTTTAGACCTGGTTTAGTCCTGGTTTAGACCTGGTTTAGTCCTGGTTTACACCTGGTTTAGTCCTGGTTTAGTCCTGGTTTAGTCCTGGTTTATTTCTGGTTTAGTCCTGGTTTAGACCTGGTTTAGACCTGGTTTAGACCTGGTTTAGTCCTGGTTTACACCTGGTTTAGTCCTGGTTTAGTCCTGGTTTAGTCCTGGTTTAGACCTGGTTTAGTCCTGGTTTAGTCCTGGTTTAGTCCTGGTTTAGACCTGGTTTAGTCCTGGTTTAGTCCTGGTTTAGTCCTGGTTTAGACCTGGTTTAGTCCTGGTTTAGTCCTGGTTTAGTCCTGGTTTAGACCTGGTTTAGTCCTGGTTTAGTCCTGGTTTAGTCCTGCTTTAGTGCTGCTTTAGACCTGCTTTAGTCCTGGTTTAGTCCTGGTTTATTTCTGGTTTAGTCCTGGTTTAGACCTGGTTTAGTCCTGGTTTAGACCTGGTTTAGTCCTGGTTTACACCTGGTTTAGTCCTGGTTTAGTCCTGGTTTAGACCTGGTTTAGTCCTGGTTTAGTCCTGGTTTAGACCTGGTTTAGACCTGGTTTAGACCCAGGCTCTGCCCCGGGTAACGCTCATACTCGAGTACCCTCCCCTCCCCGGTAACGTTACTCTCCCACCTCCGCGCGCGCCCCAGCCCCACGCGCCTCACCGGTCCCGCCCCCGTTAATAAATCCCGCCGCGCGCCGCCTCCAATCCAGACCGAGCTCCAGACGCACCGAGCGCCGCCGCAGCCCGAACCCGCCTCCCCCGCGCACCTCTCACCTCCGCCCGGCTCCGAGGCTCCCGCACGCACCGCTCCGTCCGCCTCCAGCGCCCCTTCCCCCGGGAACCTCCAGCGCCTCCGCCGGCCCCTGCGCGCACCGCCCGCCCGCCTCCCGGACACCTCAGAGCGGCCCGGACACCTCGCCCCGCGCCGGTACACCGTGTTCCCATGATGTCATACCTGTGGCTGCTGCTCGTCGCCTCCCTGCTGGCGGGAAGCACCAAGGCGCAAGGTAAGAGCCGATTAACCGACCAAGAGCGGCGGTCGCCCGGGTCGAGCCGCGGCGCGGACGGAACCTGCCGCTTCGCCCCGCGCCTTTGTCCGGTCGAACCGGTCACCTGCGCGCGGGAAACGAGACGGAATATGAAAGAAACGAGCAAAAAAATCACGTTTTTCTGTAAAATCCTCCGAGTTTGAGTCTGAACCCGAGAATTTACCCCCGAACCTGAGATTTGCCCCAATTTATGCCCCAGTGTCCCTGTGTATGCCCAATGTGAACTAAACCAGGACTAAACCAGGACTAAACCAGGACTAAACCAGGACTAAAGCAGGACTAAACCAGGACTAAACCAGGACTAAACCAGGACTAAAGCAAGACTAAAGCAGGACTAAACCAGGACTAAACCAGGACTAAACCAGGTCTAAAGCAGGACTAAAGCAGGTCTAAACCAGGACTAAACCAGGACTAAAGCAGGACTAAACCAGGACTAAACCAGGACTAAAGCAGGACTAAAGCAGGACTAAAGCAGGACTAAACCAGGACTAAACCAGGACTAAAGCAGGACTAAACCAGGACTAAAGCAGGACTAAAGCAGGATTAAACCAGGACTAAACCAGGTCTAAAGCAGGACTAAAGCAGGTCTAAACCAGGACTAAACCAGGACTAAAGCAGGACTAAACCAGGACTAAAGCAGGACTAAAGCAGGACTAAACCAGGACTAAAGCAGGACTAAAGCAGGACTAAACCAGGTCTAAAGCAGGACTAAAGCAGGTCTAAAGCAGGACTAAACCAGGACTAAAGCAGGACTAAACCAGGTGTAAACCAGGTGTAAACCAGGTGTAAAGCAGGACTAAACCAGGACTAAACCAGGACTAAACCAGGACTAAAGCAGGACTATACCAGGTGTAAACCAGGACTAAACCAGGTCTAAAGCAGGACTAAAGCAGGACTAAACCAGGACTAAACCAGGACTAAACCAGGTCTAAACCAGGTCTAAACCAGGACTAAACTAGGACTAAACCAGGACCAAAGCAGGACTAAAGCAGGTGTAAAGCAGGACTAAACCAGGACTAAACCAGGACTAAAGCAGGACTATACCAGGTGTAAACCAGGACTAAAGCAGGACTAAACCAGGTCTAAAGCAGGACTAAACCAGGACTAAACCAGGACTAAAGCAGGACTGAACCAGGACTAAACCAGGACTAAACCAGGACTAAAGCAGGTGTAAACCAGGACTAAACCAGGACTAAACCAGGTCTAAACCAGGACTATATCAGGACTGTTAGTTCTTGCAGTCTAGTCGTGCCAACAGTAAACAGAGGCATAAACTGTCATTTGTTTTGGTAAAATACAAAAACAATCTGATTAAAAACGACCAAAACACAAAGAAAATGTGATTATCCCGACTCATGTTCGTCTCTGCAGAACAGTTTTCCTTAAGTTTTATTCAAGAAATGTTTTCCGTGCGTCTATTTCGGACCAATTTTATCCCTGCCAACAGTAAACAGAGGCAGAAATGGTCATTTGTTTGGGTAAAATACAGAAAAATCTCAAATTCCGGCTCCATTTTGGCGGAAAAACGTCCAGAATCCCGTTTTCTCGTCCCTGTTTCCCATTGGCTCCCGGAGTTTCCGAGCGGATTTAAATGTCCGAGGCGATTTTGCATGTGGGGAAATCCCGCGTCTGCTGCTCTCAGGGTTTAACGTGTCACAAAACTTCATCTGAATCCACTAAACGCTGGAATCTGGGCTTTTATTTCGTTATTTTTAAACAAAAATCGTGACTTTACGGAAAATGAGTTGTTAAAGGAGGTAAACGAGTGATTCCGCGATGACTTAAAGGTCCTGAACACGGAATCTCGTGAGGATTAAGTCGTGTTTTAGTGTGTTGTTGTCGTGTTTTGCTTCGTTCATGTTTTGGTAATTCAGCATCTCTTAAAATTCCACCTCGTGATGTCATGAAGTGGTGGTTTTCAAGTGGACAGCTCCTGTCTGCTTTTTAGTTCAGTCGAGATCAGGAATTCCAGGACTGAAATGATCCAAATGATTCCAGTGAAGGAGTGTGGAGTTTAGTCCTGGTTTAAGTCCTGGTTTAGTCCTGGTTTAGTCCTGGTTTAGACCTGGTTTAGACCTGGTTTAGACCTGGTTTAAGTCCTGGATTAGTCCTGGTTTAGACCTGGTTTAAGTCCCAGTTTAATCCTTGTTAAGTCCTTATTTAGTCCTGGTTTAGTCCTGGTTTAGTCCTTTTTTAGTACTGGTTTAGACCTGGTTTAGACCTGGTTTAGACCCAGTTTAGATCAGGTTTAGACCTGGTTTAAGTCCTGGTTTAGTCCTGGTTTAGTCCTGGTTTAGTCCTGGTTTAGACCTGGTTTAGACCCAGTTTAGATCAGGTTTAGTCCTGGTTTAGTCCTGGTTTAGACCCAGTTTAGATCAGGTTTAGTCCTGGTTTATTCCTGGTTTAGACCCAGTTTAGATCAGGTTTAGACCTGGTTTAAGTCCTGGTTTAGACCTGGTTTAGTCCCAGTTTAGACCCGGTTTTAATCCTTGTTTAGATCTGGTTTAAACCTGGTTTAAGTCCCAGTTTAGTCCTTGTTAAGTCCTTATTTAGTCCTGGTTTAGTCCTGGTTTAGGCCTGGTTTATACCCAGTTTAGTCTTTGTTTAGTCCTGGTTTAGGCCTGGTTTATACCCAGTTTAGTCTTTGTTTAGTCCTGGTTTAGTCCTGATTTAGTCCCAGTTTAAACCCGGTTTAGACCCAGTTTAGTCCTTGTTTAGACCTGCTTTAGACCTAGTTTAGTCCTGGTTTAAATCTGGTTTATTCCTGGTTTAGTTCTGATTTTTTGCTTTGTCTGGAATGTCCCACAGTGCGGCTTTAAACCGTTCTGTCACCATGGAGACCAAACCAGAGCAGGTTCCAGCTCAGATCTGTGCAGCGGCGAGTCTGTTTTTCTGGGTGTTTCTGAGCTCTAAATCCTCCTGTGACTGAAGAAACGTAAAGTCGAGCTGTTTAAAGTCGCACTGCGGAACATTCCAGGCAGAGCAGTGAGGTCTCCATGGAAACGAGCAGGTGACGGCCAACCAACCGAAAAGTTCCGCAGTGCAGCTTTAACACAGGCTCGTCCCGATGTGAAGGAATGTTCAGGACACGTTCACTGTGGGGGTTTACTGAAGAAATGTTCCACAGTGCAGCATTAAACAGCTCTGCTTTACGTTCCCTCGGTTACAGGCGGCTTTAGAGCTCAACAAACTGCAGATCTGACCTGGAACTCGGTCTGGTTTGGTCTCCGTGGAGATAGAAAGGTTTATGAGAACCAGAAAAGTGACGCACTGGAGCTTTAGATGTTTTATTGTCACATAAGAAACACACGTGAGCCACAGATTCTGTCAACGTGAAGGAATTTACACCACACATGATATATACACTATATATACTATATATACACTATATATAGGCCTACTATATATACACTATATATACACTATATATACTATATATACACTATATATACACTATATATACACTATATATACACTATATATACACTATATATACACTATATACACTATATATACACTATATATACACTATATACACTATATATATACTATATATACACTATATATACACTATATACACTATATATACACTATATATACACTATATACACTATATATACACTATATATATACACTATATACACTATATATACACTATATATATACACTATATACACTATATATACACTATATATATACTATATACACTATATATACACTATATATACACTATATATACACTATATACACTATATATACACTATATATACACTATATATACACTATATACACTATATATACACTATATATACACTATATACACTATATATACACTATATATACACTATATATACACTATATACACTATATATACACTATATATACACTATATATACACTATATACACTATATATACACTATATATACACTATATACACTATATATACACTATATATATACTATATACACTATATATACACTATATATACACTATATATACAATATATATACACTATATATACAATATATATATACACGATATATATACACTATATATACACTATATAATATATATATATATATATATATACCCTATATATACAATATATATACACTATACATACACTATATATACACTATATATACACTATATATACAATATATATACACTATATATACAATATATATACACGACATATATACACTATATATACACTATATATACAATATATATATATATATACACACTATATATACACTATATATATATATATATATACACTATATATACACTATATATACACTATATACACTATATATACACTATATATACACTATATACACTATATATACACTATATATACACTATATATACACTATATATACACTATATATACACTATATACACTATATATACACTATATACACTATATACACACTATATATACACTATATATACACTATATATACACTATATATACACTATATATACACTATATATACACTATATATACACTATATATACACTATATATACACTATATATACACTATATATACACTATATATACACTATATATACACTATATATACACTATATACACTATATATACACTATATATACACTATATATACACTATATACACACTATATATACACTATATATACACTATATACACTATATATACACGATATATACACGATATATACACTATATATACACTATATATACAATATATACACTATATATACACTATATATACAATATATATATACACACTAGTATGTGTTATATATACAATATATATATACACACTAGTATGTGTTATATATACAATATATATATACACACTAGTATGTGTTATATATACAATATATATATATATATATATATATATATATATATATATACACACTATATATACACTATATATACACTATATATATACACTATATACACTATATATACACTATATATACTATATACACTATATATACACTATATATACACTATATATACACTATATATACACTATATATACAATATATATATACACGATATATATACACTATATATACACTATATAATATATATATATATATATATATATATATATATATATATATATACTATATATACAAAAAATATACACTATACATACACTATATATACACTATATATACACTATATATACACTATATATACACTATATATACACTATATATACACTATATATATATACACTATATATACACTATATATACAATATATATACACTATATATATACACTATATATACACTATATATATACACTATATATACACTATATATACACTATATATATATACACTATATACACTATATATATACACTATATATATACACTATATATACACTATATATACAATATATATACAATATATATACACTATATACACTATATATACACTCCGTTACTGTTCTGATGCTTCCTCAGCACATCTTCAGATGTGACCTGGTTTAGTCCTGTCTTAGTCCTGTCTTAGTCCTGGTTTAGTCCTGGTTTAGTGCTGGTTTAGACCTGGTTTAGACCTGGTTTAGTCCTGTTTTTTATTTCTGGTCTAGTCCTGTTCTAGTTCTGGTCAATTCTGGTCTAGTTCTGGTTCTGGTTTAGTCCTGGTTCTGGTTTTTATTTCTGAATTAGTTCTAGTCTAGTTCTGATCCTGGTTTATTTCTGGTCTAGTTCTGGTTTAGTCCTGGTTTAGTCCTGGTTTAGTTCTGGTTTAGTTCTGGTTTAGTCCTGTTTTAGTCCTGTTTTAGTCCTGGTTTAGTCCTGGTCTAGTTCTTCTTCAGTCCTGGAGTTTCTGATCTTCACTTCCACTTGATGACATCACCGTGTGGAACAGAGCGTTTGTCCTCTTGTCTCGTGTGCAAAAGTTATGGCGTCGCTTAGAATATCCCGCAGTGTGGCATTAAACTCCCGACGTCTCCATGGCGACAGGCGGGCGTCACGGGTCAGGTCAGCGGAACGGCGCGGCCCACAGGCAGAATGGAGTTTTTTTTTGGTTTTTTTTACGCTTTTTAAAGAAATATTTGACCGAAACCCTGCGGGAAAAACATCTCCATGGAGACGAGGCGGTGGGGGAAGTTCCGCGGTGCAGCTTTAAGCGATTCCGTTCAGACTGAAAGAGTTTTTATTGGGAAATGAAGCGAGGAAGCGGCGGGAGAATCACATTTCAGGACGTGTTTGTGCAGATCGACGCTCCGGGGTTTATGCAAAAGACGCAGGTTTGTTTACAGTCGTTGGTGCTTCAGTTTCAGGTTTTCAGGACCGCGACTCTTTTGGGGACGAGTTTCCTCTTTTTTATCAAGTTTCTTTGCGTAAATCGAAGTTTGAACCTAAAGACTGAACCTCGACCCAGTTTCAGACGTTTGTTTCTCGTTGTAAATTTGAGTTTAATTCGAAACAAAAGTCTGATGAGAATAAAAAACGTCTTTAGACGATAGGACTGAACCAGGACTAAACCAGGTCTAAACTAGGTCTAAACCAGGTCTAAACCAGGTCTAAACCAGGTCTAAACCAGGTCTAAACCAGGTCTAAACCAGGACTGAACCAGGACTGAACCAGGTCTAAACCAGGTCTAAACCAGGTCTAAACCAGGACTAAACCAGGACTAAACCAGGTCTAAACCAGGTCTAAACCAGGTCTAAACCAGGACTAAACCAGGTCTAAACCAGGTCTAAACCAGGTCTAAACCAGGTCTAAACCAGGTCTAAACCAGGACTAAACCAGGTCTAAACCAGGTCTAAACCAGGTCTAAACCAGGACTAAACCAGGACTAAACCAGGACTAAACCAGGACTAAACCAGGACTAAACCAGGTCTAAACCAGGTCTAAACCAGGACTAAACCAGGTCTAAACCAGGACTAAACCAGGTCTAAACCAGGTCTAAACCAGGTCTAAACCAGGTCTAAACCAGGTCTAAACCAGGACTAAACCAGGTCTAAACCAGGTCTAAACCAGGTCTAAACCAGGTCTAAACCAGGACTAAACCAGGTCTAAACCAGGTCTAAACCAGGTCTAAACCAGGACTAAACCAGGACTAAACCAGGACTAAACCAGGTCTAAACCAGGTCTAAACCAGGACTAAACCAGGACTAAACCAGGTCTAAACCAGGACTAAACCAGGTCTAAACCAGGACTAAACCAGAACTAAAACCAGGACTAAACCAGGTCTAAACCAGGACTAAACCAGGACTGAACCAAGCCAAGATCTAAACTAGGTAAACCGGGTCTAATCCAGGTCTAAACCAGGTCTAAACCAGGTCTAAACCAGGACTAAACCAGGACTGAACTAAGCCAAGATCTAAACTAGGTAAACCGGGTCTAATCCAGGTCTAAACCAGAACTAAAACCAGGACTAAACCAGGTCTAAACCAGGTCTAAACCAGGACTAAACCAGGACTGAACCAAGCCAAGATCTAAACTAGGTAAACCGGGTCTAATCCAGGTCTAAACCAGGTCTAAACCAGGACTAAACCAGGACTAAACCAGGACTGAACCAAGCCAAGATCTAAACTAGGTAAACCGGGTCTAATCCAGGTCTAAACCAGGTCTAAACCAGGTCTAAACCAGGACTAAACCTGGTCTAAACCAGGACTAAACCAGGACTGAACCAAGCCAAGATCTAAACTAGGTAAACCGGGTCTAATCCAGGTCTAAACCAGGACTAAACCTGGTCTAAACCAGGACTAAACCAGGTCTAAACCAGGACTAAACCAGGACTAAACCAGGACTAACCCAGGTCTAAACCAGGATTAAACCAGGACTAAACCAGGTCTAAACCAGGACTAAACCAGGTCTAAACCAGGACTAAACCAGGACTGAACCAAGCCAAGATCTAAACTAGGTAAACCGGGTCTAATCCAGGTCTAAACCAGGACTAAACCAGGACTAAACCAGGTCTAAACCAGGTCTAAACCAGGTCCAGATGGTTCTAGTCCCTTTCATTAAAGCTTCTTCTCTGTGACGTCTTTAGTATCGACACCTGTGATAAACCAGTTTCGATCCTGGTTTTAGGATCTGATTTTCGACTCTTTTCACTTTTCCTCCTCCTGATGTTGCGTCGTTGAGTCTCGAGCCTCGTCGTCTTCCCGCTCCTCCAAAACACCGGAAAACTCAGGAGAAGCGGGAAAACGGTGGAGGAAAGTCAAACCCGGAGCCGTGAGCGGCGACGGGACGGTTGAACATCGGGATTATGCAAAACCAAGAAACGAGCAGCAGTTTGGAGCCACACGAGGATCTGGCACGACCGGTTCCTCCTGCCACACTTTTCTCACCTGTTTGTGTGAGACGAGAGGTGCAGAAAGAGCTTTAAAGCTGCACCGTGGAACTTTCCCGCTGGGGGCTGGACCGTAGTGCGGATGTAGATCTTGCACCTGTTTAATTTTCATTGATTTATAGATTCATTTATTTAGTTTTTTATTTGTAATTTTGGTCATTTTGAGGGAAGGAGGAAAACGCAGCAGGTTCATGACAAAGTAAACTTAAGACTTATACTTAAGTCTTAACACATGCAACAAAAACAAAACACACAAAACACATACAGAAGCGCTGAGCAGCAAAACAACAAAAAAAAAACACTTTTTTTCTCATTATTTATTCATTTTTTTCACTCTGAGTTTAGATTTTTTCCCACCGTAAAAGTTGAAGTATTTTTTTTAAGAATACAATTGCAAAACCCGCATTCTTACTGTGATCGGGCTTGCCTCTCCACAGAACTGAACTTTGACTTGGTCTGGTGGTCCTGCTCATCTCCATGGAGATGCTAATGGCTTTACCTTTACCTGGAATGTTCCAGAATACGGCATTAAACTCACCACGCTGCGTTTCCTCCTTTACCGGCGCTGAAATAACGCCTCCAAAACACGAGTTCTTACAGTGAGCGGGGGAAGGGGGGAATGGGCCTCTGCACAGATCTGACCCGTGACTCGGCCCCGGCGGCTTCACTCGCTCGTCTCCATGGTGATACGTGAACTTTAAAGCCGTACTGTGGGACATTACCGGCAAAACATGGAGGGAACGCTGCAAAAAAAGCCAAAATGTGAGATATAAACACTTAAATTGCTCAGAAAATGACATAAAAATAGTGAATTTATCTTTTCACACAGAAGGATCTTTTAAAAAATAAACTTATAAAATAAACTTCTACAATCTCGAGACGAGAAGGAAGCGTCTCAGAACTAATGAGTCGATAATAAATCTGAAAACTTGGTGAAGAACCTGATATAAGTTCTAAAATCTGGGCCAGATCAGAGACGTTTGCGGCGCAGCGGCGGGCAGACCCTCCGGCGGGAAAGTGACGTAGCGCGGCTTTAATCCTGCAGCCTCATTAGCCCAAGTTATGTAAGAAAATTGCTGCTTTTTTTCTCACTCATTGTTTGGCGGTGGCGTGTCCAGAGTTTGGAGCAGGGAGTGTCTGTGTAACTAGAGACGTCTCCGCTCCAGCTGTAGACAACACCCAAGAAGGTCCCGTGTCTGCTCCCCCGGGTCCCCGAGCGAGGGGGCGGGGCCAGGGGGAGGGGGCGGGGTCAGGGGGAGGGGGGAAATGTACAGAACATGTGGGAGTGTGCGGCCGACTCATTAGGAGAAAGAGAAAGAGCAAAGCCAGAGCCTGATGTGGACCAGGTGTGTGCGTGTTTACACCTCTGAGCCGGCGTTTGAAGAGCTTCAACAAGCCACAAGAAAAAGCCACAAAACACCAACAAAAAGCCACATGACACCAACAGAAAGCCACAAAACACCAACAAAAAGCCACAAAACACCAACAAAAAGCCACAATGCACCAACAAAAAGCCACAAAACACCAACAAAAAGCCACAATGCACCAACAAAAAGCCACATGACACCAACAAAAAGCCACAAAACACCAACAAAAAGCCACAATGCACCAACAAAAAGCCACATGACACCAACAAAAAGCCACATGACACCAACAAAAAGCCACATGACACCAACAAAAAGCCACAAAACACCAACAAAAAGCCACAATGCACCAACAAAAAGCCACATGACACCAACAAAAAGCCACATGACACCAACAAAAAGCCACAAAACACCAACAAAAAGCCACAATGCACCAACAAAAAGCCACAAAACACCAACAAAAAGCCACAATGCACCAACAAAAAGCCACATGACACCAACAAAAAGCCACAATGCACCAACAAAAAGCCACATGACACCAACAAAAAGCCACAAAACACCAACAAAAAGCCACAATGCACCAACAAAAAGCCACAATGCACCAACAAAAAGCCACATGACACCAACAAAAAGCCACAAAACACCAACAAAAAGCCACAATGCACCAACAAAAAGCCACATGACACCAACAAAAAGCCACATGACACCAACAAAAAGCCACATGACACCAACAAAAAGCCACAAAACACCAACAAAAAGCCACAATGCACCAACAAAAAGCCACAAAACACCAACAAAAAGCCACAATGCACCAACAAAAAGCCACATGACACCAACAAAAAGCCACAAAACACCAACAAAAAGCCACAATGCACCAACAAAAAGCCACATGACACCAACAAAAAGCCACATGACACCAACAAAAAGCCACATGACACCAACAAAAAGCCACAAAACACCAACAAAAAGCCACAAAACACCAACAAAAAGCCACATGACACCAACAAAAAGCCACAAAACACCAACAAAAAGCCACAAAACACCAACAAAAAGCCACAATGCACCAACAAAAAGCCACAAAACACCAACAAAAAGCCACAAAACACCAACAAAAAGCCACAAAACACCAACAGAAAGCCACAAAACGCCAACAAAAACCACAAAGCACCAACAAAAAGCCACAAAACACCAACAAAAACCCACATGACACCAACAGAAAGCCACAAAACACCAACAAAAAGCCACAATGTACCAACAAAAAACCACAAAACACCAACAAAAAGCCACAAAACACCAACAAAAAGCCACAAAACACCAACAAAAAGCCACAAAACACTAGAAAAAAGCCTCAAAATACCAGAAAAAAGCCACAAAACTCCTTTTCTTGTGTTTTATGACTATTTTTTGCTGTGTTGTGGCTATTTTCTGGTGTTTTGTGGACTTTTTCTGGAAGAAGTCACAAAACTTGAGACAAGAGCCACAAAAGTATTGAACTACTTATTTACACATGTTTTTGTTATATAAATCATATAGAATTTAAATTTATTGATTCATTTTTGTTTATTCACAGCAAAAAAGGATTTTCTACCATAGTTAAACTGACTTGAATTAAGCAGATTCATCTTAAAAGATCAATTTTAAGATTTTTTTACTCAATAAGATGAGATTTTTTTACTTGTTTCCAGATATTCATCCTGATTTATCTTATCTCGATATTACAACTTATTCTAAGCACTTTTTATATTAACTCAGTCCAGGTTAAGCCTCTTTAACTTCCTTCTCAAACCAATAAGGGGAAAAATCTGTCCATAAATACTTGAAACTCGTGTTTTCTGTTTAGAACAAGATTCAGATTTCGTCTTGTTTTAAGAAAACTTGGTAAGTGAAAATTTCTTCCTGCACTGGCTTCACTTAAAATAGAACAGTTTTACCTCAAAATTTGTATTTTTTTCTTATTTTTTATAGGCCTTTTTTGCAGTGTATACCCCATTCTATGTTTTTTTTTTTTTTTTTTTTACATTTTTTAATTTTGTATCTATTTTATTTTATTATTATTTTTTATTATTATTATTGAACTACTTATTTACATGTTTTTGTTGTGTACGTCTTATACAGATTTAAATATATTGATTCATTTAGTTTATTTCCTTTATCTTCATGTTTTATTGTGATGCTCTCAGTGGATTTTAATGATTATTTGGCACCAACAATGAGCTCGTTCGTGTCCGTTTTTCTTTCTTTTTCTTTTGTTGTTGTAGAATATTTGTTCTAAACTGAAACGTTCATAAATAAAGTTTAAAAATATATAAAAATACAAACTTTGAACATGAAATAAAGCAGAGAAAAACATAAATGTGTCCAAAATAAACTCTGTATCAGCCGTTCTACAAACTCTACATGTGAAAAGTTAAATAAATATACTTATTTATACGAAAATATTCCAAACTCCAACTCAGTTATGTGAGTTTGGAGGTCGTTTGACTCACAAATCTAAATTACGATCGAAATTTGAGTAATTCCACTTCTCTATTTCCAGTCAAAGTGAAGTCATGAACCTCGACGTTTGCATAAACACAAATAAACTGTGATTGGAGAGGCTCAGATCCGCCGTTTTTCCGGCTCCGGTGGAAAACTCGCCGTGCGGATCAGCGTCTCTGAACTTTCTCAGGGCGAATTGTCGTTTTGTCGTCTCGAAACGTGTAATTTTCGGCTCCTGTTTGTTTTGCGGCTGTAATGAGGGAAAACCGGTCGTTAGCGCTCGGCGGCGTCTTTGTTTGGCTAATTGTAGTTTGAGGTTTCGCGGAGCGACGTCGCCGAGGGAAACGCCGAGTCCAGTGAAAGCGGCGCGTTCGGTTTTAAAGCCCCAGTGCGGAACTTTCTGATCAAAAACGCACTAAAAAATCCACTAAAACAGAAGCAGGTTTTGGGTTTTCTCCCTGTGAGCTCGCATCTCCACAAACCCGACTCTCACAACTGCTTCCTGCTCGTTTCCACAGAAATCTTGTTCCTTTGGCTGTAATGTTCCACAGTATCGGCGTAAAACTCATCTGTCGCCATGGAGATCGTCACGAAGCTTTGGGGGGTTTTAATGATTTTTAATTGAAAAAAAAAACAAAAAACCACAACCTTTTTTCAATTTTTGGCAATTTTTTCAGTGTTTTATTTATTTATTATTTTTTTGTCCTTATGTGGAAAAAAAAGACTGAAAAAATTCTTTAAAAACATCAAAAAAGAGGAAAAATTAAGAAAAAAAGAAAAGGAAAAATAATAAAAAATTGTAAAAAATAAAATAAATAAATAAATAAAAAGCCACAAAAAAAAAAACAAAGAGGGGGAAAAACAGGAAAAAAGTGAAAAATGTGAAAAATATACAAATACACAAATAAACAATATATACAAATAAATTTACATATAAAAAATAAAAATAGATGATAATAAACATCTAAATAAGTAGCAATAAAAAAAGCAGAAAATCTTCCCAGGCTTCCTGCTCGTTTCCATGGAAATCTTGTAATGTTCCACAGTATCGGCGTAAAACTCATCCGTCGCCATGGAGATCGTCTCGAAGCTTTGGTGTAATGACTTTTAATCCACTTTCCACCTCCGGAAAGTTCCACACTGCAGGTTTAAAGCCCCAATATGGATTTTTTCCCTCTTCGGACGCCACTGTGGCATGAAAGTTCCGCACTGTAGCTTTAAAATACAGATTTAGATGAGAATTCAGAACTTTTGTACAATTATAAAGTGATTTTGAAGGAAAAAAGCAGGAAAAGTAATGATAACAGGTTTAATATCAGCACTTTTTATGTATTTGAGAAACTTTTTGTGAGTCAAACGAACTCCAAACTCAAATAATCGAGTTGAAACGAAGCTTAACAAAGTTTATTTTAGGATATTTTTATAGAAATAAGTATATTTATTCTATTATTTAAATCTAGAGTTTGTAGAACAGCTGATATAGAGTTTATTTTGGACACGTTCCTGTTTTTCTATGATTTACTTCATGTTCAAAGTGTATTTATATATTTTTAAACTTTATTTATGAACATTTTCGGTTTAGGACAAATATTCTACAACAAAAAAAAGAAAAATGAACAAAAAACGGACACGGACGAGCTCATTGTTGGTGCTAAATCATTAAAATCACAGAGCATCACAATAAAACATGAAGATAAAGGAAATAAACAAAAATTCTATATGACACAACAAAAACATTTAAATAAGTAGTTAAAATAATAAGAATAGAAATAATAGTAAAATAAAATAGATATAAAATGTAAAAATTAAAAAATAGAGATAAAAAACAAATGCACACTAGAAAAAAAATAGATAAGTTAAAATGACTTAAATTAAGAACATTTTAGTTTATTTGAGTCGATTCAGTTTGACGAGTAAAATGATTTTGTTTCTTATTTTCTGTGCAAAAAGTTGTGTTTTTTCTTATTTTAAGTGCAGCCGGACGTGTTTTCATATTTTAAGTCTTATAAAAAGTCTTGTTCCAGTGAAATTTCCTCAAATCGTGGCAAAACTTTCTTTAAAAAGTGTCTTAATGTAGTTTTTTGCCGTGCAGAATGAGGCGTACGTGGAGTTTTGACCTGGTAATAACAAAATCACCACAAGATCTCACACAGAAGAGAAAAAAGGATGTTTCGGGTTGAAGGAAAAAGGGTTACGGGTTTTTACACTTCCAATGGAAACAAAACGATAAAATCAAATGAAAATAAAACCGTGAGGCCAAAATTAGAAACTGAATCGTGCGCTGCAAAAAAAGGCCTATCAAAAATAATAAAAAAATACACATTTTGAGGTAAAAATGTCCTATTTTAAGTGAAATTTTCTGCAAAAAATTTTCACTTCCCAAGTTTTCTTAAAACAAGACGAAATCTGAATCTTGTTCTAAACAGAAAACACGAGTTTCAAGTATTTATGGACAGATTTTTCCCCTTATTGGTTTGAGAAGGAAGTTAAAGAGGCTGAACCTGGACTGAGTTAATATAAAAAGTGCTTAGAATAAGTTGTAATATCGAGATAAGATAAATCAGGATGAAATATCTGGAAACAAGTAAAAAAAATCTCATCTTATTAAGTAAAAAAATCTTAAAATTGATCTTTTAAGATGAATCTGCTTAATTCAAGTCAGTTTAACTATGATAGAAAATCCAGTTTTTATATTAGAAGCTTAAAGGAAGTTAAATCCTCGTCTTGTGGCCGTTGTGTCTTTTCCCGTTCGTACAGGATCATCACAGGGTTTAAAGCTCGTAGGAGTTTATTTCGCTGGTTTCTGCGTGTGGCTCGAGTGTCGTCGGCGTTCGGTGGGAACAGGTCGGACGACTCTGTCATTAGACTAAACGAGCCGTATCAGATCTGAGCCGTATCAGATCTGAGCCGTATCAGATCTGAGCCGTATCAGATCTGAGCCGTATCAGATCTGAGCCGTATCAGATCTGAGTTGTGATGTTTTGCTGCAGAGATAAACGACGAGTAAAAGTGAAACTGTGTTTTTTATTGAGAATCAGATCAGGGTTTGGGGTTTGGGGTTTGTCGCCTTTTTCGTGCTCGTAGGGAAGTTTGTTTTGCAGATTCTGAGAGGCTGGTCCCACATTTCACCTTTTAGTCATCCTTCTTTTTCACCCTCTTTTTTGGAAAATGTTTCAGTGTTTTTTTTCTCTACATATTACATACATATTATTATTTATTTTATTTTTTTTTTGTGGAGAAAAAAAACACTGAAAAAATTACCCCCACCCCCCCCCCCACCCCCAAAAAAAGAGGAAAATATGAAGAAAAAAACCTAAAAAACATATGTGGAAATAAAGCACTGAAAATACTGTTAAAAAAAAAAAAAAAAAAATTACCCAGAAAAAAGGGAAAAACTTTTTTTACCCTCTTTTTTGCTAATTTTTCAGTGTTTTTTTCTCTACATACTTTTTTTAATTTTTAATTTTTTTGTTCTTATGTGGAGAAAAACACACAAACCCCCCCCAGAAAAATAGGAAAATGAAGAAATAAAGAAAAGGAAAAAAAACAAAAAAATTGAAAATAAAGTACTGAAAAGATTGTAAAAAAAAAACACTGTGGAGAAAAAAACACTGAAAATAATTGCCAAAAAAATTTATAAATAAATAAAAAAGGAAAAAAGAAAAATACAATTAAATCTACATATTAAAAAAATTAAAATAAAAATTATAAATAAACTATATATTTAAAAGATGATAATAAACCTCTAAATAAACCTCTAAATAAACCTCTAAATAAACCTCTAAATAAGTAGCAATAAAATAATTCTAAAGTGTAAAGCAGAAAATGTTCCCAGGTTTTGTGAGTTTGATATGAAATCCAAAGCTCGTTTGCGGCGTCGGAGCGAGAGTTGAACCGGAGCCTGTCGTCCTCACACCTCGTCCCCGGGGAACCGTCGGGAAACAGGCCTGTGTCCCAGTAACAGACAATACCCCGGACGCACACGCAGCCAACACGCAAAGAACACGCAACGAACTCGCAACGAACACGCAGCAAACGCTCACTCATGTTCAGCGGGGTCGGGTTACCGGGCAGAACTCGTTTACAGCCCAGAGCCGCTCACCAAACACGACTTAGACAAACTTTATTCTTCCAGAATCCAAACGACTCAGACAGAACAGAATAACACAGTAACACAGAGAAAACATATGGAGGGTGATGATAAACTCTAAAACTAAACTCTAATGTGGGATAAGGTGTGTAAATGTAAATGTACAAGTCAAAATAAGATGGAAAATAAGTCATAAAAAATCTAAACCCGTCCAATATTTCTTTGTAAGGCGCCTAAATGTCCCCTGTCCCTGCAGATTTATGCAGAACCAATGATTTGTTCCAGTTTTCTACAAGAAATGTTGCAAATGTTCCTATTTTTGATCAATTTGTTACCTGCCAACAGTAAAGAGACAGAAACTGTTATTTCTTTAGGTAAAAAACAGAAAATCTGCTTAAAAACGACCAAAACACAAAGAAAATGTGACTGCACTGCCTCAACCAAAAAGGGCAAGAAACAGGTGTGAAATGAGGTATATAAATGTAAATGTACAAGTCAAAATAAGATGGAAAATAATAAAAGATATAAAAAATCTCTGGGGCGATGAGGCGTTCAGGACTTTAGTATAAACTCGTTTATACATTTCTTTGTAAGGTTCCTAAATGTCCCTGTCCCTGCAGATTTACACAGAACCAATGATTTGTTCCAGTTTTCTACAAGAAATGTTGCAAATGTCCCGATTTTTGATCAGTTTATTACCTGCCAACAGTAAAGAGACACAGAAACGGTTATTTTTTTAGGTAAAAAACAGAAAAGCTGCTTAGAAACGACCAGAACACAAAGAAAACGTGACTGCCTCACGTTTGTCACGAACGGTCTGTGCAGAACAGTTTTCCTTAATCACTCGTTTCACAATTTTCTTATTACGAACCACGAAAAACAGCCTCATTCTGTGGCGTTTTTCAGCCGATCACCTCCGACTCTGCAGCTGTGAAAAACACCTCAGGGTTTCCAGGGTTTAAACTGGACTAGAGCCGTGATTATTGTCCACACGTCCTTGTTTCTCTATTTTTTTATGGTTACCAAAGTCCCCGCCGGCGCCAGTGAGCTTCATTTGACTGGAGCTGAA
>CM068356.1:39378787-39523787 GCA_034769755.1 Odontamblyopus lacepedii | reverse complement strand
TTGACGATTCGATATCACCAGATTTACGATATTCTTACGTCTCTAGTGCCGTAATATCGTTTCGAGCTTTCAAAAGGTTCAGTCTGAGTCCTGCAGGAGCAAAGTGAACGTGTGGAATGTGCGGAAAGTAAAACTCTTCCTGCTGAACCGAGCGCTCGGCGATATTTGCAGTAAAAGCAAAAGCGGTCGAACCTGTCGCCGTGTTTTCAGTGCCGACACGTCTAAACTTTAACTGACGCCGCTTTTTAAAGTCACTTCGGCCTCGCGCTCCACCGTTTCAGTCCTGATCACTTCTGCGTTCACTTTTCCTGCTTTCCGATTCCGAAAAGCAGGAGGTTTTAGTCTTCAGGCCTGGAGATTTCATCCAGTTCATTCGATTAATTCAGGGTTTAACGAGATTTTGAAAACTTCGAGGAAAATTATGAAACACGTTTATTCCTGATTTTCCCACTGGCAAAGCAGGTTATTGTGCAGTTTCTTGATTTCTTAAAGCTGCATTATGTAACTGTTCGGTTAGGGCGTCCGTCACCTGCTTGTTTCCATGGATATGTCACTCCTCTGCTTGGAAAGTTCCGCAGTGTGACTTTAAACAGCTCGACTTTACGTTTATTCAATCACAGGAGGTTTTAGAGCTCAAAAATACATCGAGAAACATTAATTCTGACTGTGAGCAGCGTCGCCTCTCCACAGATCTGACCTGTAACTCGGTCCGGTCGGTCGGACCAAACCAGGACTGAACCGGGACTAAACCAGGACTAAACTAAGACTAAACCAGTTCTGAACCAGTACTAAACCAGGACTAAACCAGAACTAAACCAGGACTACATCAGGTCTAAACCAGGTCTAAACCAGGTCTGAACCAGGTCTGAACCAGGACTAAACCAGGACCAAACCAGGTCTAAACCAGGACTAAACCAGAACTAAACCAGGACTACATCAGGTCTAAACCAGGACTAAACTAAGACTAAACCAGGTCTAAACCAGGACTAAACCAGGTCTAAACCAGGTCTAAACCAGGTCTAAACCAGGACTAAACCAGAACTAAACCAGGACTACATCAGGTCTAAACCAGGACTAAACTAAGACTAAACCAGGTCTAAACCAGGACTAAACCAGGTCTAAACCAGGACTCTGCTCCCCCACCTCAGGCCTCAGTTTCATGGACACAGTGTCTTCGCAAATTGTTGGTTTTGGCGACAAATAATGAAGAAGAGTTGTTTTTTTACTCCACTTCCAAATGTTTTTATTAATTTTCCGACAAATATGTTTACGTGAACAACTGACCGAACTAACATAGATCAACATATAACCAAAAAAAAAGATCAATATTCAGTGAAGATATACATTTTAAAAAGGAAAAATGGGTAGAAGAGAGAAAAAGAAAGAAAAAATAAATAAATAAGTAAAATTAATTAAATAAATAAAATTAATAAATACATAAATAAAATAAAAATACAAAAAATAGATAAATAAAATTAATTAAATAAAAAATCAATAAATACATAAATAAATACATACATAAATAAAATAAAAAATACAAAAATAAATAAATACAATAAAAAATAATTAATAAATGACTACATAAATAAAAAAAATTAAATGATGAATTAATTGAATTAACTAAATACAATAAAAAAATAAATAAAATACATTAATTAAATAAATTGCATAAATAAAAATACATAAATAAATTAAATTATATATTCATACACATCATTCCTATTTTTAGCTATAATATTTAAATAAGGTTTCAGTAATTTTGTGAAGTATTTTCTTTGTTCCCTTTGTTATAAATGTCGATGTTTCAAGGCTGAAACGTTCTGAAAGTTCCTGAATCCAGTGTTTGGTTGAAGCAGTTTGATTTTTATTTTTATTTTCACAGCAGCGTCTCACAGTCCAAAGTCCAGTACTTTTGCTTGTGTTTATCTGTAACACTTGTGGTGGAGGATTTCATTTTGCAATAATCATCGTATTTCATTCGCAGTCGGTTTAAAACGTAAAAAATAAATCTCGATGCACCTTTAGAAATCACCTGAACGAGTTTTCTAATTAAAAAATGAATCACCGACGAGTCCGAGCGCTGAAATCCATCTGCAGCTCCAGCTTCAGGCTCACGTCACTGATTTCCATCGAATTTACTTAATTCAAATTCTGCAGAACCACAACAGAGGAGAGGAGAGAGGAGAGGAGAGGAGAGGAGAGAGGAGGAGAGAGGAGATAAGGGAGGAGGAGCGAGGAGGAGAGGAGAGGAGAGGAGAGGAGAGAGGAGATAAGGGAGGAAGAGAGAGAGGAGGAGAGAGAGGAGAGAGGAGAGGAGGAGAGGAGAGGAGAGGAGGGAGATAAGGGAGGAGAGGAGATACGATACAGTCTGAACTTCACGATACGATACAGTCTGAACCTTACGATACGATACAGTCTGAACCTTACGATACGATACAGTCTGAACTTCACGATACGATACAGTCTGAACTTCATGATACGATACAGTCTGAACCTTACGATACGATACAGTCTGAACTTCACGATACGATACAGTCTGAACCTTACGATACGATACAGTCTGAACTTCACGATACGATACAGTCTGAACCTTACGATACGATACAGTCTGAACCTTACGATACGATACAGTCTGAACCTTACGATACGATACAGTCTGAACTTCATGATACGATATAGTCTGAACCTTACGATACGATACAGTCTGAACTTCATGATACGATACAGTCTGAACCTTACGATACGATACAGTCTGAACTTCATGATACGATACAGTCTGAACCTTACGATACGATACAGTCTGAACCTTACGATACGATACAGTCTGAACCTTACGATACGATACAGTCTGAACTTCATGATACGATACAGTCTGAACTTCATGATACGATACAGTCTGAACTTCATGATACGATACAGTCTGAGCCTGACGATACGATACTATCACAGTCTGAACCTCACGATACGATATTTATCACGATATCGTGGGAAAACTCAGGATATTCCGATATTCTCCAGAATAACAGAGTGACTCTAAAACGCTTCAGTCGTTTGTACATTTATCGTCTTTAGTGATGGAACGAAATCCAAATCTCTGGAGCAGATTTACACCAGACTTTCATTTCTTTACTTCTTTCTCTCTTTCATTATTTCTTTATTTCTTTCCTTCTTCCTTTTTCGTTTGTTCTTTCGTTCGTTCTTCTTCCATCTCCATCTCTCTGTACCAGATTTATTCCAATATAAAACTGTGAATCTGCCACTTTTTCCTCTAAAAATGCTTCACAGACTTAATCCACAGAATGAAGATGTAAAAGTGCTTAGAACAGTTATTTCTTGTTGTCTGCATTGAAACGGAGCAAAGGATCATGGTCTATGTAGTTCCCTCTGTTTTTTTTAGCTCTTTCTGCATCAGAACTGTTCATTTTTGTGATTCGATATTATTGTGACGCCTTTGGCGATTCGATATCACCAGATTTACGTTATTCGTCTTTTTCACGTCTTTAATGGCCGTACTGATTCCCTCCGTCGTTTCCTTGTCGCTGTGTTGGTCTCGGTTGAGTTTCGCTCGAGACTGAGAGAGAAACAAACCAGTTTGTGTTTCCTGCTGCTGGAGAACACGATGTGACGGTTTGTGCCACATGTGTGAACTTGACTCTATAGGGACCCGTGTTTGTGCGAGCCAACGCACATATTACACACACACACACACACACATATATTACACATGTTACACACACACACACACATTATACACACACACACACACACATTACACACACACACACACATTACACACACACACACACACACATTACACACACACACATACATATTACACACACACACATACACATTATACACACACACATGTTACACATATTACAGTTCGCCGGGACAATAGACACTCCCTGAAGATGAGTCACCAGCCCCAGGACGAAGAGGTGGGAGAGGAGGGAGAAGAGGAGGGAGAAGAGGAGGGAGAAGAGGGAGAGGAGGAGGAAGAGGAGGGAGAAGAGGGAGAGGAGGGAGAGGAGGGAGAGGAGGGAGGGGTTTTTATGTCTCCAGAAGATCGAGAGTCTGGACGTAGCATCGAGACGCAAACTGGAAACAGGAGGAAAGTTTAGGCCCAGGAGGGAGGAGCAGGTCTGCACATTTACCCCGAGCCGAGGGGGCAGGTCTGCACTTTTACCCCCGAGCCGAGGGGGCAGGTCTGCACTTTTACCCCCGAGCCGAGGGGGCAGGTCTGCACTTTTACCCCCGAGCCGAGGGGGCAGGTCTGCACTTTTACCCCCGAGCCGAGGGGACAGGTCTGCACTTTTACCCCCGAGCCGAGGGGGCAGGTCTGCACTTTTACCCCCGAGCCGAGGGGGCAGGTCTGCACTTTTACCCCCGAGCCGAGGGGACAGGTCTGCACTTTTACCCCGGGCCGAGGGGACAGGTCTGCACTTTTACCCCCGAGCCGAGGGGGCAGGTCTGCACTTTTACCCCCGAGCCGAGGGGGCAGGTCTGCACTTTTACCCCCGAGCCGAGGGGGCAGGTCTGCACTTTTACCCCCGAGCCGAGGGGGCAGGTTTGCACTTTTACCCCCGAGCCGAGGGGGCAGGTTTGCACTTTTTCCCCCGAGCCGAGTTCAGGGGCAAATACTCAGGGGTAAAAAGTGCAGACGGGAAGAATGTCCAGAAAAACGCTTTTCAGGCCTCAAAGTTTCCAAAGTGCAGAAAACAGCAAACAAAGAAAAAGTGTAACAATGACAAAACATGAAATAAAATAAAATATAAAAAATAAATGGATACATTAATAATAATAATAATAATAATAATAATAATAATAATAATATTAAAAATAATAAATAAATAAATAAATAAATAATAAAAATACAACAAATCAACACAAGAAAAGCCTGTAAATCCTGTAACACAAACTGTAAATAAAAACAATAAATTAAAAGTGTTAAAATCCAAAAGGCTAAAAATGATAAAACAATGAATAAAATAAAATAATTCAAATAAATAAACCAAACCAGACCCAGTTCCAGGTCGGCTCTGTGGAGAGGCGAGCCCCTCCCACAGTCACACTGATGTTTTTTCCTCCTGTGACTGAATAAAAAGTGAAGCGGAGCTGTTTAAAGTCGCAGTGCGGAACATTCCGGGCAGAGCGGTGACCTTCACCTCCTTATGTGATGGAGTTATCAGTATTACAGGATTAGGCTTTGTGCTTTTGGTTAAACATTGCTTTAAATGACTTTATTACGTTGCGTTGTCACGAACCCTGATGACGTCACCGCGGAAAATCTGATCCACGATCTGGATAAATACACAGACGCAGGAGAAATGTGTGTAATTTTCAACCAAATATTGATAATATTCTAAAATATATGACGCGAAATGGACTTTTTGGAGTTTTAAACCTGTTGTCGTGTCGTCCCCTCATCAGAACAGACCCGGAGTTGTGTTTTGTTTCATTCCCGCTGGTTTTATTAATCCGTTTATCCCGTTTATCCCGTTTATTGTCTCTGTTTGCATTTGGTCCGATTTGTCGCGTCATAGGTAAAGCCCTGGATTTGTCTTTTACAGTTTGTAGGTCGTAAATCGTCACTGGGCTCATTCTGAAGTCAAGTTTACGCCACACGATGGGGATTTATTCGGTTTACTTTTCCAAAACGTGAAGGGGAATTCAAGAAGATTTAAACTGAAAATATTAATTATATTTAGGATTTTTGTAAAAAGATTCACACTCCTGGTTTAGTCCTGGTTTAGTCCTGGTTCAGTCCTGGTTCAGTCCTGGTTTAGTCCTGGTTTAGTCTTGGTTTAGTCCTGGTTTAGTCCTGGTTTAGTCCTGGTTTAGTCCTGGTTTAGTCCTGGTTTAGTCCTGGTTTAGTCCTGGTTTAGTCCTGGTTTAGTCCTGGTTTAGGTTCAGTCCTGGTTTAGTGGTAGTTTAGTCCTGGTTCAGTCCTGGTTTAGTCCTGGTTTAGTCCTGGTTCAGTCCTGGTTTAGTCCTGGTTTAGTCCTAGTATAGTCCTAGTTTAGTCCTGGTTTAGTCCTGGTTTAGTCCTGGTTTAGTCCTGGTTCAGTCCTGGTTTAGTCCTGGTTTAGTCCTGGTTTAGTCCTGGTTTAGTCCTGGTTCAGTCCTGGTTTAGTCCTGGTTTAGTCCTGGTTCAGTCCTGGTTCAGTCCTGGTTTAGTCCTGGTTCAGTCCTGGTTCAGTCCTGGTTCAGTCCTGGTTTAGTCCTGGTTTAGTCCTGGTTTAGTCCTGGTTCAGTCCTGGTTTAGTCCTGGTTTAGTCCTGGTTCAATAATGTCCATATCCAGAGAATTAAGACAGAAAAGTTCTTTCTTCGTGTTTTCTGGATTGAAATGAAACAAAATTCACGATGCATTTAAGCAAAGACGAGATCACGATTCACAACCAGAACTGAACCAGAACTGAACCAGAACTGAACCAGAACTAAACCAGAACTAAACCAGAACTGAACCAGAACTGAACCAGAACTAAACCAACACGCAGGAGAATCATTCGGATCATTTCAGTCCTGGAATTTCTCATTTCTACTGAACTGAAGGTAAAAGGAGCTGTCCACGCGAAAAGTACTGATTCGTTTTACTTGTACTGGTTGATTGGAGCTTTTTTAAAACTTTTTAAATGTTCTTTATGTATTTATTATTGTTCTTATCTTATCTCTTTTAATCACTGGGCCTCGAGGAACACGTTTCGTTCTGTCGTGAGTTTCTGTCGTGAACTTCAATGACAAACAAAGATCAAATAAAGAATCACACAAATCCTTTTACGCACTTCAAACCCACAATAATCCGTAATCTTCACCTGCACCAATCCCCCGGTTTACGAGCGGCGGTATCAGTGCTGATCTGGGTGTGGAGATCCTTTTATCGCCGTCACTGGACTAAACCGTCTCCTGAAGTTTACACGAGGAAGACGAGCAGGTGCAGGAAGTCCAAATATGGAAATGACCCCGAGGCCAACGACATCACTGCAACTGTCGACAAACCCGAGACCGGCTCTACACCTCTAGTCCTGGTCTAGTCCTGGTCTGGTCCTGGTCTAGTCCTGGTCTAGTCCTGGTCTAGTCTTGGTCTAGTCCTGGTCTAGTCCTGGTCTAGTTCTGGTCTAGTCCTGGTCTAGTCCGTACTTAGATCTGGGTTAAGTCCTAATTTAACGAATTCCCAGTTGCACACGGTCCATCTTTTTGAACCAGGATTAAACCAGGACTGAACCAGGTTTAGTTCAGTCCTGGCTCAGTCCTGGTCTAGTCCTGGTCTAGTCCTGGTTTAGTACTGGTTTAATCCTGGTTCAGTCCTGGTTTAGTCCTGGTTTAGTCCTGGTTTAGTCCTGGTTTAGTCCTGGTTTAGTCCTGGTTCAGTCCTGGTTTAGTCCTGGTCTAGTCCTGGTCTAGTCCTGGTCTAGTCCTGGTCTAGTCCTGGTTTAGTCCTGGTTTAATCCTGGCTCAGTCTGCGAATTGTTTTCCATTTTTTTGTGTTGGTTTTGGGGACAAATCATGAAGAAAATAGTTGTTTTTTCATTTTCTTAGTTTTTATTTGTCTTTCAAGCGAGAGAGAGAAACACGACAGAAGGAAATGTTTTCCTCGAGGCCAGTGAAGAGCAAAAATAATAAATAAACAATATTAAAAAGTGCATTAAGACCATTACGAGTCCTGGTTTAGTCCTGGATTGGACCAGGACTGAAACGGGACTGGATCAGGACCAAACCAAGTCTCCATTTACATTAAAATGGGTTCAAACCAGGACTGAACCAGGACTGAACCAGGACTGAACCAGGACCAGAGCAGGTTTTTGTGTTTGCTGTAAAGACTCTGGTTCCCGCCCAAACCCCCTCAGCCCCTCGGCTTCTCTCTTTACCTCATCGCTCAGTGTCGCGTTAAACCGTCTGGAATTACAGCCGTGAGCGTCACTGTTTACGTTAGAGACGCTGCTCCGTCCGCCCGGAGACTCCCCGGATACTCCCCGGATACTCCCCGGATACTCCCCCGAAATCCCATCCTATAGACAGAAAAAACTCCTCATAACAATTTACACTTTTACCTGGAGACGTAAAAATGTCCGAGTCTCACGGCCAAAAAGGCCTGTCAAAAAATAAGAAAAAAATACCAGTTTTCGGTTAAAATGTGAAATTTTCTGCCAGTGCAGTAAGAAATTTTCTCTTACCAAATTTTCTTAAAACAAGACAAAATCTGAATCTTGTTCTAAGCAGAAAACACGAGTTTCAAGTGTTTATGGACAGATTTTTCCCCTTATTGGTTTGAGGAGGAAGTTAAAGAGGCTTAACCTGGACTGAGTTAATATAAAAAGTGCTTAGAATAAGTTGTAATATCGAGATAAGATAAATCAGGATGGAATAACTTGAAACAAGTAAAAAAATCTCATCTTATTAAGTAAAAAAACTCTTAAACTTGATCTTTTAAGATGAATCTGCTTAATTCAAGTCAGTTTAACTATGATAGAAAATCGTTTTTGTGGTGCAGGAGACGATACGTCTGAACCTCAACGATATTTATTGCAATTGTGAATCTGCGACTTTTTCCTCTAAAAATGCTTCACAATAAGTTACTGAGTAATTGTTACTCAATTTTTTAAAGTTAAAAGTCATATTTATGTAAATAAATTAAGTAAAGTATATAAAATATCGTCATCATTAGCTGCATTGCTGTGATGAAATAATGAAGTAAATATTCTGTCCAGTGTTTACTGACAGATAATAAATGGGACATTTTTATAAAACGTTTTTCCACCTCAAACTGGAAATGAATAAATGTAAAGTAGAGCGTTAATGTCACAGTGTGGAACATTCAGTCCTCATTTAGTCCTGGTTTAGTCCTGGTTTAGTCCTGGTTTAGTCCTGGTTCAGTCCTGGTTTAGTCCTTGTTTAGTCCTGGTTTAGTCCTTGTTTAGTCCTCGTTTAGTCCTCGTTTAGGCCTCATTTAGTCCTGGTTTAGTCCTTGTTTAGTCCTCGTTTAGTCCTGGTTTAGTCCTGGTTTAGTCCTGGTTTAGTCCTCGTTTAGTCCTGGTTTAGTCCTTGTTTAGTCCTCGTTTAGTCCTCATTTAGTCCTGGTTTAGTCCTTGTTTAGTCCTCGTTTAGGCCTCATTTAGTCCTGGTTTAGTCCTGGTTTAGTCCTCGTTTAGTCCTGGTTTAGTCCTTGTTTAGTCCTCGTTTAGTCCTCGTTTAGTCCTGGTTTAGTCCTTGTTTAGTCCTGGTTTAGTCCTTGTTTAGTCCTGGTTCAGTCCTTGTTTAGTCCTTGTTTAGTCCTCGTTTAGTCCTGGTTTAGTCCTTGTTTAGTCCTCGTTTAGTCCTGGTTTAGTCCTGGTTTAGTCCTGGTTTAGACCTGGTTTAGACCTGGTTTAGTCCTGGTTCAGTCCTGGTTTAGTCCTTGTTTAGTCCTCGTTTAGTCCTGGTTTAGTCCTGGTTTAGTCCTGGTTTAGTCCTGGTTTAGTCCTGGTTCAGTCCTGGTTTAGTCCTTGTTTAGTCCTGGTTTAGTCCTGGTTTAGTCCTGGTTTAGTCCTCGTTTAGTCCTGGTTTAGTCCTGGTTTAGTCCTGGTTTAGACCTGGTTTAGACCTGGTTTAGTCCTGGTTCAGTCCTGGTTTAGTCCTTGTTTAGTCCTCGTTTAGTCCTCGTTTAGTCCTGGTTTAGTCCTTGTTTAGTCCTCATTTAGTCCTGGTTTAGTCCTTGTTTAGTCCTCGTTTAGTCCTGGTTTAGTCCTGGTTTAGTCCTGGTTTAGTCCTCGTTTAGTCCTGGTTTAGTCCTTGTTTAGTCCTCGTTTAGTCCTCGTTTAGTCCTTGTTTAGTCCTGGTTCAGTCCTTGTTTAGTCCTCGTTTAGTCCTTGTTTAGTCCTGGTTCAGTCCTTGTTTAGTCCTCGTTTAGTCCTGGTTTAGTCCTCGTTTAGTCCTGGTTTAGTCCTGGTTTAGTCCTGGTTTAGTCCTGGTTCAGTCCTGGTTCAGTCCTGGTTTAGTCCTTGTTTAGTCCTCGTTTAGTCCTGGTTTAGTCCTGGTTTAGTCCTGGTTTAGTCCTGGTTTAGACCTGGTTTAGACCTGGTTTAGTCCTGGTTCAGTCCTGGTTTAGTCCTTGTTTAGTCCTCGTTTAGTCCTCGTTTAGTCCTGGTTTAGTCCTGGTTTAGTCCTGGTTTAGTCCTGGTTCAGTCCTGGTTTAGTCCTTGTTTAGTCCTGGTTTAGTCCTGGTTTAGTCCTGGTTTAGTCCTCGTTTAGTCCTGGTTTAGTCCTGGTTTAGTCCTGGTTTAGACCTGGTTTAGACCTGGTTTAGTCCTGGTTCAGTCCTGGTTTAGTCCTTGTTTAGTCCTCGTTTAGTCCTCGTTTAGTCCTGGTTTAGTCCTTGTTTAGTCCTCATTTAGTCCTGGTTTAGTCCTTGTTTAGTCCTCGTTTAGTCCTGGTTTAGTCCTGGTTTAGTCCTGGTTTAGTCCTCGTTTAGTCCTGGTTTAGTCCTTGTTTAGTCCTCGTTTAGTCCTCGTTTAGTCCTGGTTTAGTCCTTGTTTAGTCCTGGTTTAGTCCTTGTTTAGTCCTGGTTCAGTCCTTGTTTAGTCCTCGTTTAGTCCTTGTTTAGTCCTGGTTCAGTCCTTGTTTAGTCCTCGTTTAGTCCTGGTTTAGTCCTGGTTTAGTCCTGGTTTAGTCCTGGTTTAGTCCTGGTTTAGTCCTGGTTCAGTCCTGGTTCAGTCCTGGTTCAGTCCTGGTTTAGTCCTGGTTTAGTCCTGGTTTAGTCCTGGTTTAGTCCTGGTTCAGTCCTGGTTCAGTCCTGGTTCAGTCCTGGTTTAGTCCTGGTTTAGTCCTGGTTCAGTCCTTGTTTAGTCCTCGTTTAGTCCTGGTTTAGTCCTCGTTTAGTCCTGGTTTAGTCCTGGTTCAGTCCTGGTTTAGTCCTGGTTCAGTCCTGGTTCAGTCCTGGTTTAGTCCTGATCCAGGGCGATGTGTAAATCTAAATCGTCTCAGACTCGTGTGAGGCCACAAAACTTTTACTGTTGTGTTTTATTTTATTTGTTTCTTTGACGTTTATATCAACACGAAGCATTTTTATGATCCACATTTTGAGGTTTTACTGGACAAATCCTCACAGAAAAGTTGAGCCCACAACAGTTTTTCACTTCATCTACAGAAATATTACACAGATCTGATATAGTCCTGGTTTAGTCCTGGTTTAGTCCTGGTTTAGTCCTGGTTTAGTCCTGGTTTAGTCCTGGTTTAGTCCTGGTTTAGTCCTAGTTTAGTCCTGGTTTAGTCCTGGTTTAGTCCTGGTTTAGATCTGAAATAGACCTGGTTTAGTCCCAGATTAGTCCCAGTTCAGACCTTGTTTAGACCTGGTTTAGACCTGGTTTAGTTCTGGTTTAGACCTTAAATAGTCCTGGTTCAGCCCTGGTTTAGTTCTGGTTCAGTCCTGGTTTAGTCCTAGTTTAGTCCTAGTTTAGACCTGGTTTAGATCTGAAATAGACCTGGTTTAGTCCCAGATTAGTCCCGGTTCAGACCTTGTTTAGTCCCTGTTCAGACCTGGTTTAGACCTGGTTTAGACCTGGTTTAGACCTGGTTTATTCCTGGTTTAGACCTGGTTTAGACCTGGTTTAGACCTGGTTTAGACCTGGTTTAGACCTGGTTTAGACCTGGTTTATTCCTGGTTTAGACCTGGTTTAGACCTGGTTTAGACCTGGTTTAGACCTGGTTTAGACCTGGTTTAGTCCTGGTTTAGACCTGATAATATATATCATCATAAATTCAACTTTTTGTGAAGCCCAAAAACTATTTTAAGGTCAGAAAACTGTTATTTTTTCCATCCTTCTGAACAAAGAAGCAAAGTAAACAAATAAATAGTCGCTCATTTTTTGTTTCGTCATAAAACCATAAAACCATAAAAGCAGCAGGATTCAGATCTGTTCGTCCGTTCATTACCGTAAAAAAAAAAAGATCCCGGTTGATTGAACAGATTCGGATTATTTTGGCCTTGCATCATCGCCCTGTCGCCGGGCAGATTTCGGCCTCTCCCGAACGCGTCCTCCACATAATGGGATCCAGCAGTGGGACGGGGAACATGTGGTTGTGTTTCTGGAGCGTGAGGGGGAAGGAGGAGCTCTGCGTTCACGAGATCCTCTGGAGCTCTTCTCTCCTCCTCGGCCTTCGGTTTGGTCCGGAGTCTCCGGGTTTTCAGCGTAAACTGGGACGTCCCCGTTTGAATAAAAACAGCGAGACGAGCGATTCAGGGAAACTGTTCTGCAGACGCGATTCATGACGAGCAGGAGTCGGGATAATCGCGTTTTCTTTGTGTTTTCAGTCGTTTTTAAGCTGATTTTTTTGTATTTTACCTCAACGAATGACAGTTTCTGCCTCTGTTTACCGTCGGCAGGGTCAGACTGGTCTAGAATAGGGAAACTGGGACATTTCTGGAATAAAATTGGGACAAATCAGTGGTTTTGCATAAATCCGGGTCGGGTTGTTACGTCCCTGGTCTGTTTCAGGGGATGTTTCCAGGTAAATCCATCAGAGTTGTTTGGAGCAGGAAAAACTCGTGGAAATTTCCGGCACGATGAAGCAAAATGGAATTAAGTCGTGTGATGACGGTGTTTAAAAGTCTTGTTTTTATAGTTTGTGTTTTCGGCTCAGAAAATCCAAAAGTTCAGTCAGACACTGGAGCTGAATTAGTCCCTCAAAAACCTGACCCAGTTCTGGTTTGATCCAAGATTTAAGCCTGTTTTAAAACAGGTGTAGACTGGACTAGACCAGGACTAGACCAGGACTGGACCAGGACTAGACCAGGACCAGACCAGGACTAGACCAGGACTAGACCAGGACTAGACCAGGACTGAACCAGGACTGGACAGGACTAAACCAGGACTGAACCAGGACTAGACCAGGACTGAACCAGGACTAAACCAAGACTAGACCAGGACTAGACCAGGACTAAACCAGGACTGAACCAGGACTAGACCAGGATTGGACCAGGACTAAACCAGGACTGAACCAGGACTAGACCAAGACTAGACCAGGACTAAACCAGGACTGAACCAGGACCAAACCAAGTCTACATTTGGATTAAACTGAGTTCAAGCCAGGACTAGACCAGGTTTTTGGTCCATGTAGACTCGACTAGCCCAGGCCTGAACCAGGGCTGAACCAGGGCTGAACCAGGGCTGAACCAGGGCTGAACCAGGGCTGAACCAGGCCTGAACCAGGGCTGAACCAGGGCTGAACCAGGGCTGAACCAGGGCTGAACCAGGGCTGAACCAGGGCTGAACCAGGACTAGCCCAGGTTTCTGTGTTTGTCTTAATGACTTAAACCTATAAAAACCTGACCTAGTTCTGCTTTGATCCCAGATTTAGTCCTGGTTTAACGCAGGTGCAGACGTTAAATCCGTTTTCACCTTTTGTGCCTCACCCAGGACCAGGACCGGTCTGATCCTGGTCCAGCCCTGGTTTAGTCACGATTTACACCCTTCAGATCTGGTTTAGCCCTGGTTTGGACCTGGTTTAGCCCTGGTTTGGACCTGGTATAGACCTGGTTTGGACCTGGTTTGGACCTGGTATAGACCTGGTTTGGACCTGGTTTGGACCTGGTTTAGACCTGGTTTAGACCTGGTTTGGACCTGGTATAGTTCTATTTTACCCCTAGTTTAGTCCTGATAATATATATCATCATAAATTAAACTTTTTGTGTAGCCCAAAAACTATTTTAAGGTTAGAAAACTGTTATTTTTTCCATCCTTCTGAACAAAGAAGCAAAGTAAATCAGATTTGCACCTTGAAAACTCAAAATAGTTGCTTATTTTTTGTTTTAATGTCATAAAATCATCAGCGTTTAGGTCTGTTCCTCCGTTAATTATTGTTTAGTCACGATTTACACCCTTCAGACCTGGTTTAGCCCTGGTTCAGTCCTGGTTCGGTCCTGGTTCGGTCCTGGTTCAGTCCTGGTTCAGTCCTGGTTCGGTCCTGGTTCGGTCCTGGTTCAGTCCTGGTTCAGATCTGGTTCAGATCTGGTTCGGTCCTGGTTCGGTCCTGGTTCGGTCCTGGTTCGATCCTGGTTCGGTCCTGGTTCAGTCCTGGTTCAGTCCTGGTTTAGTCTTGGTCTAGTCCTGGTTCAGTCCTGGTTCAGTCCTGGTTCGGTCCTGGTTTAGTCCTGGTTTAGCCCTGGTTCGGTCCTGGTTCAGTCCTGGTTCAGTCCTGGTTCGGTCCTGGTTCAGTCCTGGTTCAGTCCTGGTTCGGTCCTGGTTCAGTCCTGGTTCAGGGGGAACACCTTGTCCTGTGGAGGGAGAGCGGGCGGGGGAAAGTTTCCCTAATTGAAAGTAAAGCCGTTATTCCTGCGCTCGCTGAATCCCGATAAACGGGGAAAGCTCCAGGCTCCAGGAAAACAATGGAAAATCACGATCAGGTTCACGGCTCATTCTCACCGAGCAGAAACGTGAGCCGGGAGCGAGGAGGCGTTTCCCGACATGTTTGTGGAGGGCGAAGCTGCAGGTCCGAACACGGGACCCCACAGAGGCCCCGGGAGGGCATCTGACTCACAGGGACGTCACAGGACATGTTTGTGCACCACAGACGCTCTCGTTTTCAGATTTATGACGTTAGAATCGGTCACGTTTACAAAGTAGTTTCTCCGATTTTACTGCTCGTACGTTTGTGTTTGAGCGAAATGAACATTTGGGTTTTATTCTGTAAACGACGGACGACATTTCTCCCAAATTCCAAAGAAAAATATTGTCATTTAGAGCATTTATTTGCAGAAAATGACAAAATAACAAGATTAAATGTGTTCAGACCTCAAATAATGTGAAGAAAACAAGATCAGATTAATTTTAAAACAGCACAATCCTGATGTTTGAACTCGTCACACTGCAAAAATCCCTCTTTAAAACTACAAAATCCACTTTTTTTTAAGTTAAAATTCTCTGGAAACAAGTGAAAGTATCTGTCAGTGCAGGAAGTGAAATCAGCTAAAATAAGAAACTCTCTCCAGGCCTTCAAAAATCTGTAAATCAGATAAAAGCACAAGAATCTGAGTCTGAAATCAACTAAAATAAAGCGTAAAACACAAATTCTGAGAATAAATTCAACAGAAAAATCTTAAAACTAGAATCTAAAGCTGTAATTGTCTTATTCTTGATTTTAGTGAATGAACCTTAATGAAATTCAAATTTTTCTTTTTTTTAAGACTAATTTCCACTTGGTCACATATAAAATAAGATCCTTTATTTGTCCCACAATGGGGAAATTTCAGTGTTGCAACGCACAGTTAAGAGAACAGTAAGAAAACAGCAACAGAAGAACAGAATTACTTAAAAATAGACAAACTCTACAAAGATCTATAAAGATCAGGATTATAAAATTATATGTACAATAAATTATTATCTAAAACTTTTAAATCTTTGAATCTTTCCAGAAGATTCAGAGAAACTGAACAATTTCAGTCCAAAATCGACTCATTTACGTCCAGAAAAAATGTCTTAAACTCCAACTGAACTCTTGTTTTGTTTGTTTTGTGCGAATTCTAACGAGTTTATAAAAACTAAATAAGAAAAAAAAAGTCATGTTTTCTCGAATAATCTTCATAATCTGACATATTTAACAGTCATTTAGTAAATATCCCTTAAAACAAGATACAGATGTTTTGTCTCGATTTAAGAGAATAAATCTGGGTTCGTTTGATGGAATTTGCAGTGCAGAAAATTGTACTTTTTGATTTATAAATAAAAATGAATAAATAGCCTGAAAAACAATAAAGTTTGAGACCTCAGAACTCGTGAGAATGAAACAAAACTGCAGGTCTGTTTGTGACGAGGAAACGGCGTCGGAACAGAGAATCAGGTCGTTTGGGCTTTTTAAAGGTCGTCCTCTGACTCGGTTCGATCAGTTAAAGTTTGTGGGGGGAAAAAAGAGAAGAAAAGTCCAAAAATACAGGAAGTAGCGGTGAAATCTGATACGGAAAAGCTCCACCTATCAACACGGAACATTCCGAAATACGGTTTACGCACGAGGAAGGACGGTTTCTGTTCAAATCGCACAATGATCAGACTCGTTTTTATGCTTTTTGGCCTTTGTTCACATCCCGGTTTCGAGAGAATAGTTATTATGGAATTACCTCCACGTGTGTCACATCTGTCACATGTTTGGGCGTTTGAACGTTTGAGCGTTTGAGCGTTTGACCGTTTGGCCATTGGAGCGTTTGAGTGTTTTAGCGTTTGGGCGTTTGAACATTTGAACGTATGGGTGTTTGAACGTTGGAGTGTTTGAGCGTTTGAACGTTTGAGCGTTTGGGTGTTTGAACGTTTGAGCGTTTGGCCGTTGGAACGTTTGAACGTTGGAGCGTTTGGGCGTTTGAACGTTTGGGCGTTTGGCTGTTGGAGCGTTTGGGCATTTGAACGTTTGAGCGTTTGGGCGTTTGAGTGTTTGGGCGTTTGAGTGTTTGGGCGTTTGGCTGTTGGAGCGTTTGGGCATTTGAACGTTGGAGCGTTTGGGCGTTTGAGTGTTTGGGCGTTTGAACGTTGGAGCGTTTAGGTGTTTGAGTGTTTGAGTGTTTGAACGTTTGGCTGTTGGAGCATTTGGGCGTTTGAACGTTTGGGCGTTTCAGCGTTTGAACGTTGGAGCGTTTGGGCGTTTGAACGTTTGGGCGTTTGAACGTTGGAGCGTTTGGGCGTTTGGCTGTTGGAACGTTTGGGCGTTTGAACGTTTGGGCGTTTCAGCGTTTGAACGTTGGAGCGTTTGGGCGTTTGGCTGTTGGAACGTTTGGGCGTTTGAGCGTTTGAACGTTTGAGCATTTGGGCGTTATGTACGTTTGGGCGTTTGCGCATTTGGGCGTTTGAACGTTTGGGCGTTTGAACGTTGGAGCGTTTGGGCGTTGGAGCGTTTCGGCGTTGGAACGTTTGAGCGTTTGGGCATTTGTTCTCGAGTCCACAAACCGCCCGATAATGAAAATCGCTCACAAACATTTGCCGTAATTAGCGTTTTACTGCTTTGTTGGGACAGCACATGTTCAGCGTGTGACCAAACCCTTAATTTAAGTTTCATTTTGGGGTCTGTCACTTTCTTGTTTCTATGGAAACGTCGTCGCTCTGCCTGAAATGTTCCACAGTGTGACATTAAATTAAACAGCTCAACAACTTTAAGTTTATTCAATCACAGGTGGTTTTAAAGCTCAAAAATACCCTGAGCAACGCCTCTCCACAGATCTGACCTGGTTTTTGGTTTGGTTTTTATGAAGATAGAACGGTTTAATGCCATACTGCGGAACATTCCAGACAAAGCAAGAACAGAGAGAAAAAGGATCACATTTTTGAGTTTTTAACGATGTTTTATGACGTTGCTTCCTCATAAAAAGTCCACACGGAGTTGTGTTTCGTTTAATCCTGCAGAGTCGGTGTCTCTCTTTCGAACTCAAAATGCCTCGTTGCACTATGTGATGTCATCAGGTGGTTATCTGGGAATCTAGAGTTGATTTAAATGACATTAAAGGTCCTGTTTTCTGAACTCTAAACTCACATTTTTGAGCTTTTAATGTTTTGTCATGTTGTTTCCACATAAAAAAGACATATGGAGTTGTGTTTCATTCCATCCTGTGTAGTTCATGTCTCTCTTCAGAACTCAAAACGCCTCGTTGCACTGAATGATGTCATCAGGTGGTTATCCTGTGCGTGCATTATTGTTGACCTTTTCACTGCTCAAACTGCAGTCACTTTAGTACGATACAGGAGAATATTTTGGTTAAGTTTGTGATATGGGACTTTTGTTAGTATGGAAACCTGCTCAAATCCATAGTTTTGATTCTAGCTTCATCATCGATTAGTATCTGATTTGTGACCCTCTAAGCGTCGTTTTTCTTGCACTGTCCGGTGTTCTCCGCCTCAGAATCGAGTAACTCCACCGCAGTTTGAGATAATCCAGAGAAAAAAGTCCAAAGTCGCTTTGGTCTCGAATTTAATCCGTTCCACCTCAGAGCTGAAGAATGTCATTTTATCTGCCCCGAAGTGGAGGAGATAAGAGCTCGACACCTACGCACCAAAACACCAAAACAGGACCAGGTCTGGTCTCTTGGCTCCGGTCTAGTCTCTGGTCTAGTCTCTGGTCTGGTCTCAAGTCTAGTCTCTGGTCTGGTCTCTGGTCTGGTCTCTGGTCTGGTCTCAGGTCTGGTCTCTGGTCTCAGGTCTAGTCTCTGGTCTCTGGTCTCTGGTCTGGTCTCTGGTCTGGTCTCTGGTCTGGTCTCAGGTCTGGTCTCAGGTCTGGTCTCTGGTCTGGTCTCTGGTCTCTGGTCTCAGGTCTAGTCTCTGGTCTCTGGTCTCTGGTCTGGTCTCTGGTCTGGTCTCTGGTCTAGTCTCTGGTCTCTGGTCTGGTCTCTGCTCTGATCTCTAGTCTTTGGTCTCTGGTCTCTGGTCTCTGGTCTCTGGTCTCTGGTCTAGTCTCTGGTCTAGTCTCTGGTCTGGTCTCTGCTCTGATCTCTAGTCTCTGGTCTAGTCTCTGGTCTCTGGTCTCTGGTCTGGTCTCTGGTCTAGTCTCTAGTCTCTGGTCTGGTCTCTGCTCTGATCTCTAGTCTCTGGTCTCTGGTCTCTGGTCTCTGGTCTCTGGTCTAGTCTCTGGTCTAGTCTCTGGTCTGGTCTCTGGTCTGGTCTCTGGTCTAGTCTCTGGTCTAGTCTCAGGTCTGGTCTCTGGTCTCAGGTCTGGTCTCTGGTCTCAGGTCTGGTCTCAGGTCTAGTCTCAGGTCTAGTCTCTGGTCTGGTCTGGTCTCAGGTCTGGTCTCTGGTCTGGTCTCTGGTCTGGTCTCTGGTCTGGTCTGGTCTCAGGTCTGGTCTCTGGTCTGGTCTCTGGTCTAGTCTCTGGTCTAGTCTCAGGTCTAGTCTCTGGTCTAGTCTCTGGTCTAGTCTCAGGTCTAGTCTCTGGTCTAGTCTCTGGTCTAGTCTCTGGTCTAGTCTCTGGTCTGGTCTCAGGTCTGGTCTCAGGTCTGGTCTCTGGTCTCTGGTCTCTGGTCTGGTCTCAGGTCTGGTCTCAGGTCTGGTCTCAGGTCTGGTCTCTGGTCTCTGGTCTAGTCTCTGGTCTAGTCTCAGGTCTGGTCTCTGGTCTCTGGTCTGGTCTCCGGTCTCAGGTCTGGTCTCTGGTCTGGTCTCCGGTCTCAGGTCTGGTCTCTGGTCTGGTCTCTGGTCTGGTCTCAGGTCTGGTCTCCGGTCTCAGGTCTGGTCTCCGGTCTCAGGTCTGGTCTCCGGTCTCAGGTCTGGTCTCCGGTCTCAGGTCTGGTCTCTGGTCTCTAGTCTGGTCTCTGGTCTGGTCTCCTTCACGTGGTCCGCACGGAAAACCCCAAAGGATCATGGTCTATGTAGTTCCTTCTGTTTTTTTCCTATATATTTCTGCGTCACGGCAAAGCCAGACGAGTTTATTTTTATAGCACAAATCGTACACAAAGTGCTTCACAGAACAAGAACGATTAAAATCACAAAGAAAGACATGAAAATCACAAAACTATTAGGGCCGGTGTCATTCACAAGTTTCCGATACGATTCAGTGCGATATATTTCAGATCGATTCGATACGGTTCAGTACAGAACAAAGGCAAAATCGAAGTCAAACGACAAAACTGTAGCTCTGTGAAAAAGTGAGTTGCGTTTTGGATCGTGTGTTTTTTATGGGTTGTATGTTGTGTGTTGTGTGTTGTTTAAGTGATGTGTTATATTGTGTTGTGTGTTGTATATCGATCTATCAATCAAACTTTATTTATAGAGCGTTTTTCATACAAACAAATGCAACACAAAGAGCTTCAGCAAATATGTGTGTTGTATGTGTGTTGTATGTGTGTTGTTTGTGTGTATGTGGTCATTAGCGTGTCGTCGTTACACAACAGGAAGTGCTGCCGTCGTGTGTTTGTTGTGGATTCTCTGTCGTTCATGTGCGACGCTTTTTTTATCTGATCACAAAGACTCACAACAAAACCCTCTGAGGCCGGAGACGATTATGAGCGACTGAACAAAACACAAATCTGCACGCGGTTTAGCTGGAATGTTCCGCAGTGCGACTTTGAACAGCTCCACTTTACTTTTATTCAGTCACAGGTGAGTTTAGAGCTCAGAAAAACTTAGGAAAAACTTAGAAAAACCGACTCGCCTCTCCACAGATCTGACCTGTAACTTAGTCTGGTTTGGTCTCTGCGAAGATAAAAAGGTTTAAAGCTGCACTGTGGAACATTTCAGACAAAGCAAAAAATCAGAACTAAACAAGGACTAAATTGGGACTAAACCAGGACTAAACCAGATTTAAATCAGGACTAAACCAGGAATAAACTAGGTCTAAAGCAGGTCTAAACAAAGACTAAACTGGGTCTAAACCAGGACTAAACCAGGACTAAACCAGATTTAAATCAGGACTAAACCAGGACTAAACCAGGACTAAACCAGATTTAAATCAGGACTAAACCAGGACTAAACTAGGTCTAAAGCAGATCTAAACAAGGACTAAACTGGGTCTAAACCAGGTTTAAACTGGGACTAAATCAGGACTAAACCAGGTCTAAACAAAGACTAAACTGGGTATAAACCGGGCCTAAACCAAGACTAAATAAGGACTTAACAAGGACTAAACTGGGACTTAAACCAGGTCTAAACCAGATCTAAACAAGGATTAAAACCGGGTCTAAACTGGGACTAAACCAGGACTTAAACCAGGTCTAAACCTGATCTAAACTGGGTCTAAACCAGGTCTAAACAAGGACTAAACCTCAAAAATCTCTAGAAAACCAGGCGTTCTGACTGTGAGCGGCGTCGCCTCTCCACAGATCTGACCTGGAACTTGCTCTGGTTTGGTCTCCATGGAGACAGAAAGGTTTAAAGCCGCACTGCGGAACATTCCAGACAAAGTGAGAACATCTCCACAGAGAAAACCATCCGAACGACACCAAGACAGATGTAAACCCGGACGTGAAACCGTCGAGTGATTCTGAACGTTAGAACAGGGAAAAGCTCCAGAAAGTTCATTTTTTTCATATTCCTCTGTCTTCAAAGTCATGTAAACATGATTTTACCCCTGTTTTTTTTCTTTTGACATTGAACTCCTCCTGCTGGAACCTGTAGAGTGAATCACTTAAAATTCACTCCAGTTTGCCTCTAGTGCGAAATTTGAATATTTGAATATTTGTTGTATCTGAGCAGGTGTTAAACTAAAGAAACGAAGCTCCTGAACCTGGACCTGGTTTAGTCCTGGTTTAGTCCTGGTTTAGTCCTGGTTTAGTCCTGGTTTAGTCCTGGTTTAGTCCTGGTTTAGTTCTGGTTTCGACCTGGCTTAGTCCTGGTTTAGACTTGGTTTAGTCCTGGTTTAGACTTGGTTTAGTTCTGGTTTAGACCTGGTTTAGTCCTGGTTTGGACCTGGTTTAGTCCTGGTTTAGTCCTGGTTTAGACCTGGTTTAGACCTGGTTTAGTCCTGGTTTAGTCCTGGTTTAGTCCTGGTTTAGACCTGGTTTAGACCTGGTTTAGACCCTGTTTTGTTTCATTCACACGTTTGAGTGACTCTTTATTATTCGTCTGTATTTCTCCAAAGCTCCAGACGCTCTGCTCCACCTCGTGATGTCATGAAGTGGTAGTTTTCAAGTGAACAGCTCCTTTTACCTTTTCGATTTCCAAGACTGAAATTATTCCCAGTGAAGGTGCGTGGAGTTTAAAAACACTTCCCGTCGTATTCCCACACGACACCACGAGATTTTCCATTTTTGTTTTCCGTTTTTTTGTGGAAAAACTCTAAACTCCGTCTAAATGTGCAGGTTTGTGCCTTTAAACGCGTGCGAATTTACCACAAAAACACGACTCCGGGTCCGACCGTGACGGGGGAAACGAGAGAAAACGGCGAGATCCGAGCGCGTTCAATTACAATTCCGATTCCAGGAGGAGTTTTTGACTTGTGGACGTGATAATAACGACGCGGGTTTAGTTTTTACGTTTCTGGATCCACTTTGGAGCCCGGAGCTGTTCTTTACTGTGTGGATGACGTAACCGCTGGAGACTTACGTAACGCCGCCGCCTCTGAACCACACGCCTGCTTCATGTCACACAACCTGCAGTCTGTGTCCTGCACCAGCCCATTTTGAACAGATTTGAGCCGTTTTAAAGCCGCACCGTGTCACTTTTCTGGTGCAGATGGAGATACGAGTCCATGAGGAATAATGAGAAGCACCGAGAGGCGAGATAAAGAACATAGAGATAAAGGACAAACTTTCTGTTCAAAATAACGATTTTTAAATTGATCCGATGGAAAGTTCTAATTTCCGGAGACACAGAGTTTTGGGTTTTCATGAGGAATGGTTCAGTCCTGGTTTAGTCCTGGTTTAGTCCTGGTTCAGACCTGGTTCAGTCCTGGTTTAGTCCTGGTTTAGTCCTGGTTTAGACCTGGTTTAGACCTGGTTTAGACCTGATTTAGACCTGATTCAGTCCTGGTTCAGTCCTGGTTTAGACCTGATTTAGACCTGGTTTAGACCTGGTCTAGTCCTGGTTTAGTCCTGGTTTAGTCCTGGTTTAGACCTGGTTCAGTCCTGGTTTAGACCTGGTTCAGTCCTGGTTTAGACCTGGTTTAGACCTGGTTTGACCTGGCCCAGTCCTGGTTCAGACCTGGTTTAGACCTGGTTTAGACCTGATTTAGACCTGGTTTAGACCTGGTCTAGTCCTGGTTTAGTCCTGGTTTAGTCCTGGTTTAGTCCTGGTTTAGACCTGGTTCAGTCCTGGTTTAGACCTGGTTTGACCTGGCCCAGTCCTGGTTCAGTCCTGGTTCAGTCCTGGTTTAGACCTGGTTCAGTCCTGGTTTAGACCTGGTTCAGTCCTGGTTTAGACCTGGTTTAGACCTGGTTTGACCTGGCCCAGTCCTGGTTCAGTCCTGGTTTAGTCCTGATTCGCTCTGTTCCACCTGGTGATGTCATGAAGTGGTAGTTTTCCTTTAGTTCAGTCGAGTTCAGGGATTTTCAAGACTAAAATTATCTCCAGATCTCGCGAGACAAAATCACCACGAGAAAAATGATCTCGTGATCTTCACATTTTTTACGTTTGGATTGAGTAAAAAGTTGAGCTCCAGCGGGAAATATCTTTGAGGCGGTGGGAACAGACTCTGTTCCGGTCTCGTGAATCTCGTTGAGTCTCGTCCCACCTTCAGTTTTTATTATCTGTGAGTCACAATCATAAAAACAATCAGCACATAAACTCTGTGACTGCGTTTCCATGGAAACGGCAAAAACACAAACGTGCGTTTTCCTTCTCACTTTTATTCTGCGTTTACATGAGAGGTTTAGACCTGATTTAGACCTGGTTTAGACCTGGTTTAGACCTGATTTAGACCTGATATAGACCTGGTTTAGACCTGGTTTAGACCTGGTTTAGACCTGGTTTAGTCCTGGTTTAGAACTGATTTAGACCTGGTTTAGACCCAATATAGACCTGGTTTAGACCTAGTTTAGAGCCGGTTTAGACCTAGTTTAGACCTGGTTTAGACCTAGTTTAGACCCGGTTTAGACCTGGTTTAGATCCGGTTTAGACCTAGTTTAGACCCGGTTTAGACCTGGTTTAGACCCGGTTTAGACCCGGTTTAGACCTGGTTTAGACACACACACACTGGACATTAGGACCACGTTTTTTCCCCCCGTTCTTTATTTAAACGCAAAATCGAAACCTGAAAAAATGAATCTTCATCCGTTTTTTCATTTTGGTCTTGGAGAGAAATACTGCAGAAAAGAGTTGTTTTTTGCGTTCTCTTATGTTTGCTTTTATTTTGAAATAAACGACTGACCGAACGATCCTGGGATTTACGGGCCCCTTTAAAGTCCGGACCGGGTGGGACGCGCTGACCGGGCTCCTCACAGGCCCCGGGGGAATGTGGCGCCCCGGGTCAAACGCGCCGGGACACAGATGAAGCGCGCCCAAAGTGACAGAGGCAGGGCCGGGCTCATTAGTGTGCAGCTGCCGAAGCCGCCCCGTCACATGACGCCGCGGGGCAGGTCAACGGTCGCCGCGGCAACATCAAACACCAGGGCCCGATGTGTGTGTACGTGTGTGTGTGTGTGTGTGTACGTGTGTGTGTGTGTGTGTGTGTGTGTGTGTGTGTGTGTGTGTGTGTGTGTGCGCGGGTCCGACTCGTGTACGAATGAGTTCCTGAGCAGATTCTTTATCAAACGTGAAATACTAGTACAGAAATTAAGGGGCGGATGAACCTGTGTGAAGTCGCCTCATCAAACTCAAACCTACAAACTGTGTCAGTCGTTTGTGCTGCAAAAAGTCTCATTTGTGTGATTCTGGTTCTTCAGATATTTGCAGTTTTATTTTGGTCGATGACGTCGTCCAGAACCTCAGAATGTGAAACAGCCTCAAAACAGGAAGAAAATTACAGGAAACGTTTGTATTTGGTTTGTGCTGTTTTGTGCTGTGACAGTTTCATTTGTGTGAGTTTATTTCTAAAATTCTTCATTATTATTTCTGTGGTAATTACAGGACGTCATTTCTGCTCAGCTGACGGAGACAAACTCCACAAAACTAGAGAAGAGAAACGACCTGAGGCTGAGGAAAAGTCTGTGTTATTCTATAAAACATGAATCAAAAGCAAAAGACTAAAGACTGAAACAGACTTTTCCTCAGCCTCAGGTCGATTTCTATCATTTTCTTCCTGTTTTGAGCTCTATTTAACATTCTGAGGTTCTGGACGACGTCATCGACCAAAATACAACTGTGAATATCTGAAGAACCAGAATCGCACAAACGAAACTTTTTGCAGCACAAACGATTGACAGTTTTTGTAGGTTTGAGTTTGTTGGGGCGACTTCACGGAGGTGGTGGATGTTTCACCAAAAAAAACCCCATCTATTTCCAGTAAACATTAGTTACAGTCTTAAAAACGTGAAAAACAGAAGCTGATTTTAAACGGTTTGCAGTGGTCCAAAGTTCTTCCTCAACTTCAGCATTCGGCGCAGTCCAAATATTCACCACGATGAGTTTACCAGCGCTTTTTACAACTCTCAGAGACCAGAGCGACGTTTTGTTGTCACGGTAACGCTAATAACAACTGGCATGTTAACGTAGACTTTCTGGTTATCGCAGAAAGAGAAACTCCACACGGAATTGTCCAGGCCTTAGTCATACCCGGAATCTCCTGGCTGTGAAGAGACCGTGTGGCCCAAGGCAAAGTTATTCTCAAGACGAAATCAATAAAATCACAACAAAATTTAAGAAAAAAAATGTAAAAAGTCAAATGGAAAACCCGCAGTATTTCTTTTCTTACAATATGGATTTGTGCTTCTGAATGTCAAGTGACTTTTCAGAGCTTTGTTCTAGTTGTTTTCCTTCTCCGTGACCTTCTCGAAGTTTCATTTGGACGATTCGTCCGCGTTTGACTCGTCTTTATTCGCTTATTTCTGAGTCGCCATCTTGCTGATTACCTACTGCTCTCTACGTACTTCCTTCTCCAGTTTTATTTTTCGCGTAGTCATTTTGGTACAAATGAAAAAACAGTGGGCATCACCGGACTTGATCCTTTTTATTAAGTCGTTTTAGATGAACATTGGGATTCAAAATGTCCAAATTATAACAGAACGATCCACGGATGTCGTAGATTATAACTAAAGGTCTTCTATAATTGTCGTTTTTTGTGTTTTGTGCAGAAGAAGAAGTGGAAGTGGAAATGGATGTGGGAGATGACTATGACGAACCTGCTGCAGAGGTGAGGTCCTCCCTTCACACACGAAAACCGAAACCCCAAACTTCTCGTGTTGTTCTCGCGTGACCGTGAGTTCTTCTGACAGGAGGAGGAGTTGCCGGACTATACAGCCGCCGCCGAGGAGGACACAGCCGGCGACGCTGGAGACACGGGAGACACCGCGACCGAGGCTGAAGCTGAAGAAGCTGGAGACGCCGAAGAAGAGGCCGTGGAAGAAGCTGGAGACGCCGAAGAAGAGGCCGCGGAAGAAGCTGGAGACGCCGAAGAAGAGGCCGTGGAAGAAGCTGGAGACGCCGAAGAAGAGGCCGTGGAAGAAGCTGGAGACGCCGAAGAAGAGGCTGTAGAAGAAGCTGGAGACACTGAAGAAGAGGCTGTAGAAGAAGCTGGAGACGCCGAAGAAGAGGCCGTAGAAGCAGCTGGAGACGCCGAAGAAGAGGCCGTAGAAGAAGCTGGAGACACTGAAGCCGGAGAAGAAGAGGCTGCAGAAGAAGAGACGGAAGGCACCGAAGCAGCTGCAGAAGAGGCTGTGGAAGAAGCGGGAGAAGAGGAAGCTGGAGACGCTGAAGCAGACCAAGAAGAAGCTACGGGGGCTACAGGCGCAGGAGCTGAGGAAGCCACCGACGCTGCAGATACCGAAGAAGATGCAGCGGCTGCAGCAGGAGGAGATGCGGAAACGGAAGCCCCGGGAGAGGCGGTCGACGATGCCGCCAAGGAGGAGGAGGTGACCGACGCTCCAGCTGAGGAGGAGGAGGTGGAGGTGGTCGTAACTGTGGAGGCCGAAGTTCCCACCGAAGCCAAACCAGAGGAGACGGAAGAAGACGCCGGTGTTACGGAAGCTGAAAGTGAAACAACCGAAGCCGAAGCCGAAACCGAAACAACCGCTCCTGTCCCAGAGGAGACCGACGATGGAAACACGGGTAAGAACGAGGAAGGAGCTCTGTTCTAGACGTACACGACCGGACGAACGTTTGGACGCCGCTTCTTCTTCTTCTTTTTTTGACTCTTGTGAGCTTTAAATCATGTTCTAGCAGGGACAGGTGCAGGTGTGATGAGGAACCAGGACTGAACCAGGACTGAACCAGGACTAAACCAGGAAAGACCCACGATTAAACCAGGACTAAATCAGGACTAAACCAGGACTAAACCAGGACTAAACCAAGAAAGACCCAGGATTAAATCAGGACTAAATCAGGACTAAACCAGGACTAAACCAGGACTAAACCAGGACTGAACCAGGGCTAAATCAGGACTTCTCCTCTTCAACATCTTCGACCAAATCCCTGTAGTTTCCGCCTCAAAAACGGACCTGGAGTTGTGTTTTGTTTCACTCTTTATTATTCGTCTGTACTTCCTCAAAGCTCCAAACGCTCTGTTCCACCTCGTGATGTCATGAAGGGGTAGTTTTCAAGTGAGCAGCTCCTTTCACCTTTTTAGTTCAGTCAAGATCTGCGATTATTTCTGGTGAAAGCGCATGGAGTTTAAAAACACTTCCTGTTGTACTCCCACATGACATCACAAGATTTAACATTTTTGTTTTCCGTTTTTAAGAAAAACTTGTGCGTTTAGTTAAACATGTGCAAATGAAACAGAAAAAACACGACTCCAGGTCTGATTGTGACGAGGAAACGACATTAGAACATACGCAGATCAGAGAAAACGGCGTAATTTAAACATGTTCAATTAAAATTCAGATTTCAGGAGGACTTTTTGACTTCAGACTCTGCACAGACGTAGTAATAATGACACGGGTTTAGTATTTACTATTTCAGGGCTGAACTCCAGGGATGGGCCTGATTAGTCGACGAATCGATAATTGAGCGTCAAGAATCACGTTCATTTTAATCTACAAACTGAATCTCCTTGGATTTACCCTTTAATTTGTTAAGACGTTAAGAATAAAGCCTCGACAAACCCATTTAATCCTCATTTTTTTGTTCTTGTTTCCAGAGGCAGCGGCCGATGACACTCCCACAGCTGCGGTGAGTCCACTTCACGCTTTATATCCTCTCAGTGCAGCTGGTGTGAAGCTAACTAGGGCCTGACCGATGTTATCGGCCGATACAGACACTTGGAAACATATCGGTTATTGGCTAAAATCTTGCTGATCTGGGCCGATATTCCACGTGGATGTTTTCCCTCGTTCTAAAGCTCAGACTCTATATTCTGCCCATTTAATCCAGTTCACAGACAGATAAATGTCCTGATCTGTGGCGGGGCATCAGGGTTTATCTGAGGAGTCATGTGTCTGTGTCCCGCCCCTGAACGCATCACCGTGTGCGTTTGTTTCCAGCCGCAGCCACAGATCCACCTGCACAACACTGAGATTGTGTTGTTTTTGCGGCCGCTCAGTGTGAGTCTGGATTAAAGGACAGTTCTTAGTGCTGATCTGAGAGGAGCCTGTGTGAGGCTGAGTGTTCAAATGTGTCGGTCTGAAGCTCGTTTTGGTTCTTTCTCATTGGTTAGCGATTAGCTGCTGTAGCTCGCACACATAAACAGGCTGTTTTCTTTTCTGTTAGCGACTGTAAAGTGACTATAGTGGCCGTATATATGTTACTGGACACACACTGATATGGAAATGAGCTGTGAACAGAGGTGTGAATTATCCGCATTTAGCAGATCATTAATTATCGCGGCGCACACGCATTTAGTTTGCGGTAGTTTACTTACAGCACTTTCTTTACTGGCTGGAATATCGTACAAAAACACCATTAGGCCGAGCGACTCTTTAAATATGACGTAAAGAGACAGAAGAACAATAAATGTCGCCTAAATTGAAAATTTACAGTGATTTTTTACGTCATTAATAAGCAACAAAATTTATATTGGTCGGGCCCTGAAGCTAACCCAAAGCACTGATCTGTCTGAAGCTCTGTTGCTCAAGCTAGACTCAATCCGAGCTTCATTTTAGCACAAAAAGCATGAACTCCCGGACTCATCACAGGCTTCTGAAGATGTGCTCTTTAAAACCGTTTTTGAGTTTTCAGACCATCTCCAAACTTTTTTCCTCCCTGTTTTCTAAGAGATAAGAGAGATGTTTTGTTAGAGATACGTGTAGAACCTCCTCAGGACTCACACGCAGCAATAACTCGTTTCAGGATGCAGCACAGGATCCAGCCTCAGAGGAAACCGCCGCAGAAGTTCCAGCCCCAGAGGAACCAGATGTCATAGAAGATGTAGTGGAAGAGATCATCATCCCAGAAAAGAAAGGACGGCTAATGGAAATGCTCCCGACAGGTCAGAGTCAGTTCTATTCAAACCAGACTGTTTATATCAATGGACGTAGCGAACAGGAAGTGTGTCGTTCGTTCATTCACTTTTCAAAATAAAACCAAAAATGAGAAAATGAAATGGAAAAAAACAAAACAAAAAACTCTTTTCTTCATGATTTGTCTCCAAAACCAAAATGAAAAAATGGATAACAACTCGTTTTTTCAGTTTTTGAGATTGTGTCTGAACCAGGATTGAACCAGGTCTAAACCAGGTCTAAACCAGGACTAAACTAGGTCTAAACCAGGTCTAAACCAGGACTAAACAAGGTCTAAACCAGGTCTAAACCAGGACTGGACCAGGACTTAGTGTTTTTTGCAGAAAATTCAGGGAGAGGTGGGGAAAGTGAGTATCAGTCCTGGTTTATACCGAGTTCAGTCCTGGTTTAGTCCTGGTTTAGTCCTGGTTTAGTCCTGGTTTAGACCTAGTTTAGTCCTGGTTTAGACCTGGTTTAGACCTGGTTCAGTCCAGTCTCCGTCCTGGTTCAGTCCTCGTTTAGACCTGGTTTAGACCTGGTTCAGTCCAGGTTCCGTCCTGGTTCAGTCCTCGTTTAGACCTGGTTTAGACCTGGTTTAGTTCTGGTTCAGTCCAGGTTCTGTCCTGGTTCAGTCCTGGTTTAGTCCTGGTTTAGACCTGGTTTAGTTCTGGTTCAGTCCAGGTTCTGTCCTGGTTCAGTCCTGGTTCAGTCCTGGTTCAGTCCTGGTTTAGTCCTGGTTTAGACCTGGTTTAGACCTGGTTTAGACCTGGTTCGGAAAATGGTCGTTATCTGTTTTTATTTAAACAAAATCAAAAACTGAAGAAAAAAAAACGAATCGTTGTCCCTTTTTTACATTTTGGTTTTGGAGACAAATAACGAAGAAAAGAATTGTTTTTTCGTTTTCTTCTTTTTGGTTTTATTTTGAAAAACGAATAAACGAACGAGCCACAGATTCAGGATCATGTCGAGTGTTAAGAGTTAATACCAACTTTTTAAGTCTAAAATGTGGAGGTTTGGTGTAAATAATAACTTCACCAGGACTAAACCAGGACTAAACCAGGACTAAACCAGGCCTGAACAAGGACTAAACCAGGACTGAACCGGCACTAAACCAGGACTAAACCAGGACTAAACCAGGCCTGAACAAGGACTAAACCAGGACTGAACCGGCACTAAACCAGGACTAAACCAGGACTAAACCAGGCCTGAACAAGGACTAAACCAGGACTGAACCGGCACTAAACCAGGACTAAACCAGGACTAAACCAGGCCTGAACAAGGACTAAACCAGGACTAAACCAGGCCTGAACAAGGACTAAACCAGGACTGAACCGGCACTAAACCAGGACTAAACCAGGACTAAACCAGGCCTGAACAAGGACTAAACCAGGACTAAACCAGGACTAAACCAGGACTAAACCAGGCCTGAACAAGGACTAAACCAGGACTAAACCAGGCCTGAACAAGGACTAAACCAGGACTAAACCAGGACTAAACCAGGACTAAACCAGGACTAAACCAGGCCTGAACAAGGACTAAACCAGGACTAAACCAGGTCTAAACCAGGACTAAACCAGGACTAAACCAGGACTAAACCAGGTCAAAACCAGGACTAAACCAGGACTAAACCAGGACTAAACCAGGACTAAACCAGGACTAAACCAGGACTAAACCAGGCCTGAACAAGGACTAAACCAGGACTAAACCAGGACTAAACCAGGACTAAACCAGGACTAAACCAGGACTAAACCAGGCCTGAACAAGGACTAAACCAGGACTAAACCAGGACTAAACCAGGACTAAACCAGGACTGAACCGGCACTAAACCAGGACTAAACCAGGTCAAAACCAGGACTAAACCAGGCCTGAACAAGGACTAAACCAGGACTAAACCAGGTCAAAACCAGGACTAAACCAGGCCTGAACCAGGACTAAACCAGGTCAAAACCAGGACTAAACCAGGCCTGAACAAGGACTAAACCAGAACTAAACCAGGATTAAACCAGGACTAAACCAGGACTAAACCAGGACTGAACTGGCACTAAACCAGGACTAAACCAGGTCAAAACCAGGACTAAACCAGGACTAAACCAGGACTGAACCGGCACTAAACCAGGACTAAACCAGGTCAAAACCAGGACTAAACCAGGACTGAACAAGGACTAAACCAGGACTAAACCAGGCCTGAACAAGGACTAAACCAGGCCTAAACCAGGACTAAACCAGGTCAAAACCAGGACTAAACCAGGACTAATCCCTCGGACTTCTCGCCCGTTCATTTAAGGTCATGTTACGAATCGGTTTCCCCGACTCCAACAGGAAACGGCGACTTTTGCACTTTTGGACTGTTGCACCTTTGCGCGGCTCATTTCGATTTCATTTTCATCCCGTACAAAACCCTTAAAAGATCATCGTCCGTGTTCTTTCTGCGCCTCCTGTAACCAGATCTGTTCTCACACCACTCCCTGTTTTATGAGGCGCTCTATAGAACACAGATGTGACGCTTCCCCTGAAGAACGGCCCCCAACGCCTTTGTGTTTCAGACGTTCTGAGCTTCCACCGCCCACGTTTACATCAAGTCTGTTCATTCTGATTTAAATAGTTCGGAATTAAAATATTCTCCTCGGAGTTTACATGGAAGTAATACAGTGAACTCCTGAGGCTAATAGTTGAACGTGACATATTTTGAGTGTTTGGTGTGTGTTTTGATGATGTAACTCAAACTTAGTGTTTTGATGGTGCTTAAAATGTCTCGTATTTGAGATCGGACCCCAGGAAGACGAGTCTCTGCTTCTGTAGAGACTAATGGGGATCCTGAAATAAACAAATAAACAAACCCAGGTTTACGGCGGGGGTCACGTTCCAAAAAGAACCCGCGACAGGCGAAATCCAAGAAGTATCAGCTTTATTTTTTTACAATTATTCTACGATACAAACTGAACTATAGAATGAAACCAAAGATCCAAACCTGTTTTCAGGACCAAAAAATAATCATGTTAATAGTGAACAGGAGGTTGGACATTGTGCCTCAGGCGTATTTCTCAGTCCCTCTGACTGAGCCTCTTCGTCCTGACTCCTGTAGCGTCTTTTTCTACTGAAGCTGTGGTGCAGGCGTCTTTTCCCGTCGTCCTTATGTTATTTTCCTCCTTCTTTATGATTTGATTTATTTATTTGAAAGGGGACAATGCAGTTTAATAAAACTTATGACAATTCATAAGTTAAAAAAGCCAGAATTAGCCAAAAGGCTGTTTTTCCTCTGTCGCCCCCCTGACCCTGATGGTATAAAAGCAGAAAAATACAGACTTTTTACTTTATGGAACGAACCGCAGATTCATTTATTCCGTGAAGGCGAATACAGCCGCAGAGCTTCTACCTTCAGCAGGTCCACAAGTTTCACTTTTTCTCTGGTAGAAGCCAAATACAAACGTTTTCTATCATTTTCTTCCTGTTTTGAGGCGGTTTCACATTCTGAGGTTCTGGACGACGTCATCGACCAAAATAAAACTGTGAATATCTGAAGAACCAGAATCACACAAACTGAACTTTCTGCAGCACAAACGACTGACTCCATTTTGGGCGTTTTCGAGCATTTTGAAGCTTCCTGTGGGTCTGACCCCAGTTTGACCTGTAAAAGAATCGTTAATTTCTCCAAAACTAAACAAGCACAGACTAAACTTCTTGCAGCACAAACGACTGACGTGGTTTTTGCCACAGCCTCTGACGTCCCTGCAAACCATCAATAACTCGTCCCTTTTTCCATATCAAACCACGTGACGATTCTCCGCGGTGTCGTAAACGTCCTTTTTCGGCAGATGGATGAAACGGTGTATTTACTGTCCCATTACAGAACTCTCACATTTCACCGTGTCCCCGAGTCGGGGCCCAGACGCTGACTCACTCGGCTCTTATCAGACGGTTTTCAAATAAATCCACGGCCGCTGAGAAGTTTGGACACACCCTCCACATTCAGCGCCTTTCTCCCCACGACACAGATCTACGGCCGTGTTTTTCCACCGCCGAGACTCAAAGTGCTTTTACGTCAAGGAACCGCTCGCCCTACGCACACTAAAACACACTAAAACACACTAAAACACACACAAACACACTAAAACACACACAAACACACAGAAACACACTAAAACACACACAAACACACAGAAACACACTAAAACACACACAAACACACAGAAACACACTTAAACACACAGAAACACACAGAAACACACACTTAAACACACACAAATACACAGAAACACACTTAAACACACAGAAACACACAGAAACACACAGAAACACACTAAAACACACACTTAAACACACACAAACACACACAAACACACAGAAACACACAGAAACACACAGAAACACACAGAAACACACACAGAAACACACTAAAACAAACACTTAAACACACACAAACACACAGAAACACACAGAAACACACTTAAACACACAGAAACACACAGAAACACACAGAAACACACACAGAAACACACTAAAACACACACTTAAACACACACAAATACACAGAAACACACTAAAACACACACAAATACACAGAAACACACACAGAAACACACTAAAACACACACTTAAACACACACAAACACACAGAAACACACTTAAACACACACAAATACACGGAAACACACACAGAAACACACTAAAACACACACAAATACACAGAAACACACACAGAAACACACTAAAACACACACAAACACACACAAACACACTTAAACACACACAAATACACACACTAAAACACACACAAATACACAGAAACACACTAAAACACACACAAATACACAGAAACACACACAGAAACACACTAAAACACACAGAAACACACACAAACACACAGAAACACACACAAATACACACACTAAAACACACACAAATACACACACTAAAACACACACAAATACACAGAAACACACTAAAACACACACAAATACACACTAAAACACACTTAAACACACACAAATACACAGAAACACACAGAAACACACACAGAAACACACTAAAACACACACTTAAACACACACAAACACACAGAAACACACTTAAACACACACAAATACACAGAAACACACTAAAACACACACAAATACACAGAAACACACACAGAAACACACTAAAACACACACTTAAACACACACAAACACACAGAAACACACTTAAACACACACAAATACACGGAAACACACACAGAAACACACTAAAACACACACAGAAACACACACAGAAACACACTAAAACACACACAAACACACACAAACACACTTAAACACACACAAATACACACACTAAAACACACACAAATACACAGAAACACACTAAAACACACACAAATACACAGAAACACACACAGAAACACACTAAAACACACAGAAACACACACAAACACACAGAAACACACACAAATACACACACTAAAACACACACAAATACACACACTAAAACACACACAAATACACAGAAACACACTAAAACACACACAAATACACACTAAAACACACTAAAATACACACAAATACACACAAATACACACTAAAACACACAGACACACACAGAAACATACAAAAACACACAGACACACTAAAACACACACAAACACACTAACACACACACAAATACACACAAACACACTAAAACACACACAAACACACAGAAACACACTAAAACACACACAAATACACACAAACACACTAAAACACACACAAATACACACAAACACACACAGACACACACACTAAAACACACACAAATACACACAGACACACACAGACACAGAAACATGGAAAATGAAAATAGTACATTTAAAAACGTTTTTCTATATTTTAATATTTCCTGTTCAGACCCTCAGAGTCTCCGCCCTCTGCTTCGATAGTCTCCGCCCTCTGCTTCGATAGTCTCCGCCCTCTGCTTCGATAGTCTCCGCCCTCTGCTTCGATAGTCTCCGCCCTCTGCTTCGATAGTCTCCGCCCTCTGCTTTGTCGACACCTGTAAAAACTTCACAGCTTTGTCAGGGTCAAAAAAATGGCAGAAAACAAAGGCCGGAGTGACAGTTGTGTATTTTGTGTTTCTTGACGCCTTCAGTTAGTGAATAATGATGTAAATAAAGCTGAAAATGGTGGAAAAGTGCCTGAGGTCATTGTGCACATTCTGCTGCCGCTCGTGTTCTTCGGCCTCCCTCAGAGTTAAACAGGAATCTGCAGAGTGTCGGGGTTTATTTGTGCGTTTGTGATGTTTTATCGTTGTGTTTTTTCTGTTTCTTTCCTCGTGCTCCGGCCTTTACGCTCATCCCTGTCGTCCTGTCGCCCACAGACGAGAAGCCGCAACCCGCCGCCGTGGCCGAAGGTACGTGTCCAAAACTTTATTCTGTTTCATTCTTTAAATGGATAAAAACTGTGTTTCTGTGTGAGCGAAATTTACATCTGGAGCTTTAGCCACTGGGAAGAATCATTAAAAAAATATATATATATATCTTAAGCAGTTAAATTAATTATAAATAAATAAAAAGAAATAGAATAAATAGAATAAATAGAAATAAGGAATAAAATCAAGCTAAAGGAATTTACCTCTGGAGCTTTAGCCACTGGTAAGAATAATATCAATACAATAATAAGTCTTTATTCATAAATCATTTTGGTTTGGGTCATTTTGAGCATAGTTCACAAAATCATCCAGTCACATCAGTCCAAATACAAGAAACAAAAAGAAAGAAATAATAATAATAACATTTAAAATAATAATAAAAATACATAAATAATAAATGTAAATCAATTAAAATAAATAAATAAATAAATAAAAATGAAACAAGGACAATCAAATTTGTTCACATGCCCGAAAAAGGAGTTGGAAGAAGTGAAAAAACTTCATTAGTACTTAACATTAGTGTTATGTGCAGTAGTTTCTTTAAACATTTCTTAAGCTGTTTTAAATGTGGACGTTTTCCACAATCTTCCTCCACAAACACAAATACAGAAACCTCCTTTTTGTTTCCTGTTGTCATTTTGGAAAACGAGGTTCACAAAGCGCTGGACAAGCCGCAAAGAACAAAGAACAATACAAAAACCATAAAAATATACAGAAGGCACAAAAACAATGAAATGACAATGAAAAACGGAACGAGAACGTCAATAAAACAACTAGAAAAACAGAACTAGCGCAGCGCACTTCCTGAATATCAGACAATGAAACGCTTCACTCACACAGACGCTGCAGAAGAGACGAATTTTCTGCTGCTTCACCCTCGAAGGCTTACGACACAGAGGAACATGTTTTCTATAACCGCAGAACTTTGTAAGTGTAAAAGACAGAAACGTCCTTTTCCCCTCTGAAAGTGCAGACATAGAGGTTTCCGTACATTTCTGCGGCTTTATCCTACGTCACACTCACGCTGTGTGATGACGGGAGCAAAACGAGTGTCCAATAGGAACTTTGTTTTCCCCAAACTCATGCGCTCCGTCCATTTTGATGGAGCCAAACTTTGCCAAAGAGTGAAGTGAGTCAAGATGGTCGACTCCTCTGACTGTGTGTGTTTATAACGAGGGAAAAAGTCGCTCTAAGTGGAGTTAATTCTCACACACATGGAAAATGACACATGTTGGTGTGTGTAATTGTGCATCTCTTTCTATTTTTATTTAAAGGTTTATTTCAGTCCAAATGAACAAATCCAAATGTAATAAACACCTGGAAATGCAGAAGTGCTGTGGCTCTGGCCCTGGACCTGACAGGAGCTGTTTCCAGGACTGGACCAGGAAAGTCATGGAGCCACTGCACTTTTTTTGTTTTTAGGGCAATAAGGAGATTTTTAATTTACTTACAGACTTGAGATTTTGCATTTTTGTAGCTCAGGCCCTAAATTAAGCATTTTTTATGTCCAAAAAGTTGTTTCTACATGTTTGCTGTGTGTTTTGTATAAAAGAGTGTGAATTTTATTTTCTGTTTTTCTTTTTTCATCTCCTGCACTACAAAAAAGGATTTTCTACCATAGTTAAACTGACTTGAATGAAGCAGATTCATCTTAAAAGATCAATTTAAAGATTTTTTACTTAATAAGATGAGATTTTTTTTTACTTGTTTCAAGATATTCATCCTGATTTATCTTATCTCGATATTACAACTTATTCTAAGCACTTTTTATATTAACTCAGTCCAGGTTAAGCCTCTTTAACTTCCTTCTCAAACCAATAAGGGGAAAAATCTTGTCATAAATACTTGAAACTCGTGTTTTCTGCTTAGAACAAGATTCAGATTTTGTCTTGTTTTAAGAAAACTTGATAAGTGGAAATTTCTTACTGCACTGGCAGAAAATTTCACTTAAAATAGACATTTTTACCTCCAAATGTGTATTTTTTTCTTATTTTCTGATAGACCTTTTTGCAGTGTGAGGCTTTTCTCACAGCCTCATGACACAACTCCAGCAGCAGATTGTGAAATAACAGGTTGGACTGAACAAAAGGAGGTAGAACACTTCATTAGGGGTAAAAGGGGCAGTTTTAAAAGCAAAATGAAGACAAAAATCCAGGTGAGGAGAAATGTCCTAAAATCACCCTCAGGTCTTCAGGGGTTAAACACAGTCGATCTGCACATGTTCGGCTCAAATGTGGATAAAATAATCGGACAGTGAATCATAGAAAACCGCAAACGTTGGATCATAAACTGAGGATTTGTGCGTTTTATTCGGCTCAAAGAGGAAATCGTGCGTCAGTGATGTGCGCGAACACTAAAGGTGATTTACTCGGGTGAGTCGGACGTTAAATCAACAGAGCGACTCCCAAATGCAGAGAATTCCGTAAACACATTGGATTTCTTATCGCACTGGCCTGTCCGGATAACGGCAGAAAACACTGCGTTTGTCCAGAGTCGGGTTAACGGTCCCGAAGCTCCACATGAATCTGGGCTCAGGGCCGTGAGTCTGAGTCTGTCACAGTCACTTTATCCACTCGTGGATCAGTGCAAACGACCGAATGATGAGGAAGAAATATGAGATAAATGATGAAAGAAACTAAACCACTAATGTGTTTAAACTGAGACTAAACCAGGACTAAACCAGGACTAAACCAGGACTAAACTAAGATTAAACCAGGACTAAACCAGGACTAAACCAGGACTAAACCAGGACTAAACTAAGATTAAACCAGGACTAAACCAGGACTAAACCAGGACTAAACCAGGACTAAACTAAGATTAAACCAGGACTAAACCAGGACTAAACTAAGACTAAACCAGGACTAAACCAGGACTACATCAGGACTAAACCAGGACTAAACTAAGACTAAACCAGGACTAAACCAGGACTACATCAGGACTAAACCAAGAATAAACCAGGACTAAACCAGGACTAAACTAAGACTAAACCAGGACTAAACCAGGACTAAACCAGGACTTAACTAAGACTGAACCAGAACTAAACTAAGACAAAAAAAAAGAAGAAAATTCTGTGTTATTCTATAAAATATGAGTCAAAAGCAAATGACTAAAGACCGAAACAGACTTTTCCTCAGCCTCAGGTCATTTCTCTTCTCTAGTTTTGTGGAGTTTGTCTCCGTCAGCTGAGCAGAAATGACCTCCTATAATTACCACAGAAATAATAATGAAGAATTTTAGAAATAAACTCACACAAATGAAACTGTCACAGCACAAAACAGCACAAACCAAATACAAACGTTTTCTATCATTTTCTTCCTGTTTTGAGGCTGTTTCACATTCTGAGGTTCTGAACGACGTCATCGACCAAAATAAAACTGTGAATATCTGAAGAACCAGAATCGCACAAACTGAAATTTCTGCAGCACAAACGATTGACAGAGTTTTGGTGCAGGTTTGAGTTTGATGAGGCGACTTCAGGGAGGTGTGGGGGCAGGTATCAGGGGCAGGTAGCGGTGGTGGGGGCAGGTAGCGGTGGCGGGGGCAGGTAGCGGTGGCGGGGGCAGGTAGCGGCCCCGGGGGCAGTAAACGGCAGTGAAAACATTCCTGGGACTGACAGGTTTAACGGGGCCACTCAGGAGCCACTCAGGAGCCACACTGCAGCTTTGTTTCACTCGTCTCAGGTATGAGCAGCAGCTCAGAAACGCACGACGCAAACGTCAGAGCGGAATCGAAACCAGAGACTCAGAGACTCAGAGACTCAGAGACTCAGAGACTCAGAGATGTAGAGATGTGACTTTCCCTGGGGGACAAATGAGAAACAGAAAATATTACAGCCAATAATAACAGCCAACAAATAATAATAACAGCCAAAAAACTGAACTCACTTCTGCATCATATGAATTGGATTTTGTTATAAAAACCAATAAAACCACTAAACCTGTTTAGTCATAGTTTAGACCTGGTTTAGTCCTGGTTTAGTCCTGGTTTAGTCCTGGTTTAGACCTGGTTTAGTCCTGGTTTAGTCCTGGTTTAGTCCTGGTTTAGACCTGGTTTAGTCCTGGTTTAGACCTGGTTTAGTCCTCGTTTAGTCCTCGTTTAGACCTGGTTTAGACCTGATTTAGACATGGCTTCGACCCAGTTTAGTTCTGGTTTGGATCTGTTTTATTAGTCCTGATTTAGTCCTGATTTAGTCCTATCTTAGTTCTTTCTTAGACCTGGTTTAGTCCTGGTTTAGGCCTGATTTGATTTGATTTGAACATTTCTTTATATGAAGACTCAACATAAACATTTACATTTAACCAAGAAACAAACGAAATAAAGAGAAGAAAATTGGTAAAACGTTCAGTGTTCAAAAACAAGAGGAGGAAGAAGTATATTTTATTTTAATCCTGCCCCAACATTTTACAACACTTCATCTGCAGAATATTCCGTAAAGGGCATTAAAGTGCATCTTTACACTTTAGACATGAGGTAAATTAGATGAAAAAGAAAAACACACACACACATTCTGAACAGACACAGATTTGCCGCGACGATACTAACACAGAAGACGATATATCGCGATTTATGAAAAATGACTCCTGTTAATCCAGTCACCTGCACGAGAACAGAACTGTGGGAAATGTCATTTATAAAAGTGTTTAAATCATCAAAACGGTGAATCTGCTGAAACTAATGAAAAAATATCACTTCAAAAAATTGATTCTGAGGCATTTTGAGCCAATTTGAGGATTGTGCAATCGCCATACGTCACTGTTTTTATTATTTTCTCACACCCCTCACAGGTTTATTATATATTATCAGTCATAACTTTTAATATTAATTCATAAATCTCTGCTCTCCTGGTGTTTTGCCTTCGTATTTCAGTGTTTTGGTGTTTTGGTGTTCTGGTGTTTTGGTGTTCTGGTGTTCTGGTGTTTTGGTGTTCTCGTGATCTCGTGGGTGAGATTCCTGTGCGTTCCTAATGATTATCGTGCAGAGTCATTAGCGTATTATCCGAGCCGGGGCAGGTCTGAGCTCGCGCTGACGTGAGTTTACACGGGGCGGATTTCTGTGTTTGCTTTGGGATCACTTAAAAGACAGAAACACACACACGCAGAACACACAGAAACACACACACAGAAACACACACACAGAACACACAGAGCAGGGTTTCCACAGTGGCTTCAAAAGTCTTAAACACACAACACAACCCCCGAAGACCTAAGGGTAGTACATTTAGTACATTTCTCCTCGCCTGGATTTTGTCCCTTAATTTTGCTTTTAAAACTGCCCCTTTTACCCCTAATGAAGTGTTCTACCTCCTTTTGTTCAGTCCAACCTGTTATTTCACAATCTGCTGCTGTAGTTGTGTCATGAGGCTGTGAGAAAAGCTACAGGAAATACACATGAAAATTCACTGTTTTTTCATGCAAAACCCACAGCAAACATGTAGAAACAACTTTTTGGACATAAAAAATGCTTAATTTAGGGCCTTAGCTACAAAAATGCAAAATCTCAAGTCTGTAAGTAAATTAAAAATCTCCTTATTGCCCTAAAAACAAAAAAAGTGCAGTGGCTCCATGACTTTCCTGGTCCAGTCCTGGAAACAGCTCCTGTCAGGTCCAGGGCCAGAGCCACAGCACTTCTGCATTTCCAGGGTGGAAATTACATTTGGATTTGTTCATTTGGACTGAAATAAACCTTTAAATAAAAATAGAAAGAGATGCACAATTACACACACCAAGATGTGTCATTTTCCATGTGTGTGAGAATTAACTCCACTTAGAGCGACTTTTTCCCTCGTTCTAAACACACACAGTCAGAGGAGTCGACCATCTTGACTCACTTCACTCTTTGGCAAAGTTTGGCTCCATCAAAATGGACGGAGCGCATGAGTTTGGGGAAAACAAAGTTCCTGTTGGACACTCGTTTTGCTCCCGTCATCACACAGCGTGAGTGTGACGTAGGATAAAGCCGCAGAAATGTACGGAAACCTCTATGTCTGCACTTTCAGAGGGGAAAAGGACGTTTCTGTCTTTTACACTTACAAAGTTCTGCGGTTATAGAAACATATTCCTCTGAGTCGTATACACACTTGAAACACTTGAAAAAGGCTTGAATTTTTATCCCTGGGTCTTCAAACTTGTGCAGTTCGTAACTTCTCCAAGTCGCATTTTGCCTCAAAAGTTGAATTAGTCAAACAGCATTATTTGGTTAAATATCGTCGCCTAAATTAAGAGCGACGGAACCAATAATTGAGAACGTGACGCAGCCGAGGCTCCAAATCCTCCGAACTCGTCACTGAAAGTCTCACACTACAGAACCACAAGAAACAAACTCAACACCAGTGAAATCAGAGACGAGTTTGATTAAAGCCGCTCTGTGGGTTTTTAACTCTGGTTTTAGTTTCTCTACTCCCCAGATTCATTTGTTTGAGAAATAAATGAACACAAACTCAAGAATTTTGGGGGTTCACCCGCTATTCCGACATCCCCCCATTCCGACATCCCCCCATCCCGACATCCCCCCATCCCGACATCCCCCCATTCCCACATCCCCCCATTCCGACACTTTTTGACACCGCCATTCTGACAATTTACTCATGAGGCAGCGGCGCGTTGAGGGTGGCATGGTTTTAATCCTGATTTAGACCTGGTTTAGTCCTGGTTTAGACCTGGTTTAGACCTGGTTTAGACTTGGTTTAGACCTGGTTTAGACCTGGTTTTAATCCTGATTTAGACCTGGTTTAGACCTGGTTTAGACCTGGTTTAGACCTGGTTTTAATCCTGATTTAGACCTGGTTTAGACCTGGTTTAGACCTGGTTTAGACCTGGTTTAGACCTGGTTTTAATCCTGATTTAGACCTGGTTTAGACCTGGTTTAGTCCTGGTTTAGACCTGGTTTTAGTCCTGATTTAGACCTAGTTTAGACCAGGACTAAACCAAGTCTAAACCAGAACTAAAACCAGGTCTTAAACAGGATTACAACAGGATTAAACCAGGATTAAACCAGGATTAAACCAGGATTAAACCAGGTTTTAAACAGGATTAAACCAGGATTAAACCAGGATTAAACCAGGATTAAACCAGGATTAAACCAGGATTAAACGAGGCCGTGAAAATCTGCTCCTGAAAAGAGCTCAGTCCAGACTTAATAATCACACATCGGAATGACGGGATGTTGGAAAAAGCGAACGTGCCGCCGCTCCGACCACGGGGGAACTGTGGAAGTGCAGGACGTCTGAGGACAAACGGACTCACGACTCCCACAGTCAGACGCCGGTGTCGGAGCGGCGCCGGGACCCCGAGTTTGGTTTTGGTCGGCGTGAAACAGATGTTAGGTTTTTATATAAACAGGAATATCGTCCAAAGAAAAGGAATATTTCCTCAACGAGCTGAACTTTGACAAACGGTGTCCGACTGTCGGATCCTCGTGCGGCGGATCAGTGAGGAAAACCGTCAAACTTTAGTCCGACCAGACATTTTGGTGCTGTGGATGTTTTTATCTGCGTCTTTTTCCGTCCGAGTTCAGTCCGAATGAATCGGAACGAAGGAGGAACAGTGACACTTCTGCTCCAAAAGGATCTATAACCGTCTCTAACTGTTCCCCCTCGGAGGCTTTAGGACACATGTGTCAAACATGCGGCCCGGGGGCCAGATCCGGCCCTCCAAGACCTTTAATCTGGCCCTCGGCTGATTTTTCTATTAAAATACTTAAAATTTTCAGATTTTTCTGTTAATTTTCTGCACCGTTTAGCATAGCAGCGTCTCCGGCGTTTCTGTACGTTGCGACTCCCACCAGAGCAGCACAAATGAAGACTTTCCTCTTTCCAAACGCTCTTAAAGGACGATCGTTTTGACTGTCGACCGTGACCCTCATCAGCAAAATGTCAAAAAATGAGAAAAGCAGATGCTGAGTTCAGGATTTCCCAAGAAAAATAGTCTAATTCTTATTTGTTGACAGAGGTGAATGGGAAATCTGTGCTCAGTGTGTTTGGAACAAGTGGCGTTGCTCGAGGAATATAATCTTAAACACCACTACGAGACACGGAGAAAAATACAATAACTTGAAGAGAGAACTGAGTTTTCTGATCCGGCCCTTTTGGGATCAAAGTAGGTTGCATACGGCCCCCGGACCAAAATGAGTTTGACACCCCTGATTTAGGAGCTCGGCTAAAACCAGCACCAGGGCGGAGTGAAAATAACTTTAATCTGCAGATCATTTTTGGACGGTGGTAAAAAGTTGTCGACACATTCAGCGAGAAACAAACCAAAACATTGGACATTTTAGAGCAAATCTTCAGTCTCCACAGCCTGAATAAACGGGCAGAATATGGGCGATTCTGACCCACATCACAAAAACGGAGGTTAGTAAATGTAGTTATTTTATTTTTACCAAACTAACAAAATATAAGTCAGGTACGAAAAGGAAGTTCAGGATAAATCTGTACGGAAACATCACACATTTATATATCGTCCGGAAACAGTTAAGAGGAAGAACCTGATTTTTTTAAATGTCTTTCGGTCTTTACTATTTTTTCCTGAATAAACATTTGGACAGATTCATTCAATTTCGTGTCTGCTCAGAATCGAGCTCGAAAATCCAACGCCAACGCCCAACGTGAATTTGAGATGTGAACAGTTTTCCTGTGTTTTAATTTAAGAGACGTGTTTTCTCTTAGTTCTCATGTTTATGTGGACGAGTGAGTTTGGTAAAAAAAAAAAAAAATAACGACTTGTGTGTTTTACTAACCTCTGATTTTGTGATTTTGGTGAAAATAGTTCATGTTCCCCCCGTTTATTCAGGTTGTGTCTCATTTTCTGGTCTGTTTCTCACTGAATGTGTCGGCAACTTTTTGATCACTGTCCAAAAATGATCTGGAAAAAGAGTTTTTTTTCCCTCGTGAGCAGCTCTTTGGCTTCTTTTTCTTTTGCTAAGCTGAACTCACTGGAGGAAAAAGGCTGGAGACTCCTGATACAAACGGTCTTAAAAAGAGCTGATTTTAACTTGAAAAAACTCGTATCGTTTAAACGTGATGATTCAGTATCGATATCGTGAGCTGCTGTATCGATACATTACAGCAGGGGCGTCAAACTCATTTTGGTCCGGGGGCCGTATACAACCAACTTTGATCCCAAAGGGGCCGGATCAGAAAACTCATGGCAAATATACCTCAAAAATAGAAATAAGTCCAAATATTTGTGCAGAGAAATGCAAATCTATTACAGAAATCTTTTTTATTTGATTTTATTTTACAAAATATTATAATATTATGCTAGGTCAGGTTGTTTTCACAGCAGCATCAGTCGCCTCTTGGCCCCTGGGTGAAAACAGACGTCTGTTTCTTCAGTCGCAGCAATAATTCATTTCTCTTCTGTCTTCTCAATTCTCTGTTCAGGTTATTGTATTTTTCGCAGTGTCTCGTAGTGGCGTTTAAGATCATATTCCTTGAGCGCCGCCACTTGTTCCAAACACACTGAGCTCAGATTTCCCATTCACCTCCGTGAACAAATAAGAATTAGTCCATTTTTCTTGGAAAATCCTGCACTCAGCTCCACTTTTCTTATTTTTGACATTTTGCTGATGAGGGTCACGGTCGACAGTCAAAACGATCGTCCTTTAAGAGCGTTTGGAAAGAGGAAAGTCTTCATTTGTGCTGCTCTGGTGGAGGCGCCACGCACAGAAGCACTGGAGATACTGCTATGCTAAACTGCGCAGAAAATTACCAGAAAAATCTGAAAATTTTAAATATTTTAATAGAAAATCAGCCGAGGGCCAGATTAAAGGTCTTGGAGGGCCGGATCTGGCCCCCGGGCCGCATGTTTGACACCTGTGCATTACAGCATCAGGGGATTTTTGGGTTTATTTGACTAAATTCTGACGAGTTTTTGTCATTTTGAAGCTCAGTGTCCGGGTCGTCTGCAGCCTGGAGGGAAACAAACGCTTGAGAAAAGTAAACAGGAGCTTTGCCCTTTGGCCTCGGCTGCAGTAATGACGATAAAAAAACCTCCGTGTTCAGACCTGTGGACCCGGCCTCATCCTTTCACTTCAGAAAAACGATTGTACCATTTTACTGCAGTTTACTCTCCAAGAAATGTCACTCAAAAATGAACGGATTCATTAAACATCTCGTAGCTGATTTTCCCCCAAAAGAGCTTCTCCTGTTTTTCAAGTTTTCAAGTCGCTTTGAACTGTTTTTAGCAGCAGTTTAATGATATTTAAAAGAACTAGTCCTGATTTTCATGTTTTTAAGTTGTTTTTAAGCGTTTTCTGCAGCAGTTTAAAGATATTTAAAAGAACTACTCCTGTTTTCCATGTTTTTAAGTCCATAAAATTCATTTCCGAGCCTTTAACTCGTCGTTCTTGGGTGAAGGTCACGGTCGTCTCAGTGGTATTTGCTGCAGAAACAGTTTGAGCCTCGGTCCCCGTTCTGCTCAGTCCGGCCTCACGTAAACAGCTGTAAATTTCCTACAATAATAAGAAAGTGCTTCGTGTCTCGACGTGTTCCTCCCCTCACATGTGTCAAACCGGCTCTAAACTGCTCCCCTTTGTTCTTTCAGATCCTTCGGCACCGAAAAAAGGTAAGGCCCATTCAGTGGGAGTGTCTGTGTGTGTTTGGTGTGTGTTTGTGTGTGTTTGGTGTGTGTTTGGTGTGTGTTTGGTGTGTGTTTGGTGTGTGTTTAGTGTGTGTTTGGTGTGTGTTTTGTGTGTGTTTGGTGTGTGTTTGTGTGTGTTTGGTGTGTGTTTGTGTGTGTTTGGTATGTGTTTTGTGTGTGTTTTGTGTGCATGAGGCGGCAGTTCGCAAGTGAACAGCTCCTTTTACCTTTAGTTCAGTCCAGATCGACGACTCTAGGAGCTGAAAAAATGATCCAGATGGTTCTAGCGAAGGTGTGTGGAGTTTAAAAACACAGTGGAGCACTTCCTGTATCACCGCGTGACATCACAAGGTGGAAACTGAGTGTTTTCTGTGTTTAAATCTGCAGCGCTTGAGCGACATCAGGTCCGTTTGTGATGAGGAAAACTGCATTAGGAGAGAAATCAGAAAATAAGAACAAGTAAAATGTGTTAAATCTGTGTCCAGCTCGTTTTTTTTGAATTTCACTTAAGAAGAAAAACAATAAAATGGGAAAACAGTTTGTTATTTCATTATTCTGCTTTAGTGTCAAACAAAAAAACAGATTTCCGCCTCTATTTCCAATATTAATCTAAAGTTTATGCCGGATAACACCAGCGTCGGGCCTGTTTTAATGTTGATCTTTTCGTTTAGATGCGTCAGTTTGTACCAGTGGAGTTTTAGGCCACGGCTGCCTCCAGATCCAGGAGAAATACATCATCACGATACGATACGGTCACAGTCTGAACCTCACAATACGATATTTATCGCGATATCGTGGGAAAGCTCACGATATTCCGATATTCTGCAGAATCACAGACTGACTCTAAAACGCTTCAGTCGTTTGTACATTTATCGTCTTTAGGGACGGAACGAAATCCAAATCTCTGGACCAGATTTACACCATTTTTTTTCTTTCTTTCGTTCTTTTTTGTTCTTTCCTTTGTTCTTTCGTTCATTCATTCTTTCTTTTGTTCTTCTTGATTCTTTCTTTTTCGTTCCTTCTTACTTTTGTTTGTTCTTTCATTCTTTAGTTCTTTCATGTTCTTTCTTTCTTTTATGTTCTTTCTTTCGTTCTTTTTTGTTCTTTCGTTCATTCGTTCCTTCTTACTTTTGTTCTTCGTCGTTCTTTCTTTTTCGTTCCTTCTTACTTTTGTTCGTTCTTTCATTCTTTAGTTCTTTCTTTTTCTTTCTTTCTTTAGTTCTTTCTTTTGTTCGTTAATTTCTTTCTTTTTTGCTCTTTTTCATTCATTCTTTCGTTCATTCCTTCTTTCTTTTATTCTTCTTGATTCTTTCTTTTTCGTTCCTTCTTACTTTTGTTCGTTCTTTCATGTTCTTTCTTTCTTTTATGTTCTTTCTTTAGTTCTTTCTTTCTTTCGTTTGTTTCTTTCTTTGGTTTTTTGTTCTTTTTCATAAATTCTCTCATTCATTCGTTCTTTGATTCAATCCTTTATTTTTCGTTCTTTAGTTCTTTCACGTTCTTTCGTTCATTCGTTTGTTTCTTTCTTTCATTCTTTCTTGTTCTTTTTCGTTCTTTCAGTTCTTTCGTTTGTTCTTCTTCCATCTCCATCTCTCTGTTCCAGATTTATTACAATATAAAACTGTGAATCTGCTCCTTTTTCCTCTAAAAATGCTTCACAGACTTAATCCACAGAATGAAGATGTAAAAGTGCTTAGAACAGTTATTTCTTCATGTCGTCTGCACTGAAACGGAGCAAAGGATCATGGTCTATGTAGTTCCCTCTGTTTGTTTTTTTTAGCTGTTTCTGCATCAGAACTGTTCATTCATTGGTGTTAATCGAAATAAACTTTAAATTAAATATTGGAAGTTGAGGTGGAAATCTGATTTTTCTTGTTTGACACTGAAGCGGAATAATGAAATAAACTCTTTTCACATTTTATCGATTTTCCTTCTGGACTGAAATTAAAAACAGTGACTCGTGCTCGGATCTGCGGACGGTTCACTGGCGTCTGCGCTCAGTCATGTGGTCGGTCGGGATGTTTCGCGTGTTTGTGGGTTTTTAAATAGTTGTTTGACACGTGGAATCGCCCGAAACGCCTCGTCCCTCGTGTCCCTCGCGTTTCGTCCTCACGTATGTTTCTGGAGCCTATAGAAGCTTCTAGAACATCGCGAACACGTGTGCAGAAGCATCAGGTCGTCAGCGGCTCACGAGTTCCTTCAGAACCAGGGGGAGCAGATTTCCAGGATTCTGAACGCGTTTGGATGTTTGGAGTAAATAAAATGGTGAAAAGAGCGTGGAACGTTGTGCGTTCTCGTGTCAGTCCTGATCCGAGGGACTCGGACGCTGCGTTTTTTTGTTTTATGGTCGTTCGCAGATACACGGATTTGTGTATTTTGGCAAAACAAACGACAATTTATGCTCCACTTTAGTGTCTGCGGCGATCTGATTAGACAAAAACTGTGATAGTCCTGATTTAATCCTGGTTTAGTCTTAGTTTAGTCCTGATTTAGTCCTGGTTTAGTCTTAGTTTAGTCCTGGTTTAGTCCTGATTTAGTCCTGGTTTAGTCCTGATTTAGTCCTGGTTTAGTCCTGGTTTAGTCTTAGTTTAGTCCCTGTCACGTTTGTCCCTGTCAGGTGTGTCCCTGTCAGTCCCTGCGCTGACACATGATCAGAACATGTGACACCGTCGTCTCCACAGGTTTGTACTTGAACATCGTGTGTGTTTACATCAGAGAACAAACTGCAGTACTCGCAGTACTCGCAGTACTCGCAGTACAGTAGTACACACTGCAGTACTCGCAGTACTCGCAGTACAGTAGTACACACTGCAGTACTCGCAGTATTGCAGTACAGTTGTACACACTGCAGTACTCGCAGTACTCGCAGTACAGTAGTACACACTGCAGTACTCGCAGTATTGCAGTACAGTTGTACACACTGCAGTACTCGCAGTACTCGCAGTATCGCAGTACAGTAGTACACGCTGCAGTACTCGCAGTATCGCAGTAGTAGTACAGTAGTACACGCTGCAGTACTCGCAGTATCGCAGTAGTAGTACAGTAATAGTACAGTAGCAGTACAGTAGTAGTACAGTAGTAGTACAGTAGTACAGTAGTAGTACAGTAGTACAGTAGTAGTACAGTAGTAGTACAGTAGTACAGTAGTAGTACAGTAGTAGTACAGTAGTACAGTAGTAGTACAGTAGTAGTACAGTAGTAGTACAGTAGTAGTACAGTAGTACAGTAGTAGTACAGTAGTAGTACAGTAGTACAGTAGTACAGTAGTAGTACAGTAGTACAGTAGTAGTACAGTAGTACAGTAGTACTGTGGCGGTGGTGGTGACAGATCCGTCACGTCTGACAGACGAGAACATCTGACAAAGAACTGATAAACACGATGTTCAAGTCCCAACAGGAACATCACACGAGACCTCTGAGCTGTACATGTTCTGATGATGTTTCCTCCTCACAAACAGCTGCAGTCGGGTTTGGTTCAGTCACATGTTTGAGTGACTCTTTATTATTCGTCTGTTCCATCTGCAGAGCTCCAAACGCCCCGCTCCACCTTGTGATGTCATGAAGTGGTCGTTTTTGGGCTCCTTTGGCCTTTTTAGTTCAGTAGAAGTTTCCATTTCCTGGTCTGAAATGGTCCAAATGATTCTAGTGAAGCTGTGTGGAGTTTTTATTCAAGACAACAGAACAGAACATTTAACAAAATACAAGAATTAACTTAAAAACAAAACACAAAATCATAGAACAACAAATATGAAACAACAGAAACTCCCCACCGCACAAATGTAATGAAAGAAAACAAAAGTAAAGTGCTGGGACCCTTATGTTTATATTTTGGCTAATTTATCATTTAATTTCACTTTTCTTTTTTCCCTCTTTTTTCCACTTTTACTACACACTTTTCATCATTTCCTTTTATCATCTTTTACTTTTTACGACAATTTTAAAGCATAATTGTAAAGGCTTTTTTTTTTTTTTAATTACCGGTACGATATTTTCTATATAAATTATATATATTTTTTTACTATAAACTAGGAGTTGTTTTAAGGATTTCCTGTATTTCTATTATTAACTATACTTTAGGTATAGTTTTAAAGACAGAAAGGCAGAAATGCACGAGGTACTGGCAGTGAAGTACTCTGAGCGTGTACTGTGTATATTCTGTGTACTCTCTGTGTATTGTGTACTCTCTGTGTACTCTGTGTGTACTCTGTGTACTCTGTGTACTCTGTGTACTCTCTGTGTTCTCGTGCCTTGGGTCTGACTCACACTTTCATTAAACCTGAGTCACAGTTTGGATCCTGAGCCGTGACTCACTCCGGGTTTGTGTGTTTTTCTCCCTCGTGTTTGAGTGAAATTATCTGTGCAGGAAGAAACTTCCACTTACCGAGTTTTCTTCAAACAAGATGAAATATGAATCTTGTTCTGAGCAGAAAACACGAGTTTCAAGTATTTATGGACAGATTTTTCCCCTTATTGGTTTGAGAAGGAAGTTAAAGAGGCTTAACCTGGACTGAGTTAATATAAAAAGTGCTGAGAATAAGTTGTAATATCGAGATAAGATAAATCAGGATGAATATCTTGAAACAAGTAAAATAATCTCATTTTATTGAGTAAAAAAATCTTCAAATTGATCTTTTAAGATGAATCTGCTTAATTCAGGTCAGTTTAACTATGATAGAAAATCCTTTTTTGTCGTGTGCGGCAAAAAATAAAATTTAGTCAAGTTAAAATGAGTTGGATTAAGAAAGTTTTATCATGATTTGAGTAAATTTCACTTGACAAGTAAAATAATCTGTCAGAGCAGTAAGATTTTTGTACTTAAAATATGAAAATACATCTTGCTGCACTTAAAATAAGAAAACAACAACTTTTTGCACTTACAATAAGAAACAAAATCAAACGTTGCTTGAATTAAGAAAAAAAACACTTATTCCACTGCAGATTATTTCACTTGTCAAATTGAATCTGCTCAAATAAAGTAAAATGTTCTTAATTTAAGTCATTTTTACTTACCTGGATAGTGTTTTTTTCCAGTATAGTGGACGCTTTTCTCCATGGAGATGTCACTGCTTTGTCTGGAATGTTCCACAGTACAGCATTAAACTGCTCTACTGCACTGTTTCTGTATTACACCTGCTTTTATAGCTCAAACACGAAAACACATTTGATGAACGCTTTTCTACGGCTAAATCCCTGTGGAAAAGTGTGTCATATTTTTGAGCAGCTTCGTAAATCTGCCCCGACACCAAATCTTCATCCAACGAGGAACAAAGAACAGATTCTGTCCACGAAGAATTTACCCACAACGATCGAGGGAAGAAAGACGAAAACTTAAAGGAAACGACGACGAGCATCAGTGAAACGACTGAGCGACACTAACGTTCTGGTCCTGGAGGAAACAGAAGGAACTGGTTCAGACTGATTCTAGAATTAAAATAAAAAATCGATTTTGTGATGTCGATATTCGCACAGACTGAGAGATTTGTGCAGTTTTATATGGTCGACATTTAACCTGTGAACATCTGTAACATTTAAACAAGTTCCTTCTGTTTCCTCCAGGACCAGAACGTTAGTGCTGCTCAGTCGTTTCACTGATGCTCGTCGTCGTTTCCTTTAAGTTTTCGTCTTTCTTCCCTCGATCGTTGTGGGTAAATTCTTCGTGGACAGAATCTGTTCTTTGTTCCTCGTTGGATGAAGATTTGGTGTCGGGGCAGATTTACGAAGCTGCTCAAAAATATGACACACTTTTCCACAGGGATTTTGCCGCGGAAAAGCGTCGACAGGAAGTTGCGCGACTCAACATCGCCGCACTTCCTGCTGTTGTGAGAATCGTCCGCTGGTCGTTTTCTTAATGAAGAACAACGAACGTTTTGGATAAACTATGAAGTGATTTCTGTTTTCTTGTTTCCATGACAGCATTTGTTAAATGCTGGAGATAAAAGATAAAACCGCGTCACGTTTCAGTTCACTTTGGGGCGTAGACGAGCGATTCCCGACCTTTTTTCGCCTAAAAATGTAGTTTCGGGGACCAGGTGAAAGAGTCCAGGACTACAGAACAGAACGGCGCTTTGGGGACCCTGGGACATGTCGAACAGAAGCGATTTACTGTCACGTTTCGTCTATTTTCAGTTCGGGAACAGGTTTGTGACACCTGACAGAATTCCCCCCGCGGCGTTTACGTTTCTGGAGCTTCGTCACAGTCGGAAACGACACTGGAAATGAGTCGTGTCAGAAAATGTAAAACGTGTTCAGTTTAACAGATGTGTCAGAGCACCTGCCGCAGAAACACCAAAACACAGAAACGTTCGAGACGCCGCAGCCGAGGACGAACCGGCGCCGCTGCGAGAGGCTGGAGCGAGGCTCAGGTCTCTGGGCTCAAGTCCGAGTCGGGTCCCGAGTCAAAGACAGAAACGTCCAAGTCGAGTCTTGAGTCACTGGCCCTTAAATCCAAGTCGAGTCTCGAGTCAAAGACAGAAATGTCCAAGTCGAGTCTCGAGTCACTGGTCCATAAGTCCAAGTCGAGTCTAAAGTCACTGGTCCATAAGTCCAAGTCGAGTCTAAAGTCACTGGTCCATAAGTCCAAGTCGAGTCTAAAGTCACTGGTCCATAAGTCCAAGTCGAGTCTTGAATCTGTGGTCCAAAAGTCCAAGTCGAGTCTCGAGTCACTGGTCCATAAGTCCAAGTCGAGTCTTGAATCTGTGGTCCAAAAGTCCAAGTCGAGTGTCAAGTCACTGGCCCTTAAGTCCAAGTCAAGTCCAAGTCGAGTCTTGAGTCACTGGTCCATAAGTCCAAGTCGAGTCCAAGTCGAGTCTTGAATCTGTGGTCCAAAAGTCCAAGTCGAGTGTCAAGTCACTGGCCCTTAAGTCCAAGTCAAGTCCAATTCGAGTCTTGAGTCACTGGTCCATAAGTCCAAGTCGAGTCCAAGTCGAGTCTTGAATCTGTGGTCCAAAAGTCCAAGTCGAGTCCGAGTCGAGTCTTGAGTCACTTGCACATGACTCTAGGTCGAGTTTCAAGTCACTGGTTCTTAAGTCCAAGTCAAGCCTCGAGTCACTGGTCCTTAAATCTAAGTCAAGTCCAGGTCGTCTGCTTTGAGGTTCAAGTCATTTCAAGTCTTTAAACCCAAAAAAGTATCAAATATCGCTTAGATTTTTGCAAATTATATCAGTTTTAAACTAAATTGTAAAAAGTCCTGATGTATTTATATAAGAGCTGTAGAAATGTAGAAATGTAGAAATGTAGAAAAGTTCCTTTTTAAATGTCTTCACAAGATCTGAGTGTGAATCATTACGGTCATATTACTGCACAGTACTTTATATTACTGCATAGTACTTTATATTACTGCACAGTACTTTATATTACTGCATAGTACTTTATATTACTGCATAGTACTTTATATTACTGCATAGTACTTTATATTACTGCATAGTACTTTATATTACTGCATAGTACTTTATATTACTGCATAGTACTTTATATTACTGCATAGTACTTTATATTACTGCATAGTACTTTATATTACTGCACAGTACTTTATATTACTGCATAGTACTTTATATTACTGCAGTATTTTACAGAAGTGGGAGGGACGTGTTGCAGTTTGTTCCTGTAAACTTGAGCTCAGCAAAAGTATTTTCCATCAGAAAGTTCCGCAGTGCAGCTTTAATAATCCTGCAGGTATTTCTGAGTCACGACACGACGGAGCTCATCGGAATGTGAAGAATTCGTCCGAACTCTGCGCGGCCGACGTTCCTGAGATTTCTGAATGAGGAGCGTGGGAAGAGCCGAGGCATCTGACTTAAACACACACCACACAGTCTGTGCAAACAGAAGCTTCTGGAAACTCACAAACACACGGCACAAACCGGCTTTAGGCCCAATGAGGCCAGAAATACACCCAGAACTGAAGCCTCGAGCGGCGGGAAAAAAGAACACGGAGCACACGTCCTCTGGCTCCATTTCTGTCAACAACGGCCTTTTAAAAAAAAAAAAAATTTTCACCAACAGATCCCAAAAAAACAAAACAAAAAAATTTCTTGGCTCAAAGAAAATTGTTTCTTGTTTCTCTTTTTTTTTTTTCTTTTTTTTTGCATAAACAGCATTTTATTATGATTTTTTTAATGATTTTTTATTTTTTATACTGTTGATGTGGTCATTGGGGGGAAAAATCTAAAATCAAACATTTATTTATTTATTTTTTGAGTTGTTGATGAAAATAAAAACCATAAAGTCACTTAGAAAATGGATGCAAAATGACATGCCTTTTTTTTTTTTTTTTTTCACTGTTGATGTGGCTGATGTAGAAAAAAAATCTAAAATTAAACAAACTTTTTTTTTTTTTGGAGTTGTCGGTCCAAAAAAAAAAAAAAAACACTTTTTTTTGCCGCTCAGGGCTTCTGTAGTAAATAGAGGAAGTTAGAAGAAGAGGGTAAATCCAGTGTCGGCTCCATCGACTCCGGCTCCAGTTCCCTTTGTATTAAAAACCCGTCGCTCGCTCTCTTTACCCGCTGCTGTGATCCTTGTCATTTTGGTCTTAAAATGTAAAAAACATCCGCCTTCACTCGCTCTACATGATCCTGGGGGTTTATTTCTTAATTTTTCCCCCCGTAAATAAATTCCTAACGTCTCTAACTTGGCTCCAGATTTGCTGGTGTGACCACAGACCTCGATGAGCTTCATTTGACTGGACCTGAACGCTGTGTCAGGTTCCCTTAGTCCACTTCTCCTCGTTAGATAAGCTTAATGCTGCACTGCGGAACATTTAAGACGACAACGTCCATCATCATTTATTTATTGTAACTAAACCCAGAATCACCGAACGATCGGAACTGATTCATCTGCAAAAAAGCGGAAGACGCAAAACCCTTTACTTCACTTTATTTTTATTTTTATTTTATTATTTTATTTTTTTTCTCTCACTGTGGGTTTGTTCTGCGTCTGTGGAAATATTCGCGGCATTCGGCCAATGTCCGGACACACCTGTCGCCGTGGAAACCTGCCGACAGGTGCAGAGAGATTCATGCTCCTGTCAATGACGGTGTTCAGAGAGAAGAGACGGCAGATCTCCTCCTCCTCCTCCTCCTTCCTCTTCTTCTTCCTTCACTTCCTCCTCTTTCTTCTTTTAATCCTCTTCCTCTTTATTTCCTCCTCCTCTTCTCCACGTCTGTTCCTCCTCCTCTTTCTCTGGTTCCTCTTCTTCTCCTCCTCCTCTTTTTCCTCCTCTTATTTTCCTCCTACTCCTCCTCTTTCTTCATGTCCTCCTTCTCTTCTTCCTCTTCCTCTTCTGCTCATCTTCTTCCTCTCCTCCTCCTCCTCCTCTTCTTCTCCTCTTATTTTCCTCCTACTCCTCCTCTTTCTTCATGTCCTCCTTCTCTTCTTCCTCTTCCTCTTCTTCCTCTTCCTCTCTTCTTCTTCCTCTCCTCTTTTTCCTCTCTTCTTCCTCTCCTCCTCTTCTTCATCTCCTCCTCCTCCTCTTCTTCCTGTCTTTTTCCTCTCCTCCTCTTTTTCCTCTCCTCCTCTTCTTCCTCTCCTCCTCTTCTTCCTCTCCCCCGCTTCTTCCTCTCCTCTTCTTCCTCTCCTCTTCTTCCTCTCTTCTTCCTCTCCTCTTCTTCCTCTCCTCCTCTTCCTCTTCTGCTCATCTTATTCCTCTCCTCCTCTTCTTCCTCTCCTCCTCCTCCTCTTCTTCTCCCCCTCTTCTTCCTCTCCTCCTCCTCCTCTTCTTCTCCCCCTCTTCTTCCTCTCTTCTCCATCCTCTCCTCTTCCTTCTCTTCCTCTTCTTCCTCTCCTCTTCTCCTCTTCCTCCTCCTCTTCCTCTCCTTTTCTTCCTCTCTTCTTTCTCTCCTCCTCTTCCTCCACTTCCTTCTCTTCCTTGTCTTCCTCTCCTCTTCCTCCTCCTCCTCTCCTCTACTTCCTCCTCCTCCTCTTCCTCCTCAGCTCAGTTCTGAATCCCGACAGGAAGTGACTCGTGTTTGTTTTCAACTCGACTCCGACTTTTACCGAGAGAAAAAAACCACGACTCAAATCAAATCTCGACATAAACTCAGATTTATCTCGTTTTAAAGGACATTTACTAAATGACTGTTAAATGTGTCAGATTATTAAGATTATTTCAAGATTTATGTTTTTAATTTAGTTTTTATATCTATAAACTCGTTAGAATTCGCACAAAACAAACAGAAGAAGTTTTAAGACACTTTTCTGGACGTAAATGAGTCGATGTTGGACTGAAATGGACTTAAAACAAGAGGATTTTTCTCATTTTAAGGATTTTTTTTCATTGTTTAAAGCTCAAAAAACGCTCTGTTCCACCTCGTGATGTCATGAAGCGGCAGTTTTGAAGTGAACAGCTTTTTTTTAACCTTTATTTCTCACATATTATAAATGTTCCCTCCTCAAAAACTCGTCTGAAAAGGTTTTAGATGTGACGGCAAATGGGGAAAACTCAAAAACAAAGCCTCAAAAACTTAAAACTCACTTATTTTGGGCGAAAGCAGCAACAATAAAAGGAAGACGGAGCTCTAAATATGTGACGTTTTACGGTTAGAAGTCAAATTCCCCTCTTTAAAAAGGGAGAATCAACAGGAAAAGACTTTTTTAGGCAATTTTATTCCGATTTAGGAGGATTGGATCAGTTTTATTTAATTAGTGCAATACTGTTTTTGGGTTTTTTTCTTCTTTTTTCACCAAATGTTCCAGTTTATTTATTCTGTCTTTATCATTTTCTCTTCTGTGTTGGGAAATATCGCACAGGAGCTCCTCACTGTCAGGCCTCGTTCACACCTGTGCGTTTTTAGTTCGTTTGAAATCAACGTTCGTGTTAATTTATTGCCGTTTTTAAACAGTCGTGAGGGAAACTCAGGTTAAATTTTCACGTTTTCGACCCCAAAACGCGCAAAGATCTTCCACTGTCAAAATCTCCGAGACATAAAGTTCTCTGTCGACCTTTTCCCCCGTCGTGTTTCCCGTCCGTTCACGTCCCGGTGGGTTTTGTGTTCCCAGAGTCCGGCTCCGGAGCGCTGGCCGCCGTCCTCTCGTCCATCGGGGTGGCGGTGGTGGGAGCCGTCACCGGATACTTCGCCTACCAGAAGAAGAAACTCTGCTTCAAGAACACAGGTACGGACGTCACACTTTCACTCTCTGAAGCCTTTTCTCGCTCGGGTTCGTGTTTCCTCTGGAGCTTTGGGGATTTGTAATGATCAGGGAGGATTCCTGAGATCTGAATCTCGTCTGTAATTTGGTAAAAGTAAAAATTCCTCTGCAAATTACAACTATATTATCGCCCGGTGAGTGCGAATCTGCACCTCAGTGTTTGTTGCTGGGGCCCGACCGATATGACACCGATAAAATGGGAGTTGGAGCTGCCGATATAATCGCCGATATATTTATGACGTAAAAATCCACTGTAAATCTTCAGTTGTTTATAAAACTTCGGTTTGGCTCTATTGGATTTTCAGTCGGGTTTATTTAGGCGACATTTCCTGTTCTTCTGCCTCTTTACGTCATATTTAAAGAGTCGCTCGGCCTAATGCTGTTTTTGTACGATATTCAGGCCAGTAAAGAAAGTTCTGTAAGTAAACTACCGCTGTTAGCCTTTAGCGGTAAATGCGTGTGCGCCGCGGTAATTAATGATCTGCTAAATGCGGATAATTCACACCTCTGTTCACAGCTCATTTCCATATCAGTGTGTGTCCAGTAACATATATACGGCCACTATAGTCACTTTACAGTCGCTAACAGAAGAGAAAACAGCCTGTTTATGTGTGCGAGCTACAGCAGCTAATCGCTAACCAATGAGAAAGAACCAAAACGAGCTTCAAACCGACACATTTCAACACTCAGCCTCACACAGGCTCCTCTCAGATCAGCACTAAGAACTGTCCTTTAATCCAGACTCACACTGAGCGGCCGCAAAAACAACACAATCTCAGATAAACCCTGATGCCCCGCCACAGATCAGGACATTTATCTGTCTGTGAACTGGATTAAATGGACAGAATATAGAGTCTGAGCTTTAGAACGAGGGAAAACATCCACGTGGAATATCGGCCCAGATCGGCCAACCGATATATCAGTCGGGCCCGATTTGTTGCTGTATCTTTTCTATCTCTTTCTTTTCTTTCCACCTTCTTTTCTCTGTAAGTCATTTGCAGACTTATCCCGTGCGAATAGGCCTTTAGTTCCTTTTACGTGGTTATATGTAATAAAAAAAAGAAAAAAAAAAGATTTCTATGAGCAGCAGCAGAAAGGAGAGGTCGGCGAGTGAGCTGAAGATGAAGTTGTCGGTGTTTTCTGGCATTTCTCTGAGTTTTTTTATATAAATTCACTGTTTCCTCATGTTTTCTTGGTGTAAATACTGTAGTTGTTTCACATGAGCGTGTGTCATATTACAGTTTATTGTTTTCTACTTCATTTTATTCTATTTTATTTGCACGTTTCGTGTTTGTCTACACTCTGCTCCAAGTACCGCACCAACTTCCTAATGTTGTTCGCTCATATGGCAATAAACCCGTCCTGATTGTGGCTCTTTAGCGCCCCCTGCAGTGCACAGGCAGATCCAGACACAGCTACACTCACAGAGACACGTGGAATGGAGAAAAAAACAGTCTGAGAAACTCTGATACAAACTTCTGTCCTAAATAAAGATCAGATCAGATCCGACACAAGTGTTAATGGACTCAGAATAATCGGATGAGTTTTTGTGACGCTGGATTCCACATAAACACACTGGAGGATTTGCTTTTTGTCAAGAGTGACCAGAATTTAAAAATGAAAAACTGGGACCCTCTCAGTTTATGGTGGTTGGTGATAATAAAGCTGTAAAACGAGTGCAGAATGAAGCAAAACTGTTCACGTGACTCAGTTTAGTCACATTTTCTTTGTGTTCTGGTCATTCTTCTGTATTTTTATCCTCTCTTTAAACATTTTTATTTCTTTCTTTCTTTAAACAGGACAGTGCACATTAGTGAGCATCTATGGAACAGTGACAGGCGTAAACATGCTGGATTATAGCGTCAGTGCTAATTTGCATCCACAGTCCCTCGGCAGGAAACACAGAAACGTGACGAGACAAAGACAGGATCATAGATACAATAAGAACAGGACATTATGAAGAGCTAAAGTCAGTGGTTCCAGAACTGGTTTGTGTTTGTGTTTTGAAGGTCCGTAGTGTTGGAGACTGTCCCAGAGTTTACGGCCTTTACAGAAAGAGCGTTTTGTCCGGAGGCTTTTCCTGTGTGGAGCCTCAGCCCCTGGAGGGTCAGGACCTTAGACCAGGCATGTCCAAACTATGGCCCGGGGGCCAAATGTGGCCCTCAGACCAACTGTTTTGGCCCTCAGGCTTCCAGGTGAATTGGCCCATACTACAGCAAGTAGTACTTTTTACTGCTTGTTTTTCAAATCTACCTTGATCAAGCAAATGTAGTGAGTCCTTTTGAGGGTCTAAGCCTGAACAAAGGTCTGGAGGCTCATTCAAACCTGTTATAAATGCACAGATTTGAATTACTCACTGTTTTAACCACCAGTCAATGACCCTCGATCGGCCCTCACGCTGGTCTGTGTTTTAATATGTGGCCCTTGATGAAAAAAGTTTGGACACCCCTGCCTTAGACCCTGGGGGCCCTTTTTCAATAAAGTCACACATGGAGGTGCAGCAAGTCCACGTAAAACCTTCTACATCAAACAAGCAAATTTAAACTTTTTAAAGTTCTCAAAGCTCAACAACTTGTACTTTTTCAAAATGTTGCAAACCTGGAACGACACTGGTTTTGTTTTCTATCAAATTCAAATTCAAATTCAAATAACTTTATTTATCCGTTAGGAATTTCGTTTGCAGACAGAGCTCCAGCACGAGTGAAGACTCCACACAAACATGAATGAAAAGCACATTCATCAAATGCAGAATAATAAATAGATCAATAAAAGACACATCCAGAACAGCACCTCTCACTTCCCCACTGCAGATGAGCTTCATCAGCCATTTAACAGGCGAATGGAGGAGGGAAGAAATATCAAAAACCTTCAGTGATTTTTTATGGAGTGATTCTGTGATGTTGCTCGTATTTCCACCTGAGACAGAATCAGTGACGCAGGAACATTCGAGCTGCTCCGAGTCTGAGGAAAGTTCGTATTTGTTTAAAATTATTCAAATTGAATTTCACTGCGTTAGATATTCTTGGTCTAAAACATGTCTTGTCTAAAACTGGGACAAATCGGTGGTTTTGTATGAATCTGTGGGACAGGGGGACACGGGTTCAGGACTGGAACTGTCCCGGGGAAACTGGGACGTCCGTTCAGCCCGGTTTTGTCTGAGATGTGGAAATTTTCACTCCTTTAACAGCTGGAGCTCAGAATATTTTATTTAGAATCAGGATCAGAGCCACGAACCAGTGCTTTTCTCCGCTTCATTCAGTCAGTATGACAATAGCAGTACTATAGTAGTACTATAGTAGTAGTACAAGTATCACAGTCGTAGTATTTGCAGTACTTTTCTCTGCTTCATTCAGTCGTGTCGTGTCCAGTTAAACTCCTGTCGTTGTTTTCCTGACTGTCCCGGTGCATCGTGTGCTGTACTGACCCCTGGTGACACCGACGCCCACAGACTTTTCACCCACCGGACACCCCTGAACAGCGCCCCCTGCAGGGAAGAGTGTGGAATCCAGACACAGACAGCGGAGCAGTTTTGAGATGTTCTTAGTCGACCGCTCACAGGTTTTGCAGAGTAGTTTCGCGCTCCTCGTCCTGCAGATCTCACGTGAACAGATTTGTGCCGAGCGGGCGGTTTCGGGCCCCGTGTGTGCGGAGTCAGCAGCCCCCATGAGCCTTCAGAACAACACCGCCCGCACACAACACTCGCTCCGTTTACTCCGGGCACCGTAAACATCGGGCAAAAGTTCATATCGCGTTTGGAGATTGGGACCAAACCTCCGGCGGCTCTGACACGAAACGCCGACGGTCTGGAGCCGCTGTGTTCAGGAGGTTTGGGGCGTGGACCTTCTCACACTCTTCTTTTTCTGCTGTGTTCAGGAGGTTTGGGGCGTGGACCTTCTCACACTCTTCTTTTCCTCTCTCGGCTCTTTCTCCTTCGGTTTCCCTCCTTTTCTCTCGCCCTGACTCACCCCCCTCTCTCTCTCCGGTGTCTCCTCAGAAGCAGATCCAGAGGAGGGGCGTAAAGCCGACGTCGCAGAGGCCAAGTCCGATCCTCAAGGTACAGGACACACACACACATACACAGGACACACACACACACACACATACACATACACAGGACACACACACATACACAGGACACACACACACACACACAGGACACACACACATACACAGGACACACACACACACACACAGGACACACACACATACACAGGACACACACACACACACATACACAGGACACACACACACATACACAGGACACACACACACACACATACACAGGACACACACACACATACACAGGACACACACACACACACATACACAGGACACACACACACATACACAGGACACACGCACACACATACACAGGACACACACACACACACACAGGACACACACACATACACAGGACACACACACACACATACACAGGACACACACACACATACACAGGACACACACACACACACACAGGACACACACACATACACAGGACACACACACACATACACAGGACACACACACACATACACAGGACACACACACACACATACACAGGACACACACACATACACAGGACACACACACACATACACAGGACACACACACACATACACAGGACACACACACATACACAGGACACACACACACACACACATACACAGGACACACACACACATACACAGGACACACACACACATACACAGGACACACACACATACACAGGACACACACACACACACATACACAGGACACACACACACATACACAGGACACACACACACACATACACAGGACACATACACACAGGACACACACACACATACACAGGACACACACACACACATACACAGGACACACACACACACACATACACAGGACACACACACATACACAGGACACACACATACACAGGACACACACACATACACAGGACACACACACATACACAGGACACACATACACAGGACACACACACACACACATACACAGGACACACACACACACATACACAGGACACACACACACATACACAGGACACACACACATACACAGGACACACACACATACATACACAGGACACACACACATACACAGGACACACACACATACACACAGGACACACACACACATACACAGGACACACACATACACATACACAGGACACACACACATACACACAGGACACACACACACATACACAGGACACACACATACACACAGGACACACACACATACACAGGACACACACACATACACAGGACACACACACATACACAGGACACACATACACAGGACACACACACACACACATACACAGGACACACACACACACATACACAGGACACACACACACATACACAGGACACACACACACACACATACACAGGACACACACATACACAGGACACACACACATACACACAGGACACACACACACATACACAGGACACACACATACACATACACAGGACACACACACATACACACAGGACACACACACACATACACAGGACACACACATACACACAGGACACACACACATACACAGGACACACACACACACACATACACAGGACACACACATACACACAGGACACACACACATACACAGGACACACACACACACAGAACTGTGCAAAACTTATATTCAGGTGTGGAAAAAATGCTGTAAACTCAGAATGCTTCAAAAATGGAAGAGTTCATTTATTTTCATCAATCCACAAAATGCAGTGAATGAACAAAAGAGAAATGTAAATCTCTGTCACAGAGAGAACAGAGAGAGCACTCATATTCACCGAGTCACAGAGAGAACACTCATATTCACCGAGTCACAGAGAGAACACTCATATTCACTGAGTCACAGAGAGAACACTCATATTCACTGAGTCACAGAGAGAACACTCATATTCACTGAGTCACAGAGAGAACACTCATATTCACTGAGTCACAGAGAGAACACTCATATTCACTGAGTCACAGAGAGAACACTCATATTCACCGAGTCACAGAGAGAACACTCATATTCACCGAGTCACAGAGAGAACACTCATATTCACTGAGTCACAGAGAGAACACTCATATTCACTGAGTCACAGAGAGAACACTCATATTCACTGAGTCATAGAGAGAACACTCATATTCACTGAGTCGAGTCCTTTAGTCCCACAGAAGCTGAAGCAGCAGCACAAGGAAAGAGCTGCTTTTTTCAGCTCTTATAGTTTATGCAAATGAGTCATGTGGTTTTAAGTTTAGTTTCTGTAAGACGTAAACAAATGTTTAAATCTGCATTAAACTCATTCTGATCTCACACTGATGAGGCTCTGTAGTCAGGAGGTTTAGATGTTTAAAGTTGAGTTTATTTATGCAGATTAGTAACAGTAATAATAATGATGATAATTTTAAATAAAAACATTCAGGATTAATTGATAATCAGTCATTAATTTTCCTGATGTTTGATTAAGAAAATAAAACCAAAGCCCATCCTGCTGTGGACCGTATGAAATGATTCCAATTTATTTGATGGAGAAAAGAAGTTTTCACAACATGGTGAAAGTTTTGGCTGAATAGAATTAAATCGTGAATCAAGTTTTTATTTAAAATTCTAAGATTATTTGGGGGGGGCAGCTCTACTTTGGCTTTTTCTTTTGTTCGCTCACTTTTCATTTTGTAAATAGATAAAAACAAACAATCATTATTTATATTTTTGAAAACATTCTTTGTTTACAGAGTTTTTCACACCTGAAAAAAACTTTTGTACAGAACTGTACATATACACACACACATATACACACATATACACACATATACACACATATACACACATGTACATATATAAACACACATGTACATATATAAACACACATGTACATATATAAACACATATATAAACACACTCACACATGTATAAACACACGTACATATATAAACACAGTCACACGTGTATATTCCTGTGTTCTAACCCTGTTCTCTGTCTCCTCCTCAGTTCTCAGTACTCTGCTGAACTCGAACTCGTCCTAAGGGTCATGTGACTGCCTGGACCAATCACAGTGAAGCACCATCTCACTGTGGGCCCTGAGCTGTGTTACTGTGAGGCCCCCCGGGGCGCGTGTGTGAGCGAGTGAATGTATAGGAATATGAAATATGTGAACTGTAAGGGTTTATGTGAACTATAAGGGTTTAGGATTGTACCAATCTTTAAAATCTTTGTTTTTAAACCAAATCCAAACTGAGATGAGATCTCACGACCATGAAATGGCCTCAGTATCCTCCAGACTACCTGTGTTTCCAACGGCCTTTACTGTGTTTCCGTGTGAATATAATCTGATCGATCGTGTACTTCTAACCTGAATCTGTTGTAGAAAAGTGTTCAGTTTGTTTGGGGCTCAAAAACTCTGTCCCACATGTGTGAAGAGGAGGGCCACACGCTCGGACGCTCAGGATCAGATTCACACAAAATGATGCAAACGACAATCCTCCACTGAGCACACGGGCCCCTGAGGTCCTGCTTTAGACTAAGTGTTGCACAAAAAGGGAATGAACCATGAAAATGTAGAACTGTCGCCTTCTCTCCTTGTTTGAAACCTTCTGTTGCACGTGTGATTTATGTTTATTCTGATTCTTTTGTTTAAAGGCGACGTTCTACTTTTACATATCGACCAATGAGACGCGTTTTTCGCCTATGGCCCTCCTCTAGAATCGGATTTTTTTTCTTGTACAAATCTGGACTCTGATGTCGTATCTTGTGTGTTTTGATGGTGAAGGGGCTTTACCTCGGATTCCTTTGGGCGACCACCACTTCTTCAGTTTGTCTTTTCGTGCGTCTTAGAGACCGACTTAGCGCACGGGTGAAACGCTGTCCAGACCAGACGAGTCCATGAATGAGTGTCCTTCAGCGGGCATAGAATTGGACACGCCTTAGGAGACAGCGCAGCGGTTTGTAGACAGGTGTAGACAGGTGTAGACAGGTGTAGACAGGTGTAAACAGGTGTTAACAGGTGTAGACAGGTGTAGTATCGTAGTGCCTTCAGCGGTGCGGCAGAGGTTCGGGTTCTGAACAGGTCCTCTTTGAAAAACCTGGAGATATGTCACTGTTTTTTTTAACTCCAGCCATGTTTCCACTCAGGAGTTCAGTTCAGTTCAGCTAAAACGCGCTCGAGCGTCACCTGTCGGCTTTATAATGTAGAATTTATGTGTTTACTTCGCTGAGGGTTTGATTCCAGCCAAAATGTGCAGCCTGGTAAATAAAAGACCCATTTCAAAGCTACAGCTCCACTTAGTGCCTTAAACTCTTGTACTTTGTGTCATGTTCTCTGAGGTCTCGAAGTTCTAACGACCACAGCCACAACCAAAAAACGCCCGGACGCCTCTATTTGGACGCTTTTGTTTTGGATTCGGACGCTCCCGACGCGCGTCTTGGACTGTAATAACGCCTTTCTGGACACCCGAGGTCGCCTAAGATCACCTCCGTGGACAAACGGGAGAAAAATACTTGACGCGCATCCAGAGATCAGCGTTTTTTAAACTTCTGACGCCGATGCCTGAACGGTAAAGACGCCGGACGCCCCCAGACGCGTGTCCACAGAGACTTTACATGTAAACTGGACACTGACTCTGCCTTAAGGGGCCCCAACCCCTGCCACATTTGCTCTGCTGTTTTATCCATAAACCATCCACTTCCTTCGGCTTTAGCCAGGGCCGAGTCGCGGAGGCAGACGTCTGAGCAGTGACTCTCAGGCTTCCCTCTCCAGCTCCTCCTCCAGACCAGCCCAGAGACACTGTCCCTCCAACATGTCCTGGGTCGCGTTACCTCGTTAAGTTTAAATGTGGTTCGCCCCATAGTGATAAAACCTGTACTATAACAACCTGATATGGAATTCTTAGACATTTTGTTTATTATACTCTGATTAGAACTCTCTGTGATCACCATTTGAGCGTTTTTAGACACTGTACGCACTATGAAAAAGGGGGAAAAATCTTTAAGGGAGCGGGAGTTTTTTTTTTTACTTCTTTTAACATAAAAGCTCGACCTCTACAGGGTGAATCTGACATTATTTTAAAAGCACTTATCTTGAAAACTACTAAGTCCAGCTCAACGAAGATGTTGACGTTGGTCCACCGGAGCCGTTACCCCCGCAGAAGCACCTTCCTCTGCACAGTTTCAGCACCGAGTCCAATTTAGTTTGCAGTCGGTGAAGTTTTTCCACGTGTTGCACTGAAGTCTACACAGTCTGGGGCGACTGTGTGGAGCAGATTCAAGATACGCTCGACCTGAAAACGGAACAAAAATAAAACATTCACTATAAAATCTTGATCCGTTTCTGTAGATTCTGTGAAAACTTGAGGTGATTTCAACAAGAATCACCCAAATTATTGACCTGAGATGTCAGATTTTTGTTTTCTAGAGGCGCTTTTCAGCCCCTCGGTGTCTTTTCGTCTGTTGGACCTGCCCATCCCTGTAGCGCTCCAGTGGAAACATGCTAACTGTAAACACTGCTGTATCTTCCCCGTGTGACCCTGAGCTTTGCCTTGTCATTTCTAAAGCCTGTTCACAGACCGAGCCTCTCCCGTATCCCTCCCCGTAGAACCCCACTGCCTGGACTTTTCCCAGGCGCTCGTGTAAAGTCGTGCCTGAGACGTGTTCGCCGCTCGCTCTTCGTCAGCTTGTGTTTGTCAGGAGGCCTCAGAAGCAGATCGCTTTTGGAGGCACAACTAAACCGAACGTGTCTTTGCCTTTTCGCGCCGTTTGCCTCACGTTCGCTTCTCGTTCGCTCCACGTTCGCTTCTCGTTCCTCGTAGAGCGTCGATTGTTTTGTGTGTTTTTTAAGCTCCGTATTATGAGCTGCAATACTGGACAGAGACTGTTTCGAACAGCCTAGCCACGCGTTAAAGAGAAGTTCTGTGATGTCGAATATTCTACTGTACGGGCTGTAGGGGGCGCTCTCCTTGATGTGACGCACGACATATTCTGTAACTCCAGCGTTTAGACTGAGCCAGAAATGCCTTGGAAACTGTAAAACCCGGAACAAACCCGGAACAACGGACCTTCGGTGTGAAAGTCGAGTTTTAGAATCAGGTTCAGAGACTCGCCGTTTGAGCCTTCGCCGTGACGCCGCGCTGGGGGCGTTCTACGTGTACGTCTATAACCGGAGTGTTCGGCGGTTACTGTGGCGAGACAAAGCACACGTAAGCAAATGCTGCCAAACATGTTTTAGTATATTCTGAAATAGGGTGACCAGACGTCCCCGTTTCCCCGGGACAGTCCCAGTTCTGAGCCTCGTGTCCCCCTGTCCCAGCAGATTTACACAAAACCACTGATTTTTATGAAAAAAGTTGCAGATGTCCTGATTTTTGACAAATCGAATCCCTGCCAACAGTAAACAGAGGCAGAAACTGTCATTTGTTTAGGTAAAATACAAAAAATCTGCTTAAAAACGACCAGAACGCAAAGAAAATGTGACTGTACTGACTCATGTTCATCATGAATTATCTGCATGACAATTTTCCACAATTTTATTATTACAAACCACCAAAAAATGTGAATGTCCCAGTTTTTTTATTTAGAAATTCTGGTCACCCTAAACACGAGGCTAAAGTCCGTTATCTTGTGTGTTTCTCTGTATCTGTTTGCTCAGGTTTTTTAAAATGTGTTTTTAAGAGAAACATCTGGACACGACGCGCGACTCGAGTTCTGACGTGAAAACAGAGAATCGCCGCGCGACGTCTTCAAAAAACTCGCAGATTCGCCGATTTTTTTTCCCGCTAGAACAAAAATATTGTCTGAAAACGAGGCCTGAACCTGCCCTCCGGGTTCAGAGCGCCGCTGAATTCTTGAATGTGACAGAGACGTCGGGTCCCGGTACGGAAAGGGCGACGGTGCCATTTCCAGCCGACGAGCCACAGGAACACTGCACACTGGATTTACACTGCGCCAATTCACAATCATGTCCAGTTTTGACTAAATTGGACTCATTCACTTACTTAAAGATGCAAAATACGTCGCCGCTCTGCCCGGAATGTTCCACAGCGTGACTTTAAACAGCTCGACTTTACATTGATTCAGTCACAGGAGGTTTTAGAGCTCAAAAATACCTCGAAAAACTTTAATTCTACTGTGAGCGGCGTCGCCTCTCCACAGATCTGACCTGGAACTGGGTCTGGTTTGGTCTCCATGGAGACAGAAAGGTTTAATGCCGCACTGCGGAACATTCCTGACAAAGTGAGAACATCTCGATGGAGAAAAAAAAAGCGTCTGATGGACCCTCCACCAGAAAAGCTACACACTGCACCTTTAAATGACTTTTTAAACATAGAATTAGAATATTAATTCAGAAATTGGGAACTGGCACCACAAAAAAAAAGTAAAGTAGGTACTTTTTTATCTAATTTTTTTTTTTAAATACTGAGTTATACTATTGGAATTAAAAAATGTATTTAAATTATTTCATTATATTAATTAGAATATTAATAAGAAATAATTGTGACCCCCTCCCCCCAAGTTTTGTCATTTTTATCTAAAATGTAAAAATAAAAATAAATAATAATAATAATAATAATATAGAGTTATAATATTGGATTATTTTTAAAGGATGTATTTAAATAAAATGTATTTTTGATTTTTGACTAAAATACTTCACATTTACTTACATAAAAGTGCACTGTGTAACTTTTAAGATTTTTTTTCCCCGGTTTGCCTGAAATGTTCCGCAGTATGGCATTAAAAGTGTCTGTCTTGCATTTATTCAGGTGGATTTATTGCTAAAAAAAGAAAAAAAAAACAGGAGAAGTGCTGCTCCTGTAAGTCTTAAAACTCCAAATTCAGCTCGGTGAACAAAATATTTGGAATCAGCACCTTCAGATTACGGGAAATCGCTGTTTGTTTGTTTGTTTGTTTACTGACTTTTCCCCAAATTTTCCCTCCGGATTCTGTTTTTCTGTTGTTTAGCACATTTGTCGTATAATTTTACCTCTTTTTATGTAAAACCGACAAACCCAAACAGGAAATGACGTCCCAAAACACGTCCAGAATCTTCTAAAAAGCCGAATCTTGGTGGATGTCGGTGAGTGTTGTGAGTCGGCGTTGGTGCGGTCGGCGTTGGTGCGGTCGGCGTTGGTGCGGTCGGCGTTGGTGCGGTCGTACGCGTTCCACACGTTGGTTTGCACGTGCAGAGGTGGTTTTTTCAGGAGAAGCACTTTTGTCCTCGGGTCAGCTGGACTCCTCCAGACTGTGTAAAACTTTATTTAAATATTCTGTTGTTTTTCTTCCTCCTCATGTCGTCTGGCACTTGTTCTGATGAAACTGTAAATAATGTTTGAGTCAATAAAAGCTTTTGTTTCCTGGGAATCGTCTCGGTTTCTTGTTGTATTTTTTTTACAAAACCGCGTTACCGCAAACTAAGCTAAGAATAATGACATTTATTCAGTTACAGGAGGTTTTAAAAGCTCAAAAATACTTAGAAAAACAGACAAACTTGACCTAAATTTCAGATTCGACCATCATCAATGTCAGATCTTGGTGAAAACTGAATGCACCGCTGTGGCACTGTTTCCAGGACTGGACCAGGTCTAAACCAGGACTAAAACTAGGACTAAACCAGGTCTAAACCAGGACTAAACCAGGTCTAAACCAGGACTAAAACTAGGACTAAACCAGGCCTAAACTAGGTGTAAACCAGGTCTAAACCAGGACTAAACCAGGACTAAACCAGGTCTAAAACTACGACTAAACCAGGTCTAAACTAGGTGTAAACCAGGTCTAAACGAGATGTAAACCAGGTCTAAACCAGGACTAAAACTAGGACTAAACCAGGTCTAAACTAGGTGTAAACCAGGTCTAAACGAGATGTAAACCAGGTCTAAACGAGATGTAAACCAGGTCTAAACCAGGTGTAAACCAGGACTAAACCAGGTCTAAACCAGGACTAAACCAGGTCTAAACTAGGTGTAAACCAGGACTAAACCAGGTCTAAACCAGGACTAAACCAGGTCTAAACCAGGTGTAAACCAGGACTAAACTAGATGTAAACCAGGTCTAAACCAGGACTAAACCAGGTCTAAACTAGGTGTAAACCAGGTCTAAACCAGGTCTAAAACCAGGTCTAAACCAGGTCTAAATCAGGTCTAAACCAGGTCTAAACCAGGACTAAACCAGGACTAAACCAGGTCTAAAACCAAACCAGAATCTGCAGGAGTTGTTGCTACATTCATGTAGTTTTAAAATGACAATATAAAGTATCCAAAGTAATCAGATTACATTACTCACTAAGTAATTTAATGGATTACGTCACAAACTACATTTTGGGGAATGTAATCTGTAATCTGTAGGGGATTACATTTTTAAAGTACCTTCCCAACTCTGTAAAGACGTGATTCAAACTCCTCCTGAGGCCAAACAGAGGAGACGGACTCAGGACAGATTCAGATGTGACGTCACCTCCTTCACTCTGCTTCACTCTGCTGCTCATGTGCAGCTCAACCCTGAAGATCTACGACATCTTATACGACACAGAGGAATATGTTTCTATAACCGCAGAACTTTGTAACGGTAAAAGACAGAAACGTCCTTTTCCCCTCTGAAAGTGCAGACATAGAGGTTTCCATAAACTTCTGCAATGTCACAAGATTTGTTTCCATCCAGAGTTGCCCCGTCGAAATGAGCTCCCGCAGCCTGAATCGACAGCGACGTCTATCGATTCAGGCTCCCCCATGGAAATAAGCTCCTTTTACATTTACAGGTGTTTAGATCCACTGGAGCAAACCTCCAGTTGTACAGTTGATGTCTGTAGGTTGCTGCTCTTTGCTCTCTGGGGTCACACTTTATACCCGACTTCTGTCACATTTACTCATTTATATGAATCTGTGTCGTTCACTTTTGCTCTAACTCCGTCTAAAGCAGCAACATATCGACAATTTAACCATCGAATACTAAAGCTCCACTGCGGAATCACATTATTCACTCATTTATCTGAATGTGTGCAGAGGAGCTCGTCTCCACAGGTCTGAATCTTCTGTCAAATAAAATTCTGTTTAAGAGAAAGAAACGACTGAAACGCTCAAATCTGTAGATGAAATAGTGTTTTATTATTTGATCATTTATAAGATTTAACTCTAATATCACAGTGTGGATTTCCTATAATAAAACGGTGATATTTTATTTGTACGGAGTCTTTTTAAACACAGTTATAACGTTTTTTCTACACATAGAAATAAAATAAAATGATGTACACTACAAAAAAGGATTTTCTAGCAGAGTTAAACTGACTTGAATTAAGCAGATTCATCTTAAAAGATCAATTTTAAGATTTTTTTCCTTAATCAGATGAGGTTTTTTTTACTTGTTTCAAGATATTCCTCCTGATTTATCTTATCTCGATATTACAACTTATTCTCAGCACTTTTTATATTAACTCAGTCCAGGTTAAGCCTCTTTAACTTCCTTCTCAAACCAATAAGGGGAAAAATCTGTCCATAAACACTTGAAACTCGTGTTTTCTGCTTAGAACAAGATTCAGATTTCGTCTTGTTTTAAGAAAATTTAGTAAGTGGAATTTTCTTATTGCACTGGCAGAAAATTTCACTTAAAATAGGCATTTTTACCTCAAAATGTGTATTTTTTCTTAGTTTTTGATAGGCCTTTTTTGCAGTGTAATGAAAATGAGAACAATAAAATCAAATATTAAATCCAAACTATTCGATCGTCTAACGTCGTTGTTCTGCTGCAGATCCAACAGGCACAAGTCGATATTTAACTGGTCCAAACACAATAAAACCAAAACACTCGTTCCTCCACTTCTGCCTCAGGAGCTCAAATCGACACCGACTCCTCGTCTGAATATGTGTCGTCATGAGGCCTGCGTGAAGTCGCCCATCAAACACAAACCTGCACAACAAATATGTCCATCGTTTGTGCTGCAAAAAGATTTGGAGAAATTAACGATTCTTTTCCAGGTCAAACTGGGGTCAGACCCACAGGAAGAAGAAAAACGCTCGAAAACGCCCAAAATGGAGTCAGAACTAGAGAGAGAAAGAACGAGAGCAAGAAAGAAAGAGTGAGGGAGAAAGAGAAAGAAGATAGATAAAAATGAGAAAGAAAGAAATAGAGATAAAAGAAATGGAGAAAGAGAGAGAGAAATAAAGAAAAAAATTTGAAAGAACGTGAGCGAAAGAACGAGAGAAGGAATAAAAAGAGAGAAAGATCAAGAGAAAGAAAGAACGAGAGCGAGAGAAAGAAAGAAATAGAGAAAAAATGAGAGAGAAATAAAGAAAAAAATTTGAAAGAACGTGAGCGAAAGAACGAGAGAAGGAATAAAAAGAGAGAAAGATCAAGAGAAAGAAAGAACGAGAGCGAGAGAAAGAAAGAAATAGAGAAAAAATGAGAGAGAAATAAAGAAAGAGAAAAAGAAAGGAAAGAAAAAGGACGCTTCAGAATGCTCTAAAACGCCCAGAATGGAGTCAGTCGTTTGTGCTGTGACAATTTTCATTTGTTTGAGTTTTTGTGCGACAAACTCCACAAAACGAGTGGCGAAAACGACCTGAGGCTGAGGAAAAGTCTGTGTATAAAATATGAATCAAAAGCAAATGACTAAAGACTTTTCCTCAGCCTCAGGTCGTTTCTCTTCACTAGTTTTGTGGAGTTTGTCTCCGTCAGCTGAGCAGAAATGACGTCCTGTAATTACCACAGAAATAATAATGAATCATTTTAGAAATAAACTCACACAAATGAAACTGTCACAGCACAAAACAGCACAAACCAAATACAAACGTTTGACATCATTTTCTTCTGGTTTTGAGGCTGTTTCACATTCTGAGGTTCTGGACGACGTCATCGACCAAAATAAAACTGTGAATATCTGAAGAACCAGAATCACACAAACTGAACTTTCTGCAGCTCAAACGACTGACAGTTTTTGTGCAGGTTTGTGTTTTACGGGGCGACTTCCCGCGGGTCACGAGTCGCTGTCGGACCTCGTTCCTTCTGTTGTTCGATCGCGTGTTTCGTGTCGTTTACAGGAGTTTTCCGTCTCTGCTCAGAAGCTGCACGTTTGGTTTCGTTCGGCCTTTTCCCCGCGTCACGTTTGGCTCTCAGACCTGTGCGGCGCTGCGGGGCTCGTGCGTCAGGCCTATTTCCATAATAACCGTACGAGAGCCCCGGGTTCACACGGGCCCCGCTGATGGATGGCGACAGGTCGGGGCCCGCGGGCGCCCGGAGCCTGTGGGAACGCGCCCCTGTCGGTCCCGCTTACGTAACGAGCTGGGGAGTCACGGATTACACGTACCGGCGTTACGTAATCAGAGTACAAAGTATGAGTATACGCAGTTACAGTTACTTTGCTGAAATAAGTGGATTACACGATTTTCCTGGTTTCACGTTTTGGGCTCGAACCCTTTTTATTTCAGTAATTTCACTTCGCCGGAAACCAAAACTCCAGAGTGTCTTTAAACCAGGTCTAAACCAGGACTAAACCTGGTCTAAACCAGGTCTAAACCAGGTCTAAACCAGGACTAAACCAGGTCTAAACCAGGTCTAAACCAGGTCTAAACCAGGTCTAAAACCAGGACTAAACCAGGTCTAAACCAGGTCTAAACCAGGTCTAAACCAGGTCTAAACCAGGTCTAAACCAGGACTAAACCAGGTCTAAACCAGGTCTAAACCAGGTCTAAAACCAGGACTAAACCAGGTCTAAACCAGGTCTAAACCAGGTCTAAAACCAGGTCTAAACCAGGTCTAAACCAGGTCTAAACCAGGACTAAACCTGGTCTAAACCAGGTCTAAACCAAGTCTAAACCAGGTCTAAACCAGGTCTAAAACCAGGTCTAAACCAGGTCTAAACCAGGTCTAAACCAGGTCTAAAACCAGGACTAAACCAGGTCTAAACCAGGTCTAAAACCAGGTCTAAACCAGGTCTAAACCAGAACTAAAACCAGGACTAAAACCAGGTCTAAACCAGGTCTAAACCAGGTCTAAAACCAGGTCTAAAACCAGGTCTAAACCAGGTCTAAACCAGGTCTAAACCAGGTCTAAACCAGGTCTAAAACCAGGTCTAAACCAGGTCTAAACCAGGTCTAAACCAGGTCTAAAACCAGGACTAAACCAGGTCTAAACCAGGTCTAAAATCAGGTCTAAACCAGAACTAAAACCAGGACTAAAACCAGGTCTAAACCAGGTCTAAACCAGGTCTAAACCAGAACTAAAACCAGGACTAAACCAAGTCTAAACCAGGTCTAAACCAGGACTAAACCAGGTCTAAACCAGGTCTAAACCAGGTCTAAAACCAGGACTAAACCAGGTCTAAACCAGGTCTAAACCAGGTCTAAACCAGGTCTAAACCAGGACTAAACCTGGTCTAAACCAGGTCTAAACCAAGTCTAAACCAGGTCTAAACCAGGTCTAAAACCAGGTCTAAACCAGGTCTAAACCAGGTCTAAACCAGGTCTAAAACCAGGACTAAACCAGGTCTAAACCAGGTCTAAAACCAGGTCTAAACCAGGTCTAAACCAGAACTAAAACCAGGACTAAAACCAGGTCTAAACCAGGTCTAAACCAGGTCTAAAACCAGGTCTAAAACCAGGTCTAAACCAGGTCTAAACCAGGTCTAAACCAGGTCTAAACCAGGTCTAAAACCAGGTCTAAACCAGGTCTAAACCAGGTCTAAACCAGGTCTAAAACCAGGACTAAACCAGGTCTAAACCAGGTCTAAAACCAGGACTAAACCAGGTCTAAACCAGGTCTAAAACCAGGACTAAACCAGGTCTAAAACCAGGTCTAAAACCAGGACTAAACCAGGTCTAAACCAGGTCTAAAACCAGGACTAAACCAGGTCTAAAACCAGGTCTAAAACCAGGTCTAAACCAGGTCTAAACCAGGTCTAAACCAGGTCTAAAACCAGGTCTAAACCAGGTCTAAACCAGGTCTAAACCAGGTCTAAACCAGGTCTAAAACCAGGTCTAAACCAGGTCTAAACCAGGTCTAAAACCAGGACTAAACCAGGTCTAAACCAGAACTAAAACCAGGACTAAAACCAGGTCTAAACCAGGTCTAAACCAGGTCTAAACCAGAACTAAAACCAGGACTAAACCAAGTCTAAACCAGGTCTAAACCAGGTCTAAACCAGGTCTAAAACCAGGTCTAAACCAGGTCTAAACCAGGTCTAAAACCAGGACTAAACCAGGTCTAAACCAGGTCTAAAACCAGGACTAAACCAGGTCTAAAACCAGAACTAAAACCAGGACTAAAACCAGGCCTAAACCAGGCCTAAACCAGGTCTAAACCAGGACTAAACCAGGTCTAAAACCAGAACTAAAACCAGGACTAAAACCAGGTCTAAACCAGGTCTAAAACCAGGACTAAACCAGGTCTAAAACCAGAACTAAAACCAGGACTAAAACCAGGTCTAAACCAGGTCTAAACCAGGTCTAAAACCAGGTCTAAACCAGGTCTAAAACCAGGTCTAAACGAGGTCTAAACCAGGTCTAAACCAGGTCTAAAACCAGGTCTAAACCAGGTCTAAACCAGGTCTAAAACCAGGTCTAAAACCAGGTCTAAAACCAGGTCTAATCCAGGTCTAATCCAGGTCTAAAACCAGGTCTAAACCAGGTCTAAACCAGGACTAAAACCAGGTCTAAAACCAGGACTAAAACCAGGTCTAAAACCAGGTCTAAAACCAGGTCTAAAACCAGGTCTAAACCAGGTCTAAACCAGGTCTAAAACCAGGTCTAAACCAGGTCTAAAACCAGGTCTAAACCAGGTCTAAACCAGATCTAAAACCAGGTCTAAACCAGGTCTAAAACCAGGTCTAAAACCAGGTCTAAACCAGGTCTAAACCAGGTCTAAAACCAGGTCTAAAACCAGGTCTAAACCAGGTCTAAACCAGGTCTAAAACCAGGTCTAAACCAGGTCTAAAACCAGGTCTAAACCAGGTCTAAACCAGAACTAAAACCAGGACTAAAACCAGGTCTAAACCAGGTCTAAACCAGGTCTAAACCAGGTCTAAAACCAGGTCTAAACCAGGTCTAAACCAGGACTAAAACCAGGTCTAAAACCAGGTCTAAACTAGGTCTAAAACCAGGTCTAAACCAGGACTAAAACCAGGTCTAAAACCAGGTCTAAACCAGGTCTAAACCAGGACTAAACCAGGTCTAAAACCAGGTCTAAAACCAGGTCTAAACCAGGTCTAAACCAGGTCTAAAACCTGGTTTAAACCAGGACTAAACCAGGTCTAAACCAGGTCTAAACCAGGACTAAACCAGGTCTAAAACCAGGTCTAAAACCAGGTCTAAACCAGGTCTAAACCAGGTCTAAACCAGGTCTAAACCAGAACTAAAACCAGGACTAAAACCAGGTCTAAACCAGGTCTAAACCAGGTCTAAAACCAGGTCTAAACCAGGTCTAAACCAGGTCTAAACCAGGTCTAAACCAGGACTAAACCAGGACTAAACCAGGACTAAAACCAGGTCTAAACCAGGTCTAAAACCAGGTCTAAAACCAGATCTAAACCAGGACTAAACCAGGACTAAACCAGGACTAAAACCAGGTCTAAACCAGGTCTAAAACCAGGTCTAAAACCAGATCTAAACCATGACTAAACCAGGACTAAACCAGATCTAAACCATGACTAAACCAGGACTAAACCAGGTCTAAACCATGACTAAACCAGGACTAAACCAGATCTAAACCATGACTAAACCAGGCCTAAACCAGGTCTAAACCAGGTCTAAAACCAAACCAGAGTCTGCAGGAGTTGTTGCTACATTCATGTAGTTTTAAAATGACAATATAAAGTATCCAAAGTAATCAGATTACATTACTCACTAAGTAATTTAATTGATTATGTCACAAACTACATTTTGGGGAATGTAATCTGTAATCCGTAGGGGATTACATTTTAAAAGTTCCTTCCCAACTCTGTAAAGACGTGATTCAAACTCCTCCTGAGGCCAAACAGAGGAGACGGACTCAGGACAGATTCAGATGTGACGTCACCTCCTTCACTCTGCTGCTCATGTGCAGCTCAACCCTGAAGTCCTACGACATCGTACACGACACAGAGGAATATGTTTCTATAACCGCAGAACTTTGTAAGTGTAAAAGACAGAAACGTCCTTTTCCCCTCTGAAAGTGCAGACATAGAGGTTTCCGTACATTTCTGCGGCTTTATCCTACGTCACACTCACGCTGTGTGACGACGTGAGCAAAACGAGTGTCCAACAGGAACTTTGTTTTCCCCAAACTCATGCGCTCCGTCCATTTTGATGGAGCCAAACTTTGCCAAAGAGTGAAGTGAGTCAAGATGGTCGACTCCTCTGACTGTGTGTGTTTATAACGAGGGAAAAAGTCGCTCTAAGTGGAGTTAATTCTCACACACATGGAAAATGACACATCTCGGTGTGTGTAATTGTGCATCTCTTTCTATTTTTATTTAAAGGTTTATTTCAGTCCAAATGAACAAATCCAAATGTAATTTCCACCCTGGAAATGCAGAAGTGCTGTGGCTCTGGCCCTGGACCTGACAGGAGCTGTTTCCAGGACTGGACCAGGAAAGTCATGGAGCCACTGCACTTTTTTTGTTTTTAGGGCAATAAGGAGATTTTTAATTTACTTACAGACTTGAGATTTTGCATTTTTGTAGCTAAGGCCCTAAATTAAGCATTTTTATGCCCAAAAAGTTGTTTCTACATGTTTGCTGTGGGTTCTGTATAAAAGAGTGGATTTTCTTTTTCTTTTTTCATCTCCTGCACTACAAAAAAGGATTTTCTATCATAGTTAAACTGACTTGAATTAAGCAGATTCATCTTAAAAGATCAAGTTTAAGATTTTTTTACTTAATAAGATGAGATTTTTTTTACTTGTTTCAAGATATTCATCCTGATTTATCTTATCTCAATATTACAACTTATTCTAAGCACTTTTTATATGAACTCAGTCCAGGTTAAGTGACATCGTGAGTTTTTACGCACATTTTCAGCCATTCAAACCTCGTATTTCCAAACGTGAGACGATGTTTTCGTGGCCAATCGGAGCAGAGCTTTTCCAGCCAATCAGAGGCGAGGGGCGGGACCTTCCTCTACCGTCCTACGGTTCGCAGATTCGCCCCGAATGACGCGCCTGTACCGTAATGCGGAGCGAAGAGGCGCAGCTGCTTTAACGTTAACATCAGGCGCATGCGCAGTAAGAAAAATACTGTAAAATGTAGTTTCTTTTACACGATAACAGTGATTCTGTGTGATTCTGATCCAGCAGGAGGGTTTTATATGATTTAGCAAAGTACAACCTCCTGTATATAACTGGGATGTCTTTATATTACAGTATTTGTTTTTTACTTATATTTATATCATTTATGTTCATTACTGTTATGTTCATTACTGTTATGTTCATTATTGTTATGTTCATTACTGTTATGCTAATGTTGCTCCACTGTGGTTTACGAGAGTCTTTCCATTTCTCACTGCGTCCAAACCGAATTCTCTGTTTAACTGTGATTCCTGTAATGAACCTTTAATGATTCTGATGGAGCCGATCGCTCGTTTCCACGAGTGCAGAACAGGAGCTGTGCACAGGCTCTGACGCCACAGTTATGATTTTACTGGAGAAATGTTGATCTGGACAGTTCAGTCCTGTGTGTGGGTGAATATTCTGTGTTCTGACGCTTAAGTTCCTGCTGTTCCACTTTGAAGAGAAAGTTCTAGATCCCAGAGTTTTGCAGGACGGTCGAATCTAAAACCCGGTCACAGTAAACCACAAACAGCTTTATTTTGTACAGTTTCCACACTCAGAGTGAACGAAGCGGACGGAGGTTTGATGTGTGGAGGCAGAGAGTTCGGGATCATGTGAAGGTGAAGAAACGGCAGAGGCCACTTTGTTTTTTCAGTGAACCTTGAGTTATTTTCCTGTTGAATTTCCAGCTTTGCTTAAACCGTTTGCCTCTGTTCAGCGACTTACCTCAGCTGTTAAAATAAAGTAAAATAAAGTAAAATAAAGTAACTCAAACGACAGAATTGGGCCCGAACATTCAAACATCAGACATAATTTAATGGTGCATTCGATTATCCTTCTTTTTTTGGATTCATCTTTCAGATTTGATTATAGTTCTCTCGTTTTTTTTTCTTTTTAAAGCAGAAAAATAAATACAATAAATACATACAAACTGCAATAAGTAACAGACAACAGCCAACAGACGTGAAGGGAGCGGTTCACAAAAATAAAATAAAATAACAAATAACAAATAAATTGATGAACATGAGATGATGTTTTCGTGGCCAAATGAAATACAGTCGTGGCTCCGCTGACGGCGAAACGACCTGAGGCTGAGGAAAAGTCTGTTTCAGTCTTTAGTCATTTGCTTTTGATTCATATTAGTAGCAGTAGTAGTAGTAGTAGTAGTAGTTGTAGTAGTAGTAGTAGTAGTAGTAGTTGTAGTAGTAGTTGTAGCCTTTATTTGTCAATTCCTTCACATGTACAAGACATACACAGGAATCGCAAATGAAAATGAAATGAAAACTGTCACAGCACAAAACAGCACAAACCAAATACAAACGTTTTCTATAATTTTCTTCCTGTTTTGAGGCTGTTTCACATTCTGAGGTTCTGGACGACGTCATCGACCAAAATAAAACTGAATATCTGAAGAACCAGAATCACACAAATGAAACTTTTTGCAGCACAAACGATTGACTCCATTTTGGGCGTTTTCGAGCATTTTTCTTCTTCCTGTGGGTCTGACCCCAGTTTGACCTGTAAAAGAATCGTTCATTTCTCCAAAGCTAAAGCAGCACAAACGACTGATGTAGTTTTTGTGTCGGTTTGCGTTTGATGGAGCGATTTCACGGAGGTGAAAAAGAAAAGTCAACACTGCAAATATCGACTTGTTGCATGAACTCAGTGTAATTGTCTATAAATCTTTTGATACTCATGAAATGCTTGTGATTATATTTCAGTAAAACCATAAAAACATGTGAGAAAAAAACACCTAAAAACCCTGAAGCAGCAGAACCTCTGAAAATCTAATATTTGTGTCATAAAAAAAAAATGTGGCCACGACTGTGTCAATCAGAGCTGAGCGTTTCTAGCCAATCAGAGGAGAGTGAGGCGGGCCCTTCCCCTGCCACCCTACCCTTCCCCTGCCGTCCTGCCCTTCCCCTGCCACCCTGCCCTTCCCCTGCCGTCCTGCCCTTCCCCTGCCACCCTGCCCTTCCCCTGCCACCCTGCCCTTCCCCTGCCACCCTACCCTTCCCCTGCCACGCTGCCCTTCCCCTGCCACCCTACCCTTCCCCTGCCGTCCTGCCCTTCCCCTGCCACCCTGCCCTTCCCCTGCCACCCTACCCTTCCCCTGCCGTCCTGCCCTTCCTCTGCCGTCCTGCCCTTCCCCTGCCACCCTGCCCTTCCCCTGCCATCCTGCGGCGCGTTTTCCCGGTGCGTGACGCTGGAGGATCCGGAAGCCCCGCGTGGCCCCGCAGTCCCCGAGTGAATCCCGCGCGGACGCGGAGGGCAGGATGGGGTAAGTTTTCCTCCGCCGCAACAACCCGTCAAAGCGAAGCGACAAACGCGCAAAGTCACGACACGGTGGCGCGTCACGGCTCATTTCCGTGTTACGAGGGATTTGGCGATACGTAAATTTAGCCAAACTCTTCAGGATTTACACTGTGCCTGAAACTGAGACGCGCTCATGAGGTAAAACTTTAACCTCCTGTTCTCCTCACGTTTAGTTTGACACGTTTTACCCCTGAGGTTAATCTGACCTCAGGGATGTTTGGCTCCAGAAAATGATTTACAGAAAATTGTTGCCCCAGTTTTTCCTGTCAGACACTTTGTTCGTTGAATCATAAATAAGCCCTTTGATAATAAAAGCCGATCTGTTCTGTGGCGCCACCATCAGGCCAACATCAGAATGAACTTATCTGGAAAAGTTTTCACACAAATCTTCTCAAATTTACTGACAACATCACTGATCAAATGATGAAAAACTGAGGTGTTTGTTGCTGCTGACTGAACTCTCTCGGTTCAGTTCAGTTCAGTTTATTTGTACCTGTAGGTTTTTGTGCAGCAGTTTTCAGGTCGGCATCAACACACGAACAGTAAAAACTATAAAAATAACGTGGCAAACAGTCAACTCATTCACACCGGCTCACAAAATTGGATATTAATAAATACGTGAATCCCCAAAAAGATAAAAAATACAAACACGTGTTAAGCTTCTTCAGTGTGAAGCAAGTTGGTGTTTTACGTGGAAGTTCAGAACTTGCCCCCATCACTACACTAGTTTGTTGCCTTGACAGACTCACTGCCACAGTGAGATCTCCACCGAGGAAACACTGATCTGTGCTGTTTTTTGGCTTCTGACAGAATTCCTCCTCCTCTAGTGACGAACTTTAGCTTCAGACGGGACAGAGTTCAACTTTAAGTTTAGTTTCTGTAAGACGTAAACAAATGTTTAAAGCTGCATTAAACACATTCTGATCTCACACTGATGAGGCTCTGGAGTCCGGAGGGTTTATATATTGTAGAGTTAAGTTTATTTATGCAGATTAGTAATAGTAATATTAATGATGATAATTTTAATATAAAAACGTTAATGATTAATCGAAAATCAAGCATTAATTCTACCGACGATCGGTGAAGAAACTTTAATCAAACGCCCATCCCCAGTGTGAACAACTTAAATTTATGGCGTCTCCTCCTCAGTGGAATCTGTCAAAATGACAAACACCTTCAGATTTTCCCGTCAACGTTAAAAAATTACTGTCAGTGATGGAGAATGTAGAATATTCGGTTAATGAGACCTCTGGTGTGTAATTCAGACACAGCTCTGCTCTTAGTTTACACCTTCATCTCTTATCGTTTTGTGATCCGCTCTCAGGTCGGGAGCCTTCAGAACTTTCTTTTGTGTCCAGTGAGTAACTAAACTTGGTCTGTCATTTGATAATCTCATCAGAATAATGTGTTTTACGGGGAGTGGTTCTTTGCAGAAGGCTGTAATTACGCCACACGTCTCAGAGTTACACAAACACTCGTAAAATCTCCGTGTTTTCAGTGACATTCCACAAAGAGCCTGTCAGACCAAACCCAGGGCGGCACTAACCCACTTTTACGGCCCATAATATTATCACTACTTTCACAACCTGTCTGTGAAAATACCACTTTTCAACACAGGGTTTTACCTCGTTAAAGCGACGCTCGCACGGTTCCACTTCAGGAATTGTTTTAAAATGAAATAAAATAAAATAAAAACATTCATGACGCGATTTTCTGCTCTGTTCTAACATCGTTTCCTCGTCACAAACCGACCCGGAGTTCACACACGTTTAACGCACAAACCTGCAGATTTAGGATGAGTTCTTCTCTCAAACTGAAAACGCTCAGTTCCACCTCGTGATGTCATCATGTGGTGATACAGGAAGTGCTCCACTGTGTTTTTAAACTCCACACACTGACGTCTGGAGGATCAATCTGAAAATGAAGTGCTTGTCAGGACGTCGCGTTCATCACTGTCTCAAAGGTTCGTTTTCAGAGGTGAATTCGCCGTTTGTGTGGAAAAGTTGGGAACAAACGAAGGGAAACGTCGTGTACGTGTAAACGAAAAGTTTTTCAAAAACGCCGGCTGTGTGTAAACTTAACCTTAGTTAGAATTTCTTTTATTATTATTATTATTTTTTATTCAGTCAGACAGACAGACGCCAACACCACAAATGAAGCAATAAACACAAATAAAAACAATAATCGTATCCAACAAAAATTACAACCAACGATTAAAGCACACGGGCCAAAAAGTACACGGGAGATAACAAAAAAATAAAGGTAGAATTTGTCTTTACTCGTGTTTGTGCAGGTGTGTGTTTGTGTTTATAGTTTTGTGTGGGTGTGTGTAACAGGTGTGTGCGGTGGGCGAGTTGTGTGTTGTGTTTATGGTTGTGCGTAACAGGTGTGTGAGTTGTGTTTGTGTGTTTATGGTGTTGTGTGTTGTGTTTGTGCAGTGTGCGTGTTGTGTGTGTAACAGGTGTGCGTGTTGTGTGTGTTATGTGTTTATGGTGTTGTATGTTTGTGTGTTTATGTGTGTGTGTGTACAGGTGTGTACTGTGGGCGTGTTGTGTGTGTTGTGTGTTTATTGTTATGTGTGTGTGTGTGTACAGGTGTGTAATGTGGGCGTGTTGTGTGTTTATTGTTATGTGTGTGTGTACAGGTGTGTGCGGTGGGCGTGTTGTGTGTTTATTGTTATGTGTGTGTGTGTACAGGTGTGTAATGTGGGCGTGTTGTGTGTTTATTGTTATGTGTGTGTGTACAGGTGTGTGCGGTGGGCGTGTTGTGTGTTTATTGTTGTGTGTGTGTGTGTGTGTACAGGTGTGTACTGTGGGCGTGTTGTGTGTTTATTGTTATGTGTGTGTACAGATGTGTACTGTGGGCGTGTTGTGTGTTTATTGTGTGTGTGTGTACAGGTGTGTGCAGTGGGCGTGTTGTGTCTTTATTGTTATGTGTGTGTGTGTACAGGTGTGTACTGTGGGCGTGTTGTGTGTTTATTGTTGTGTGTGTACAGGTGTGTAATGTGGGCGTGTTGTGTGTTTATTGTTGTGTGTGTACAGATGTGTACTGTGGGCGTGTTGTGTGTTTATTGTTGTGTGTGTACAGGTGTGTAATGTGGGCGTGTTGTGTGTTTATTGTTATGTGTGTGTGTGTACAGATGTGTACTGTGGGCGTGTTGTGTGTTTATTGTGTGTGTGTGTACAGGTGTGTGCAGTGGGCGTGTTGTGTCTTTATTATGTGTGTGTGTGTACAGATGTGTACTGTGGGCGTGTTGTGTGTTTATTGTTGTGTGTGTACAGGTGTGTAATGTGGGCGTGTTGTGTGTTTATTGTTGTGTGTGTACAGGTGTGTACTGTGGGCGTGTTGTGTGTGTTTATTGTTATGTGTGTGTGTGTACAGATGTGTAATGTGGGCGTGTTGTGTGTTTATTGTTGTGTGTGTGTGTACAGATGTGTACTGTGGGCGTGTTGTGTGTGTTTATTGTTATGTGTGTGTGTACAGGTGTGTGCGGTAGGCGTGTTGTGTGTATTTATTGTTATGTGTGTGTGTGTACAGGTGTGTACTGTGGGCGTGTTGTGTGTGTTTATTGTTGTGTGTGTGTGTACAGGTGTGTACTGTGGGCGTGTTGTGTGTGTTGTGTGTTTATTGTTATGTGTGTGTGTGTACAGGTGTGTACTGTGGGCGTGTTGTGTGTGTTTATTGTTGTGTGTGTGTGTACAGGTGTGTACTGTGGGCGTGTTGTGTGTGTTTATTGTTGTGTGTGTGTGTGTACAGGTGTGTGCGGTAGGCGTGTTGTGTGTATTTATTGTTATGTGTGTGTGTGTACAGGTGTGTACTGTGGGCGTGTTGTGTGTGTTTATTGTTATGTGTGTGTGTACAGGTGTGTGCGGTAGGCGTGTTGTGTGTTTATTGTTGTGTGTGTGTGTACAGGTGTGTACTGTGGGCGTGTTGTGTGTTTATTGTTGTGTGTGTGTGTGTACAGGTGTGTACTGTGGGCGTGTTGTGTGTTTATTGTTATGTGTGTGTGTACAGGTGTGTACTGTGGGCGTGTTGTGTGTTTATTGTTATGTGTGTGTGTACAGGTGTGTACTGTGGGCGTGTTGTGTGTTTATTGTTATGTGTGTGTGTACAGGTGTGTGCGGTAGGCGTGTTGTGTGTTTATTGTTATGTGTGTGTGTACAGGTGTGTACTGTGGGCGTGTTGTGTGTTTATTGTTATGTGTGTGTGTACAGGTGTGTACTGTGGGCGTGTCTGCTCCTCTCCATCCTCTCGGCCACAGGAAGTGATGTCACAGACGGCGGCCGCCTCCCGAACGTGGTCCTGATGATGGTGGACGACCTCGGCATTGGGGACATCGGTTGCTACGGTAACGACACCATCAGGTCTGTGGAGCCGCTCGACTTCGCTCAGTTTAATATCACACTTCTGTTTAGGTCTGAGCTTTTCCTCTGTATCCTCTGTCCTCTGTCTCCTCTGTCCTCTGTCTCCTCTGTCCTTCTGTCTCCTCTGTCTCCTCTGTCCTTCTGTCTCCTCTGTCTCCTCTGTCCTTCTGTCTCCTCTGTCTCCTCTGTCCTCTGTCCTCTGTCTCCTCTGTCCTCTGTCTCCTGTCTCCTCTGTCCTCTGTCTCCTCTGTCCTCTGTCTCCTCTGTCCTTCTGTCTCCTCTGTCTCCTCTGTCCTTCTGTCTCCTCTGTCTCCTCTGTCCTCTGTCTCCTCTGTCCTTCTGTCTCCTCTGTCTCCTCTGTCCTTCTGTCTCCTCTGTCTCCTCTGTCCTCTGTCTCCTCTGTCCTCTGTCTCCTGTCTCCTCTGTCCTCTGTCTCCTCTGTCTCCTCTGTCTCCTCTGTCCTCTGTCCTCTGTCTCCTCTGTCCTCTGTCTCCTCTGTCCTCTGTCTCCTCTGTCCTTCTGTCCTCTGTCTCCTCTGTCTCCTCTGTCCTCTATCCTCTGTCTCCTCTCTCCTCTGTACTCTGTCTCCTCTGTCCTCTGTCTCCTCTCTCCTTTGTCTCCTCTGTCCTCTGTCCTCTCTCCTCTGTCCTCTGTCTCCTCTGTCCTCTATCTTCTCTCCTCTGTCCTCTCTCCTCTCTCCTCTGTCCTCTGTCCTCTGTCCTCTGTCCTCTCTCCCCTCTCCTCTCTCCTCTGTCCTCTGTCTTCTCTCCTCTGTCCTCTCTCCTCTGTCCTCTGTCCTCTCTCCTCTGTCCTCTCTCCTCTGTCCTCTGTCCTCTCTCCTCTCTCCTCTCTCCTCTCTCCTCTCTCCTCTCTCCTCTCTCCTCTCTCCTCTGTCCTCTTCCTCTGTCCTCTATCCTCTGTCTCCTCTCTCCTCTGTCCTCTGTCCTCTGTCCTCTGTCCTCTCTCCTCTGTCCTCTGTCCTCTGTCCTCTGTCCTCTGTCCTCTCTCCTCTGTCCTCTTCCTCTGTCCTCTATCCTCTGTCTCCTCTCTCCTCTGTCTCCTCTCTCTGTCCTCTCTCCTCTCTCCTCTGTCTCCTCTGTCCTCTCTCCTCTGTCCTATGTCCTCTCTCCTCTGTCCTCTGTCTCCTCTGTCCTCTCTCCTCTGTCTCCTCTGTCCTCTGTCCTCTGTCTTCTCTCCTTTCTCCTCTGTCTCCTCTGTCCTCTCTCCTCTGTCCTCTGTCCTCTCTCCTCTGTCCTCTTCCTCTGTCCTCTGTCCTCTGTCCTCTCTCCTCTGTCCTCTATCCTCTGTCCTCTGCAGGACTCCTCACATCGACCATCTGGCCTCAGAGGGGGTCAAACTGACCCAGCACCTCTCTGCTGCCCCCCTGTGCACGCCGAGCCGCACGGCCTTCCTCACCGGACGCTACGCCCTCCGCTCAGGTACTGTCCTCTGTCCTCTGCCCTCTGTCCTCTGCCCTCTGCCCTCTGTCCTCTGCCCTCTGTCCTCTGTCCTCTGCCCTCTGCCCTCTGCCCTCTGCCCTCTGCCCTCTGCCCTCTGCCCTCTGCCCTCTGCCCTCTGCCCTCTGCCCTCTGTCCTCTGTCCTCTGTCCTCTGTCCTCTGCCCTCTGCCCTCTGCCCTCTGCCCTCTGTCCTCTGCCCTCTGTCCTCTGTCCTCTGCCCTCTGCCCTCTGCCCTCTGCCCTCTGTCCTCTGTCCTCTGTCCTCTGTCCTCTGCCCTCTGTCCTCTGTCCTCTGCCCTCTGTCCTCTGCCCTCTGCCCTCTGTCCTCTGCCCTCTGTCCTCTGTCCTCTGCCCTCTGTCCTCTGCCCTCTGTCCTCTGCCCTCTGCCCTCTGTCCTCTGTCCTCTGTCCTCTGTCCTCTGTGTTTTCTGCACAAACCTGTTATTTCAAGGGTCAAACTGACCCCTGTGAGGTTTAAAGTTGAACTCTGTCCCTTCTGAAGCTAAAGTCGTTTCTAGAGGAGGTGAATTCTGTCAGAAGCCAAAAAAACGGCACAGATCAGTGTTTCCTCGGTGGAGATCTCACTGTGGCAGTGAGTCTGTCAAGGCAACAAACTAGTGCAGTGATGGGGGCAAGTTCTGAACTTCCACGTAAAACTGAAGAAGCTTAACACCACTTTAACCCATCTGACAACAGCCACGAGTCTAACAAACCAATCGCTCTGCCTGGTTCACTCATTAGCGTCTGGAAACGTTAGAAAACAACTTTATAAGCACCTCACTCTTCCCTCTGCTGATTTCCCACTGCACAAAAGCCCAAAAGACTCGATCGCCGACTCCAGAAGCAACAAGTGAAGCTCGGCGACTGACGGAGAAGAAGAGAAACAGGAAGGTTCAGGAATGTTTTTTTTTTTTTGTGTTTTTCAAAAAATATAATTCACTGGTAAATCTTGAGCCCCAAAGGCTCTGTCCTGTGCAGTGGGAAATCAACAGAGGGAAGTGTGAGGTCCTTATAAAGGTGTTTGGCTTCTGACAGAATTCCACCACCTCGAGCGACGGACTTTAGCTTCAAACGTGCCGCAGTGGAGCTCTTCCTGAAACAAAACACAACTCCGGGTCTGTCTGTGACGAGGAAACTGCGCCGGAACAGATCAGAGTAATACGTGTAATCAGTGTAATAAGTGTAATAAGTGTAATATGGGTCCCTTGAGTTCAGCAGTGGTTTTTAGAGCTGAAAACAGAACAAATCAGGCACAATCTGTGTTCCTCCACATCACACATGAGCCCAGGCGTCCGGAGCGAAGACGCCAAAGCTCAAAAAGTCCAAAAACAAAAAAGAGTTTGGAAACACTTTTCATTTCTGTTTCTTATTCCCAGTCGTATTTGCGTCGCAGATTCTCGCTGCGGCGTCAGAACTGCGAGCGGCACATGTGGAATGTGATAATCCACAGTGAACTCCGCCCTTTGCTTTGAACCTGCTCCACCCTGACGCCGCTGCCGAGTGGAGGAAACCGTTTCAGCGGAGAAGATGAAGGGTTTACAGCCGCTCCACGGAGCAGAGGGTGGAGGGAAACGCTTCACGTTTCACCGTCCGGCTTTTGTCTGTTAAAATCCACTCTCGCAGAATCGGTTTTAACATTTTCCCCGAGTTTATCTGAGTCCGTCTGTTCCAGAGTTAATTTAACATGTTTGAAAATGTTAATGGAGTAACTCTGGAGCAAAGTTCCTGTTTAACCCTGAAATCAAGAGTTATATTCACGTTTTGAGAGTAAACAGAGACACTTTGTAGAGTTATCCTGGTTTAGCTGAACAACACACAGGCTCTATTTTTACACTTTATTTGAGTTAATTTTAGATGAAATTACGAACAAAACCGGTTCAAACAGGTCTTCTCTGGGGGGGAAGTGGTGGGAGGAGCCAAATAACTCCAAATCGAACCCCCGTTTCACTTTTTAATGTTTAAAATAACACTTTTTTTTTGTTAAAAACTACTATAATATTTGCCCCTGAAATGTTAACCCATCATGTTTTTACTGTGCATGTTTAAAAAAAGTTTATTGAAATTAAGGTGTGTAAATGTATTTTTTTCTAAAGCTCTAAAGTTACATTTAGGGTTTTTTGTTTCCTCCTGCATCTATTTTTTATCGTCTGTGCCTTTTTATTGTTATATATGTGCAAAAAAAATCTAACGTATATTTAAGAAACAGTATTTCGTTATATTTAGACTAATTATTTTTTGCAGTTTTTTCCGTACATGTTACTTTATATATTTGATGTATTCTGTGTTTTTCAAATATAGAAAGTAATAAACAGAAAGAAAAGAACGTTATAGATTATACAGTAACTCATCTTAACTATGGTGTGTAACCCTCTGCTCTCTCTGCCCTCTCTTCTCTGTCTTCTCTCTCTTCTCTCTCTGCCCTCTCTCTACTCTCTCTGCCCTCTCTTTGCCCTCTCTCTTCTCTCTCTGCCCTCTCTTTGCCCTCTCTCTTCTCTCCCTGCCCTCTCTCTGCTCTCTGCCCTCTCTTTGCCCTCTCTCTTCTCTCTCTGCCCTCTCTTTGCCCTCTCTCTTCTCTCTCTGCCCTCTCTTCTCTCTTTGCCCTCTCTCTTCTCTCTCTTCTCTCTCTTCTCTCTTTGCCCTCTCTCTTCTCTCTCTTCTCTCTTTGCCCTCTCTTTGCCCTCTCGCCTCTCTCTGCCCTCTCTTTGCCCTCTCTCTTCTCTCTATGCCCTCTCTTTGCCCTCTCTTCTCTCTATGCCCTCTCTTTGCCCTCTCTCTTCTCTCTCTGCCCTCTCTTTGCCCTCTCTCTTCTCTCTCTTCTCTCTTTGCCCTCTCTTCTCTCTCTTCTCTCTCTGCCCTCTCTCTTCTCTCTCTGCCCTCTCTTTGCCCTCTCTCTTCTCTCTTTGCTCTCTCTCTTCTCTCTCTGCCCTCTCTTTGCCCTATCTGCCCTCTCTTTGCCCTCTCTCTTCTCTCTCTGCCCTCTCTTTGCCCTCTCTCCTCTCTCTCTGCCCTCTCTTTGCCCTCTCTCTTCTCTCTCTTCTCTCTTTGCCCTCTCTTCTCTCTCTTCTCTCTCTGCCCTCTCTCTTCTCTCTGCCCTCTCTTTGCCCTCTCTTCTATCTCTTCTCTCTCTGCCCTCTCTTTGCCCTCTCTCTTCTCTCTCTTCTCTCTTTGCCCTCTCTTCTCTCTCTCCTCTCTCTGCCCCAGGTATGGGCAGTGAGGGCCGGGTGCAGGTGCTGTTGTTCCTGGGGGGCTCTGGGGGTTTGCCCCCCTCTGAAACCACCTTTGCCCAGAGGCTGCAGCAGCAGGGCTACAGCACGGGGCTCGTGGGTAAGGACCTCACTCTGTCTGTGCCTCACAGAGGACGAGGAGTCACTTCATCTGAGTCATGTGTTTGTGTGATTCTGACCTGTGTGAAGTCGCCCCAACAAACTCAAACCTACAAAAACTGTCAGTCGTTTGTGCTGTGACAGTTTCATTTGTGTGAGTTTATTTCTAAAATTCTTCATTATTATTTCTGTGGTAATTACAGGACGTCATTTCTGCTCAGCTGACGGAGACGAACTCCACAAAACTAGAGAAGAGAAACGACCTGAGGCTGAGGAAAAGTCTGTTTCAGTCTTTAGTCTTTTGCTTTTGATTCATATTTTATAATAACACAGACTTTTCCACAGCCTCAGGTCGTTTTCTATAATTTTCTTCCTGTTTTGAGGCTGTTTCACATTCTGAGGTTCTGGACGACGTCATCGACCGAAATAAAACTGTGAATATCTGAAGAACCAGAATCACACAAACGAAAATTTTTGCAGCACAAATGACTGACTCCAGTTTAGTTTTCGAGCATTTTTCTTCTTCCTGTGGGACTGACCCCAGTTTGACCTGGAAAAGAATCGTTAATTTCTCCAAAACTAAAAAAGCACAAACAAAACTGTTTGCAGCACAAACGATGGACATAGTTTTTGTGCAGGTTTGAGTTTGATGGACGACTTCACACAGGGATCAATAAGACCTGAATAATATACAGTAAACACATGTGCAGTGAGGCAGTTCTGCGTTTGAGGCTTGAGCCCTGCAAGAAATGTGTTTTCACCTGTTCCCCACTGCTCCTGTGCTTGAAAAAACTCTGACTCCGGGAAATACCTGTGTATATTTGTGTGTGTTTCTCTGTATATTTGTGTGTGTTTCTCTGTATATTTGTGTGTGTTTCTCTGTATATTTGTGTGTTTATCTGTATATTTGTGTGTGTTTCTCTGTATATTTGTGCGTTTATCTGTGTGTTTGTGTATATTTGTGTAAATTTGTGTGTGTTTCTCTGTATATTTGTGTGTGTTTCTCTGTATATTTGTGTGTGTTTCTCTGTATATTTGTGTGTGTTTCTCTGTATATTTGTGTGTTTATGTGTGTTTGTGTGTGTTAATGTGTGTAAATGTGCGTTTGTGTGTGCGTTTCTCTGTATATTTGTGTGTTTATGTGTGTAAATGTGCGTTTGTGTGTGTTTATGTGTGTTTGTGTGTGTTTATGTGTGTAAATGTGTGTTAATGTGCGTTTGTGTGTTTAGGAAAGTGGCACCAGGGCGTGAGCTGTGAGCGTCGTCAGGACCACTGTCACCACCCAAACCTCCACGGCTTCTCCTCGTTTTACGGTCTTCCCTTCACCCTGTTCAGCGACTGTGTGCCCGGGCACGGCAGCGACGTCCTGTCCGACCTGCAGGGGGCGCTGCGCAGCCTCACCCTGCTGCTGGGGCTGGGGCTGGCCACACTGGTGAGTGGCACATACAGGGCTGGAGACGACGCCTAAAAATCACATCTGTTTTTTTTACAAACCCTGGAGGATTTTAACCCATTTTATTTATTATGTGCTCTTATTTTATTTATTTATTTATTTTCCTTCTTTCTTTCATTATTTAAATGTGCATTTATTATTTATTTATTTAAACATGCATTTATTATTATTATTTATTTAATTATTAAAAGGTACATTTATTATTATTATTTATTTAAAGGTACATTTATTATTATTTAATTATTAAAAGGTACATTCATTATGATTATTAATTTATTTAAATGTGCATTTATTATTCTTATTTATTTAGTTAAAGGTGCATTTATTAGAGGAGGAGAGGAAGAGGTAAATAAACTGGAGTGTGAGTAACAGTATAAATAATCCTCCTTCCTCCACTCGTCTGTTGATTCTATAAACTCGACTGAGGAAGTCCAGTCCTGTGCTGTGGCGCCCCCGTGTGGTGCTGCTGTGCACTTCCCCCTGTGCTGAAATTACATTTAAAGGAACTCTGATTTAGGTTTTTAATTCCACAAACTCGACCGTTCTGTTTCCCTGATACGAAGTGAACGGGTTCACATCAAGTATCGAGTTTAATGACGACGATTGTAAAGGTGATTTATTCCTAACGGTCCTGGATTACACTAAATTACACTAAACCTCTGAGGGTCGAGACCTTTTAAAGACCGAGACAAGACCGAGACTTTTAAAGACCGAGATGAGACTGAGACAAGACCGAGACCTCTGAGGGTCGAGACCTTTTAAAGACCGAGACAAGACCGAGACTTTTAAAGACTGAGACAAGACCGAGACTTTTAAAGACCGAGATGAGACTGAGACAAGACCGAGACCTCTGAGGGTCGAGACCTTTTAAAGACTGAGACAAGACCGAGACTTTTAAAGACCGAGATGAGACTGAGACAAGACCGAGACCTCTGAGGGTTGAGACCTTTTAAAGACCGAGACAAGACCGAGACTTTTAAAGACTGAGACAAGACCGAGACTTTTAAAGACCGAGATGAGACTGAGACAAGACCGAGACCTCTGAGGGTTGAGACCTTTTAAAGACCGAGACAAGACCGAGACTTTTAAAGACTGAGACAAGACCGAGACTTTTAAAGACCGAGATGAGACTGAGACAAGACCGAGACCTCTGAGGGTTGAGACCTTTTAAAGACCGAGACAAGACCGAGACTTTTAAAGACTGAGACAAGACCGAGACTTTTAAAGACCGAGATGAGACTGAGACAAGACCGAGACCTCTGAGGGTTGAGACCTTTTAAAGACCGAGACAAGACCGAGACTTTTAAAGACTGAGACAAGACCGAGACTTTTAAAGACCGAGATGAGACTGAGACAAGACCGAGACCTCTGAGGGTCGAGACAGAGACGAGACTTTTAAAGGTCGAGACAGAGAGGAGACTTTTAAAGGCCGAGACTGAGACAAAACTGGGACTTTGTGTTGTTATAATTCGACCTTGAGTGTCCAGAAAGACGCCTAATAAATAAAAAATATTATTATTATTTACTTTTAAAGACCGAGGCCGAGGCAAAACCGAGACCGTCTTTGTCATTTTCCACATTTATTTGTATTTTACAGTTATTCTGGCACAAATTTATCAACGTTTTCATAAATCTGTCTCCATTTTATCGCTCAAGTGTCAGACCCGAGGTGTGTGAGCGCTGGAGGACCTCACTCTGGCTGAATCCTCTTTCACCTCTGGGCCCTTCCACTTTCCCCTCTCCCTCCGTCTTACGTGTTCTCGTGTAGGTTTAGGGGTTTTCCAGTTCCCGTTACGGCAGAGGAGGAAAGTGGTCGGGGTTTATACTCCTCCAAACCAAGACTTTTCAGACGCACACTCCAGTGGGATGAGCAATTTCTCAGAATGTGAATCACCGGCAAGATCATAGAAGTTCACAAATGTATTTTCTCCATTATTTATGGTTTAAAACTTGTGATAAGCGCCGTGTTGTAGAGCTGGGCGGTATGACCAAAAATTGTTATCACGGTATTTTTTAAAATTATCACGGTATCACGGTATTTAACGGTATTTTTGTCTTTGGCTAAGTGGAGTGTGATAGAGTTGGTAATATCATTCCAACGTTTGCTTTTCTTGTCATAGACGGTCCCTTTAGACGGAGTGCGCGGCTCACGCACTCAGCGCCTCGCCCGTGTCACAAAACACTACACAGACGGTCCCTTTTAGCAAACGCGCCTAACACTACACAGACGGTCCCTTTAGCAAACGCGCCTAACACTACACAGACGGTCCCTTTACCAAACGCGCCTAACACTACACAGACGGTCCCTTTACCAAACGCGCCTAACACTACACAGACGGTCCCTTTTAGCAAACGCGCCTACCAGGGACGTCTGTGTAGTGTTTTGTGCTGCAGTGCCAACGTTACGCAGAGATTGGGGAGAAGATGCAGATTTTACTTTCTACTCAACTCGCTATCCTTACCTGGCTTGTTGGCTTGTTTGGTGTAACACTGAAAAACAGCCCCCGCTCAATCTACCGCTGTGCGACGTTCCGCCGCTCTGTGTTGCCGACATATGCGCGCACACACGGTATGGCGGTAAATAAAAAATTCATATCATAAAAATAAAAATTACCGGTATACCGGTTCAAACGGTATACCGCCCAGCCCTACCGTGTTGTCTTAAGTTTAACGTCGTTCCAGTGCGTAATGCTCATTTTCTTTCATAAAATGCACACGAAAAATGGCTGAGCAGTGTCTTTGTGACTTGAGTGATCGGTTGATGCTGGAAATAAAGCTGTGCACGAACTGCGTCCGTGCTGCACAGATGTGATTTGGATGTTGTGACCCGAGTAACTGAAAGTGATCTCACCGGTTTAACCCTGGGAGAAGCTCAGGTTGAGTTCTTTCTGCGTGTCATTCAGTTCTCACTTTTTTCCCTGTGCTCAAGTAAAACCTGGTGATTTCTGATGACGTCTGTGATTGTTGAAGAAGTTTCCCAATTCGTAAGCGTCGACTTTCAACCCCGACCCCTTGTTGCTCAGTTTCAAGGGGCAGGGGTAGAAAGTAGAAATGGGATTGGCCCAGAGAGATTTACTGTATTAGTTTCTGCCCTCAGACTTCCCAATGCCATAACTGACATATTTCACAGCGACTGGGCTGTTGGGAAAAGGTCCATAGACCTGGACTCTGCAGTGAGGCCGTCTCCTCCTCACAATAGTGTCGTCTCTTCTGAGTTTCTGCACTTTATGTTTTGCACTGATCCCGTCTCACACTCTGGCCACGTGACTGCTTAAAGCTCATGACAGGAACTAAATCGTTGCACGTCGAGTGTGATAAAAACCCCCTCATGAGCCCTGGGCCTGTACCTTGTAGGTGAAGTTGAGGGTCTCTGTGTAACAGTCGACCGGGGCGTAGTCCTGCTCCAGCTCCGAGAAGGTGAAGGACGAGGGGCTCGCGTGTCTGTGGAGCACACACCAGCAGGGGGCAGCACTGAGCGCTCAGCAGAGGCACAAACACTTATACAACTCTTTGATTTAATTTATCCCTGTGCTCACGTAAAAGCTGGTGGAGGCTTCTGATGACGTCTGTGATCGTTGTGTCCCAATTCGTAGGCGTCGACTTTCAACCCCGACCCCATGTTGCCTCTGTGTCTCCCCCTGCAGGTGTGTGTGCGCTGGTGCACCTCACTCTTGTGTCTCCCCCTGCAGGTGTGTTTTCGCTGGTGCACCTCACTCTTGTGTCTCCCCCTGCAGGTGTGTGCGCGCTGGTGCGGCCTGCTGGACCTCAGCTCGTCCCTGCTCCTGTCCCTCCTGCTGGTCCTCGTGCTCCTGGCCTCGGTGTGGCTGGTCCCGTTCGGGTTCTTGCGCAGGTGGAACTGTGTCCTGATGAGGGACGGGGCGGTGGTGGAGCAGCCCCTCAGGGTGGAGTCTGTGCCCCGGCGGCTGCTCGCGGAGGCCCAGGACTTCATCCACAGGTGGGACCTCGCTCAGGCTACGGTTTGACCAGGGTTTTACCAGAACTTATCTTTGAAAAGTCCTAAATTACACAAACCGGACTCCTGTGAGCTTTAAGTCATGGTGTAATATCGTTCCCTCCTCAAAAACCTGGAGCTGTGTTTGTTTCTTTCACGTTTGACACGTTTGAAAACAGTGCAGCGCGGGACACATTTTAAGGCTCATTTCACGACACTGCAGTCCCACAAACCAAATATGAGTAAAGTAAAATATACAAATGATTAATTTAAGTTTATCATACAGAATTTGTGCTGGATATTTTATTTGGCTTTAATAAAACATTTTAAACCTAAACTTGCAGATCTGGTCTAATCTCGTGCACATTTTACACAATTCCTTTCCGTTTCTCCGTGTTTGATGGAGCTTCAATGACATGGCAGAATAATAATAATAATGATGAAACTTTATTTCTAAAGCACTTTTCAAAACAAGGTTTACAAAGTGCTGTACACGCAGCAATGAACAATACAAAACACATAAAAATAGCACAGAAAAACAACTAAAACAGTCAATGATGCAACAAATCAGATGAATTCTAATAAATAAAAGAGAGAGTGAAAAGAAGTAGGGAATAAAAGAACTCAAACCAGTTAAAGGAAGGTCAGCTGATAAAAATAGCTTTTAAGAAGAGATTTAAAAGACGATCCTGATGGTGCAGCCTCGTCTCCTCAGGCAGGTCATTCTAAAGCCGAGGCCCTGGACTAAAAAGGCTCCATCACCATCATCCAGACCTCCGTCCAACCCAAGGCTGCGGGAGGCTCGTACGGGGTGAAAAGTTCTGAAATGTAACTTGGTCCAAGAACAGAGCGCCTGTACTGAATCTCACAGAGCTTCAGAAGTTCTTCTTTAACGAGAGGAACATTTACTGTCAAAAATTCAAAAAACCTGATGGCGAAATTGAAGAAATCAAGACATTTGGTGAGAAAGAAAGCAAACGTCTCCATCTCGCGGGACTGAAAATCCTGTCCTGCCCAGACCTCCACCTCCTACCTTTATCTCCTCTTTTCTCCTTTAGAAAAGTCCAAAAACAGTTTGGACGTGTGTCTAAACTGCAGAGTCTGATCTTTGAGCACTTCAGAGTCTCAGAGCGAGTAGTTTTACTGTAGACAGGAAACAGCTGAGGCCATCACAGCCTCACAGCTTTATATCCTGTGCTCCTCACTCAGATCCCGCTGAAGTCTGGGAGAGCGGAGATTTTTAGACTCACAAGTTTCTCCTCGTGTCGTGGTGTTTGTGCATTTTGTTGCATCTTTAAAAATCTTTTAAAGTTGAACTCTGTCCCGTCTGAAGCTAAAGTCCGTCACTAGAGGAGGTGGAATTCTGTCAGAAGCCAAAAAACGGCACAGATCAGTGTTTCCTCGGTGGAGATCTCACTGTGGCAGTGAGTCTGTCAAGGCAACAAACTAGTGTAGTGATGGGGGCAAGTTCTGAACTTCCACGTAAAACAACAGTTTGCCGTTTTTTTCCCCCACCACCTCTAGCAACGGACTTTCGCTTCAAACATGCCGCAGTTCAACTTTAAGACCGAAAAATCCTGTAGTGTGTGGAGTCTTAAGGTACATTTTGTCCTCGAAGGGAAATCTGTCCTCTGCAAACTGTCAGGATCAGTGGGACCCGTCTCCAAATCTTGAGCTGGTCTTGGTCAGGATCAGGATTGTATAAAAAAGTGGACTAACCGTAACGTTCTCTGCTCTGTCTGTAGAAACAAAGACCGTCCGTTCCTGCTGTTCTTCTCCCTGGTCCACGTGCACGTGCCGCTCTTCACAAACCCTCAGTTCGCGGGGAAGAGTCTGCACGGCCTGTACGGGGACAACGTGGAGGAGATGGACTGGATCATCGGTCAGTGCTCTTCACCCTCTCGGAGTCTGGGAAGATCGCGGAGGCCCCAGTGGGTTCATTTCCTGCTCTCGTGACGGTTTCTGTGCAGGTCAGGTGACTGAGACCGTGGACTCTCTGGGCCTGTCCAACCACACCCTGATGTACTTCACCTCAGACCACGGGGGGCACCTGGAGGACAGGGACCACACGGGGCAGAAGGGAGGCTGGAACGGCATTTATAAAGGTCCGGATCTGTTGAATCGGCTTCAAAAGTGCAGTCAGTTTGGTTCAAAAGAGTCTCTACTGCCTACAGGCCCATTTACCATATTTTTTGGATTGTAAGTCACACTTTTTTCATGTTTCGGGTGGTTCCAGCGACTTATAATCGGGTGCGACTTATATTAAAATATATAATGTCACATGGTCATTATTTTCACACCGATAGCCACAAGGGGGCGCTCTAGGCCTGTGTGACAGTATCTGCTACACTTTTTACTCCTGTACCACTGAACTTTTTACGTCACCTTTTAAAGACAACTGAGAAAGGCTGAACACACACGCCTCCGAAAAGAAAATCATATTCTGCAGATTACAAACGGCAAGTGGTGAAATCTGCAGCTGAAAACAGAAATCGAGCAGCAGAAAGAAAGTTTGGAGGGAGCGAGAAACTTGTGAGAGACTGGAGAAAAGTGAAGGAAACATGACCTTAGGGTGACAGGATTTCCTAAATCAAAACTGAAACCCTGGTGTTTGGTGGTTTGTAATCATAAAATTGTGAAATGAGTGCAGAATTTAGGAGAATAGTTCTGCACTTGGCCCATTTATGACCAACATGAGTCAGTTTAGTCACATTTTTTGTGTGTTTTGGTCATTTTTTAAGCAGCTTTTCTGTATTTTACATAAACAAATGTCACTTCATGCCTCTTTTTACCGTTGGCAGGATCAGATTCGTCAAAAATAGGGACAGTGGGATATTTCTTGTATAAAACTGGGACAAATCGGTGCTTTTGGATAAATGTGCTGGGACAGGGGGACACAGGGTCAGGACTGGGACTGTCCCAGGGAAACAGGGACATCGACTTCCCCAGGTGCCCGAGTGAACACTGTGCGAGAGCTCGACTAACTTTAATGTTCAGGTTTATCTGCAGACTGAACCAATCAGACATGAAATAATAATGTCACAAATATTAGATTCTGTGCAACGCGATACCAGAGCAACAGGTGGAGACACTGGTCTGTCTGTTAAAAACATAAATGTTTTATTGTTTTGTCACTGTCCTTGTTTGTTTTAAACATGGACCATAAGTTTGGAATAAAGGTAATAAATAATAGGAATAAATAAAGGTAATTCAAAGTGCTTTACAGAATAAGACATAGATTAAAATCACAAAACAAACCAATCAAAACATAAAGAATCATCATAAAAGTAAAAAGAGAGTAAATTAGAGAAGCGCAGGATGAGAAATGCAAACCTTTCAGTCGTCTGCAGCTGAACTGAACTCTTGAAGTAGTTTTGTGTGGTGTGTTTTCCAGGGGGGAAGGCCATGGGCGGCTGGGAGGGGGGGATCCGGGTGCCGGGGATTTTCCGCTGGCCCGGCAGGTTGCCCCCTGGCAGAGAGGTGCACGAGCCCACCAGCCTTATGGACCTCTACCCCACCCTGAAGTACCTGGCCCGGGACACGCAGCCTGACAGGTACCACGCTCCTGCCGCTCCCGCCGCTCCCGCCGCTCCCGCCGCTCCTGCCCACTTACACCACTGTACTTAGGGTGCATTCAGTTATCCATCCGGCTCGGAGACTGAGCTCGGATTCAGAGACAGAATCCACGACAGCTGTGCCCGGTCTCACTTTAGTGTGAATGGTTTTCATTGTGTTCAGAATCAGAATCAGCATCAGAATCAGCATCAGAATCAGAATCAGCATCAGAATCAGAATCAGCATCAGAATCAGAAAGGTTTTATTGCCATATGAGTGAACAGGTTCACAACATTAGGAAACTTGGAGCAGAATGTAGACAAAAACTAAACATGCAACAAATAAAATAGAATAAGATAAACAATAAGCTATAATATGACACAAAATTTACAAATTTACAAGAATATAAGAGTATAACAGTGCAGGTGATGATCAATGCAAAAACACAGGGTCATGTGACTGCAGCAGAGTGGGGGGTGGGACCAGTCCTAGTGTTATTATTTATGAGTCCAACAGCAGAGGAAGAAACTGTTTTTGTGGCGAGAGGTTCTGTCGCCTCCTGCCTGAGGGGAGCAGGTCCAAAAGTCCGTGTCCAGGGTGAGAGGGTCAGAAGCAGTTCGACCTGCAGGAGTCCGAGTCCTGGAGGTGAACAGGTCCTGAAGAGATGGAGGCTGTTTGGACCAGTGCTGTCAAACGATTTATTTTTAAAACCAGATTAATCACAGTTTAGAATTTTGATTTATCACGATTAATCGCAGTTAATTATTCTTCAAAAAAACAAACAAAATATTTAGACAAAAATGCAGTTTATTCCTGCTTGGTTTGTTGTTGGTGGTGCAGTAGCGTCATTGCTGCCGCGGAATCAGATGTTTTGCTTTAAGATGGTATTTTAAACTTGTTGGAAATAGAGTTCATCGCTGTGACATCTGCAAACTCCCTCAGTTTATCTAAAGTCGCGTATGGACCTGATCACTGATCTAATGACCTGCGCCGCCTTCAGGACCATCCGCACTTTAACAGAGGAGCGTTCAGAAGAAACTCGGGGATTAATCTGTGTTAAAAAAAATACATTAGTGCGATATTTGTTTGTGATTAGTCACGTTGACGGCCCTGGTTTGGACGCTTTGTGGTTTAAATGACAATTCCAGTCACTCGTATTACTGCTAGTGCTGCCACTAACGACTAATTTTCTAACGATTAATCTCTCGACTAATTTTTCGATTAGTCGACTAATCTAAACGACTAATTAAAAAAAAAAAAAACAAGCGGTTCTAACACACACAAGTGTGTGTGTTAGATTTTCCCGGGAGGTTACCTTGTGTGTGCGAGTTGCAAAGGTTATTGCTGTTATGTCTGTTGTGTGTGCTCATTCGACAATGTTGAACAACGATATGCACACACAATTTAACGAGTATGCACGAGCAGCATATGCAACGGTATTCTCAATACCTCATGCATCGTGGTCGTGCTCCCGTGATAAGCCAAAGAAGTTTTACAGAGTGTACAAACCACTCTATCACCATCTGTCCCAAAGTATTCCCAGACTTTCGAGGCTTTAGGTCTTGGTCCGACTCCGGCCGCTGGCATTTTCTCAAATGCTCAAATCGGGGGAAGGGGGAAGAGAGAAAGAGAGAGACCAGCCAGCAGAGTGCGCACGGCAAATACTTCCTCAAGTTTGTTTTCTTTGGCGGTGCCATTATATACCACTGCTGTTAGCCTTTGGTGAAGCCGAGGTTAGCCACCTCGGCGTCAACCCCGGATGTAGCCGCTGTCAGCAGCACCGGTGTCCGCCTCGAGTGTAGTACTACTAGTGGTGTGGAGGGGAAATACCTGATCTCAGGCAAGCAAAAGGTCTCTGGACGAGCCGTTTGAGACTGTCACGGGGTCCTCTTCAAAACACTCAGGCTAAGTCGGGATGCTCGTTTTAGGATGTTTTATTCCACAGTGCAGAACAGGAAAACAGGCACAAAAATGTGTGCCGGAAATATTTACAGTGAAACAGTGGGGGAAAAAAAGGTCTATTTACAGGGCAGGCAAAAAGGTTGACTTCTCCTTCAAGTCTCTCTCTAGTTTTCGCTCCACTCTCTCTTAGTCTCTCAGTCATTTGCTCGCTCGCTCCCTCGCTTGTCCAGCGAAACACTACCTTCATTGCAGCCAGGACATGACAAGACACGACCCGACCAGACACGACGAGAGTAGAGACTAGACTGACACAGGTGCTGAGCGGCAGGGCGCACCTTTATACACCCCTCGCCCCTCCCACCTTACGTAACTCCCCTCTAAAAGCTTAATTAAATCATTTCTACAAATAAATGATTACTATTACTGGGGCCAACAGTTACACATAGAGAATTGCTTTGATCTCACATCCATAAATGCCCGAAAATGGGTTAAACACAAATAAAACACAGTTAATTGTCCAGGCCAGTCACCTGTGGCTCACATGACCCCGGAGCGCGCACAACGGGAGGATTTAAGCTCCTGACGTGGATGTGTCCGGGTTTGCCAGTGCGCACCGGGATGCGACAGCAGCGACAGCAGCGGCAGCGCGGGTCTCTGAAGGACAGCTCCGGCGCCTCCAAGTGCGCACCCCCAGTCGCGGCCGAGAACACGCAAAAGCGAAGTCCACTGCGCGCCCGCACCGCAGCGCCCGCAGCGCGGAGCCCAGCAAACAAGGAAACAGGTGAGCACGCGTCTTCCCACGTTTTCCCCCGGGGACCGTGCTCTCAGGGACGGACCTGCTCCGTCACAGAGACCAAAAATAAATAAAGGCGAATATTCGACCAAAAAAATTGTAGTCGACTCATTTTCATATTCGATTACGTCGACAACGTCGAATAATCGCGGCAGCACTAATTACTGCAGTAACTTACTGCACCCCTATGGGTCTGTAGTGTTACTGCAGCACTTTACTACGTCCGTATCACTGTCTGTGGGTTTGGTCGTCAACGTCGTCCATGTATTTAGCCCATTTCCTGCTAACGTGCCAAAATGATCGACTATCACACGACACCAACGCTTTCTCTTCACTAATAAACTGAATTATACTGTTTATCCCGAATTCTTCCTCGAGGTCGCGTAGTTGAAGCACAGACTGATTTTGGATACTCGGCCGGTGCTAAAGCAACACCAGCTTCCCTGTCGGCTCCACGTTTACCTCCGAGTCGGACAAACGAAAACATAATAAAACGTTTGAACTGCGGACGTGACGTTATATATATCTGAGATCCGAATGGGAGACGGATGAACAAATGAACGCAGCATCACAAAAAAGTGTGCTTCAAACTCAAATCCAAATAAGAATAATTCACAACTCTTTTTTTCCAGGGTTAGAAAATTCAAAGTGAGAAAGAAATTCGGCGGGTTTTAAAGTTCAAAGTCTGATGTTCCATAGTCACAGCTCCAGACCCTCTCGTCTTTGTAGTTTGGTTAAAGCGGCTCTGGCTGTTCGGGGAAACCTCCGTCACGATCGTTTTGAACTCTGCTGCGCGTCTCTGCACAGGGAGCAAAAGGCGCGCTCACTTTACCCCAATTCTTGCGTCGCTGCACTGGCTTCCTGTTAAATTTGGAGTTGATTTTAAGATTTTATTGTTTGTTTTTGGTGTTTTGAACGGACCGGCCCCACGTTACATCTCGGACCTCATCCAGATTTACTCCTTCTGAGGTCTCCAGGTCTCTGAGGGCTCCAATTCCAGCTCGTGGGGCTTAAGATGAGACTTAAAACTTAAAACCAGGGGAACAGAACCTTCCCTGCCCCCCAGTACTGCTTTTATGTATTGATTTTATTGTTATTATCGTTCTTTTATCTATTGGTGGTATTAGTTCCTTTTGTTTGCAACATTATTCTGCTGATTTTTAAGTTTTAACTCTTTGTGAAGCACTCTGGAAACCGTCTTGTTTATAAAATGTGCTGTACAGATGACGTTAGTGGACGTGGGAATACAACAGCGGCTGGTCGAGTTATAAATCGGCGCTGAAGCCTAAAATGTTGTGCATTTCCTGTACTTCCGTCTGACTCTGCTCTGTGTTTGTTTCAGGCCTCTGGACGGGCACAACCTGATGCCGCTGCTGGAGGGCACAGTCCCCAGATCCGAGCACGAGTTCATGTTCCACTACTGCGGAGTTTACCTCAACGCCGTCCGCTGGCGCCCCCCCGACAGTCAGTACCCGCTCACCAAGACCTGTTCACCAGAAAACTTACACAATGCACCTTTAAAGAGGAACTCCGACACGTTTGAAGCTAAAGTTCGTTGCTAGAGGTGGTTGAATTCTGTCAGAAGCCAAAAAACGGCACAGATCAGTGTTTCCTCGGTGGAGATCTCACTGTGGCAGTGAGTCTGTCAAGGAAACAAACTAGTGTAGTGATGGGGGCAAGTTCTGAACTTCCACGTAAAACACCAACTCCAGAAGCAACAAGTGAAGATCGACTAATGAAGAAGAAGAGAAACTGAAAGTTGTTGAAAGAAAATGGTTCGGGAATGTATTTTTTAGCGTTTTTCAAAAAATATAATTCACTGGTAAATAAACGGGATCAGAAACGACATCGGCGATCGAGTCTTTTGGGCTTTGGCCTGTGCAGTGGGAAATCAGCAGAGGGAAGTGTGAGGTGCTTATAAAGTTGTTTTCTAACGTTTCCAGACACTAATGAGTGAACCAGGCAGAGCGTTTGGTTTGTTAGACTCGTGGCTGTTGTCAGATGGGTTAAAGTGGAGTTAAGCTTCTTCAGTCTGAAGCAAATTGCCGTTTTACGTGGAAGTTCAGAACTTGCCCCCATCACTGCACTAGTTTGTTGCCTTGACAGACTCACTGCCACAGTGAGATCTCCACCGAGGAAACACTGATCTGTGCCGTTTTTTGGCTTCTGACAGAATTCCACCACCTCTAAAAACGGACTTTAGCTTCAGACGTGCCGCAGTTCAACTTTAAGTCAAAGTTTAAGATGATAGAAACTAGGGAAGCAACGATAACGTAAATCTGGTGATATCGTATCGTCAAAGTTTAAAGGAAGACGTTATTGCTTTTACGTTTATTCGGAATAAAAATGAATTCCGCTTTAAAAAGACCATGTAAACACTAATGAAACACTTAATGAACATGATTAGAGAGTCAGAGCTGGACCCGCTCCTGCCAGTGGATTAGTTTGTCCATTTATTCAGTGTGTGGTGGAGACGCAGCGGGTTCGAGGTGAGAAGAGGCTGATAAATCATGAAGCGGAAACACGTGACGGAATAGGAAACGTGTAATAAAAGCCATAAAGGGTCAGTCTAAGGCGTTTGGTTTCAATACAACTAATTAGTATATTTAAGAGAAAAAGACATATCAGACACTCAGTCAGAAAATATTTTAAAAGCTTTTATTTAAGAGGTTGGGGCTTTATTTAAGAGGTTAGGATTAAAAACAGCCCCGTGTGTGTCAGCTCGTCACCTTCAGGGCGTGAGAACAAAGAGCAGAGCACCAGGTTCAGCTCAGACCACAGCTCTGCACGTGATCTTCTGTCATTTTAATGTCCGTCCTGCTCGGGTTTTGCACCAGAGGCCTGGAGCCTGAGGGTTCTGGACTCGGGCCCCGTCCGCACTCGTATGTATTCCAGTCGTTTTCGTTGTGGATGCAGTGTTCGTCCGCACTAATCTGATGGAAAACGGCTCTGGAGACAGAACGATCTGGTGCCGCAGCTCCCACGGATTCACCTGAGCACAGACGTGAAAACGCTGCTGTGCTGATGCAGGAGCTCGAGTTCCCGCCCTTGTTGAACCACGTCACTTGTAACAACTGAACCTCATTGTCGGTCCATGATGGTCTGCGGTTTCACTCTTACCATCGTCCTCGGCTCGAAATCGGCCGCTGCAGCATCAGACACAGAGCTCCACTTCTTTATTTTTATCGTCCACGTGACGTCGTGACGATGTGACGCCAGCCGAGTCATGTGACCAGTGTTTCAGGCGGTTTCGCAGACACAGAAACGACGCATCTGGGTGCACATCGTTTCCATGACGATGATACGTTTCAGTGTAAACGTAACCTGAGATGTTAGATGTTTCTCCTGGGATCTGCTGTAGCCTGGAGACACATGCCCTGGTGGAAAGGGGTTTGTGTAGAGCAGCTCACAGTGATGTAATCACACGTACAGGGAAAGTCGATAATAACGCCAGGAAGAGTTCCTTAAATCTGATAATATTTAATTTGAATGTTTTAATTTTCTAAAAGTCATTGGGAAAATGTCGATGGAAAAAATCTCGGCTAATGTAATAAAAACTTGTGCGTCTGCGTCCTCAGGCGACTCCATCTACAAAGCCCACCTGTTCACCCCCAACTTCTCCCCAGAGGGCGCTGTGGGCTGTTACCACACTCACGTCTGCATGTGCCACGGCGATCACGTGACCCCGCAGACTCCGCCCCTCCTGTACGACCTCGCCCGCGACCCCTCGGAGTCCCGGCCCCTGACGCCGCAGACGGACCGACGATACGACGAGGTCCTGCGGCGGGTGGACGAGGCCGTGCGGAGGCACAGGCTCTCGCTGGAGGGCCAGGTCCACCCCGAGGGCCCCTCCTCCCAGATGTCCTGGTCCCGGATCCTCTGGAGGCCCTGGCTCCAGCCCTGCTGTGGGACCTTCCCCTTCTGTGGGTGTGAGGAGGAGGACGCGCCGTAGACTGTACGTCCTCCAGGGACCATAAGAAAGAAGTTTATTGCAACACTGTAAAATACCAAATAAGAGCCGGGGCGTTTTTGTTTCAGGTGTTTTCACACTTGGTCCTTTCAGCCGTTTAAACAAACTCAGACTGATGAATCAGCACTTTTTACGTATATGTGAATGCTCCAGCCGTCCCAGACCCTCTGAAACGAACCAAGACCCTCCTGAACACAAAGAACAGCAGGTTCTCTTTGCCTTTTTCCATGTCCTGTAAACTCCTTCGCTGTAGATCTGTCTGACTATCTGACTGTAACCGGGAAAACTCTGCAGTAAACACGGCCATGGTCGTTGTCATGGCGATGCCGACGCAAATACAAATACGAAAAATAAAGATGAAGACTTTGCGATACCTGGACGTGGTGAGGACAGAAAGGGGACTGCGCCCTCTCAAAGCTCAGGTGCAGCAGAAAGAACCTGGTCCTTTTTGGAATAAACTCAGAATGTGAACACAAAACCAACTGAGCTCTGTTTCTGTGGGTTCACGTCAGGAGGAACAGCTGTTTTTTTTTTTTTTTTACAGCACTTATAGTTTATGCAAATGAGCCGTGTGGTTTTAAGTTTGGTTTGTGTAGAGACGACGCGAGCATCAGTCCTGCAACGACTTCTGTCTTCAGCACCAACATTAGACTCAACGTTTATTTGGAACCAGCGCTTATTTATCCAAATCTACACCTGCACCCGGAGTTTAAAGGGACCCGGCTCTGATTCGGTATTTTACAGTATTTATTTGACGGTAAATCAACACCTCAGCTCTGATATTTTTTTATATTTTTTTTTATTTATTATTTTAAACCATGTCCTGTCATGGACTCTGTGGCCAGTTTGAACTTTTTTGAAGACCAACATCTCTGAGAAGCTTCTACAGTTTTTAGATTGTCTTTCAATTCAATCAAATTCACTCATGCACTTGTTGCACTTGTTCATTCTCTAAAATCGGCAGCTGGATCGTTCGGTGGTGGACGGTTTGTTCCTCTGTACCTTCCCCCATCTACTGTACTGTTCATTTATAAAGGTTTTTTGTTAATTTATTCATTTTGTGTTTTATTTATCCATATTTAACGTTATATTCCCTAAATAAAGGTAAGAACGGTCGTGTTCCTCGGTGCAGTCGCAGAGATGCACCAGCAGGGGGCAGAGTGAGACTGTGTGAGTGAAGTGAAGAAGAGGAGGAGGGGGTGTTTAATCCGCTTTTTTGTGATTTTTAAGTTTATTTTCACAAACGCACTTACAGCGCCCAAATTACACTATTAGAGAGAGAGGAAGGAAAGGAGAGAGGTAAGGAGAGACAGGAGAGAGAGAGAAGAAGAGGAGGAGTGAGAGAAGGGAGAGAGAAGAGGAGAGGGAGGAAGAGAGGAAGAGAGGAGAGGGAGGGAGGGAGAATGGAGAGAGGAAAGGAAAGGAGGGAGGTAAGGGGAGACAGGAGAGAGAGAGAAGAGGAGGAGGAGTGAGGGAAGGGAGAGAGAAGAGGAGAGGGAGGAAGAGAGGAAGCGAGGAGAGTGAGGGAGGGAGAACGGAGAGAGAGAGGAAAGGAAAGGAGGGAGGTAAGGAGAGACAGAGCAGAGGGAGAAAAGGGAAGGAGAGGAGGAGAAAGGGAGAGAAGGAGAAAGATAAGGAGAGGGAAGAGAGAAGACTGTGAGATAAGGAGAGAGGGAAAGAGGGAGGAAGGAGAAGAGAGATGGAGGAAGAACAAAGAGAGAAAGGAAAGGAAGAAGGGAAATAAGGAGAGAGGAAAGAGGGAGGAAGGAGAAAAAGAGACAGGGAGGGGGGAACAGAGAGAGAAAGGAAGGAGGGAGGTAAGGAGAGACGGAGGGAGGGGAGACGCTTTAAACATTTAAACATTTTAAAAACTTTATGGTGTGAAAATAGAAAAGAATTCTCCAAACTCAGACCTTTGTGAAAGCCGGATGCCCCGGAGAACTCGGGCTGAGTGAATCTTTCTGGGCCTAAACTCCCGGAGCTGCAGTACCTGGAGCGGCCACTAGTCTGTCTGGAGCCGGGGCCGTTTTTATTACAGATCTGTGGCTCCAATAGACCTGTTTCAGAAAGGCAGGAAGTGGTGCAATGTTGCGTTTTTCTGTGGTAAATGTGTGTGTAAATGTGTGTGTAAATGTGTGTGTAAATGTGTGTAAATGTGTAAATGTGTGTGTAAATGTGTGTGTAAATGTGTGTAAATGTGTGTGTAAATGTGTGTGTAAATGTGTGTAAATGTGTGTGTAAATGTGTAAATGTGTGTGTAAATGTGTAAATGTGTGTGTAAATGTGTGTGTAAATGTGTGTGTAAATGTGTGTGTAAATGTGTGTAAATGTGTAAATGTGTGTGTAAATGTGTGTGTAAATGTGTGTAAATGTGTGTAAATGTGTGTGTAAATGTGTGTAAATGTGTGTGTAAATGTGTAAATGTGTGTGTAAATGTGTAAATGTGTGTGTAAATGTGTGTGTAAATGTGTGTGTAAATGTGTGTGTAAGTGTGTGTGTAAGTGTGTGTGTAAATGTGTGTGTAAATGTGTGTGTAAATGTGTGTAAATGTGTGTGTAAATGTGTGTAAATGTGTAAATGTGTGTGTAAATGTGTGTGTAAATGTGTGTAAATGTGTAAATGTGTGTGTAAATGTGTGTGTAAATGTGTGTGTAAATGTGTGTGTAAGTGTGTGTGTAAGTGTGTGTGTAAATGTGTGTGTAAGTGTGTGTGTAAATGTGTGTGTAAATGTGTGTGTAAGTGTGTGTGTAAGTGTGTGTGTAAATGTGTGTGTAAATGTGTAAATGTGTGTGTAAATGTGTGTGTAAATGTGTGTGTAAATGTGTGTGTAAATGTGTGTGTAAATGTGTGTAAATGTGTAAATGTGTGTGTAAATGTGTGTAAATGTGTAAATGTGTGTGTAAATGTGTGTGTAAATGTGTGTAAATGTGTGTGTAAATGTGTAAATGTGTGTGTAAATGTGTAAATGTGTGTGTAAATGTGTGTGTAAATGTGTGTGTAAATGTGTGTGTAAGTGTGTGTGTAAGTGTGTGTGTAAATGTGTGTGTAAATGTGTGTAAATGTGTAAATGTGTGTGTAAATGTGTAAATGTGTGTGTAAATGTGTGTAAATGTGTAAATGTGTGTGTAAATGTGTGTGTAAATGTGTGTGTAAGTGTGTGTGTAAATGTGTGTGTAAATGTGTGTGTAAGTGTGTGTGTAAATGTGTGTGTAAATGTGTGTGTAAGTGTGTGTGTAAGTGTGTGTGTAAATGTGTGTGTAAATATGTGTGTAAATGTGTAAATGTCTCCAGCAGCTTCATAAATCTGCCCCATCACCAAATCTTCAACCAACAACGTCGACAAAGGAGAAACATTCTTCATGAAGAATTTATCCACGACGATCGAGGGAAGAAAGACGAAAACTTAAAGGAAACGACCAGGAGCATCAGAGAAACGACTGAGCAGCACCAACGTTCTGGTCCTGGAGGAAACAGAAGGAACCTGTTCAGACTGATTCTCTAAAATTAAAATTAAAAATCCATTTCCTCACGTGGATCTGAGCTCAGACAGATTTGTCTGAGAAACAAATGAACACAAATTCAAGAATTTACCATTTCTTCGCCCGTAGGTCTGTGAAATAGGCAGGAAATGGGTCTTAAGATTTTATATAAACGGTCTTAAAAATAGGGTGAGCAGATTTTCAAAATAAAAAAACTGGGACTTCCCTGGTTTGGGGAGGTCGGTAATAAAATAGTGAAACGATGCGTGATTAAGGAAAACTGTTCTGCACTTGGCTCTAAGGCGAGTCCCATTTTCTGTGTGTTTTGGTCGTTTTTAAGCAGCTTTTCTGTATTTTACTGAAACAAATGAGAGTTTCTGCCTCTCTTTATTGTTGGCAGCGATCAGATTGGTCAAAAATAGGGACACCTGGGACATTTCTTGTATAAAACTGGGAAAAATATCCCACCTGAAATAAAAAATCAAACAAACTTTGCCACTTTTACTCGGGAACTTAAAAAGTGGTTATGGGACGGTCAAACCTGTCAGCACTGACACTGTGTATTTATGTCCATCTTGGACCAGTGTCAGTTGGTCTTTTCTCCTGTTCCTATGGAATTCCTGTGGTCTGTGACCAATGTGCAGTGGAATTTAAACATGTGTAAATATGAAGTAATCTGACGGATAAATGCACAGATACAGAGTGAAATGCAGTGAATGATACAGTGGCTCTATAATTGTCTGATGGTGTTTGACTGTGACTGTATCACTGAGGTTTGAATGTTGGGGAAGTTTTAGAGAAATTTAGAGACTTATAGGGGAATGTACACTGTTTATGTAAAAAGGGACGACAGATGGAAACGAGCTGTTCAGCTATAATCTGGTTCAGTGCATCTCTGTCTTTCGATTTAATGTTTCTGTGCATTGTCCCTCAAATAAAGATTAAAGTAAAGTAAAGTAAAAATCACTGTTTTTGTATAAATCTGCAGGGACAGGGGGACACAGGCTCAAAACTGGGACGTCTGGTCGCCCCGAAGAACCCCACAGGAACCCCGTGTTTATCTTAATACTTCCAATTAAATTCTTACCGTCCCACGGGAAACGCTCTGTTTTTTGGTAAACACTCCCCTCTCGCTAAAGCTGTTTGTTATTGCCGTTCCTATGGTGAAGATATGAATGAAATGGCGTTAAAATTCCTCGCTGGTCACATAAGGAGTCGTGTTAAATTGTGCACACCTGCGCTCGACATAATGAAGCTATGACACAACGCGGCAACAATCGGAGTCCCCCCGGGGTCCGTCCACGGCCAGAACCTTCTCGAAGCGTCTCCGTAAATCACCGGGGTCTGTTATTAATGTTCAGATCTTGATTTACGGACGAAATGGTGAAATCGAACCCCCAGGATCATTTGGAGCGAGTTAATACGAACGTTTAAGACCAAACGGATGAATCTGTGACAGCAGCAGGTGCAGGGAGGGGGCGGCGTTTAGTCAGTAGAAAGTGAACTGGAGCCGGAGTCGGTGGAGCCGGAAGTGCGTCCACGCGCACTTCCTGTTTGGAACCTGGAGACTGGCGGGTTAGACATGTCCATTTCTACCCCACAGTCCTAAGAATGTGTATTTTTAAGGTGTTTTGGAGCCCCTGTAATTGAATAAATGCGAGATGCTGTTTTAATGCAGTGACGTCTCCATGGAAACAAGCAGGTGAACACGCAGCGGAAAAGTTCCATATTTCAGCTTTAAATGTAAGATTAAAACCGTACACGTGCCATGTTCAGCTGCCTCGCTTCACGTTCTATTATTTGACAGACCAAAGTATAAAGAGGAGGAGACAGAGGCTGAGGAGGTCGGTGGTTCTGCTGCTGCGGTGGAGATGGATCTGAAATGGTAAGAAGAATGAATGAATTATTTTAAAGTTTAATTTAAAGGACACATGTGGGACAATGTTTTGTATTTATTCTTTAACTTTAAACATGTTACAGCATTGCAGTTTGAAATGTCCAGGATTGTTGCGTCACAGACAGAAGCTCTGTGCTGTTTTTTGTTCCATAAAATTTGTCCGTAATCTTTCCATCAAATTGCTTTTGCAAATTGTTTTACAACACATCTAAACATCTAAAGAGCACTCAGTGTTGTAACCATTGGTCTTGTGCTCTATTGGTCCTGGCTCCGTATGAAAGTGTCCTGTATGTGTGAGGATGGAGTAAATAGTGGATGTTTATATGTAATGTGGTCGTCTGCAGATGTAAATGAGCCTGAGGCGAACTCTGGTACAATGCATCAAATGGAAACATTTAAGTTTTAATTGTACATGGTCCCTTTTAAAATGAATAAATAAATAAAATAAATTAAAATAACGCGTGCTTATATTAATGTATAGTATTTAGTGCTTTCAAAAATAATGAGTAATTAACGAGTTAACTCGAACCAATTTAACGCCGCTCATTTTTTAATAGCGAGATTAACGCTCTTTGTGAGCGAGTGAACAGTTTTTTCATAAGCTGCGGCCACTGCTGTAACGGGTCAAAAGTCCTGGTCCCAGTCCCAGTGTGAGTTTGTGCAGCAGCGTTGGGGCGACAGACACAGTTCGTCGCACTGCAGATCAGTGGACGTCCTTCAGTCCTGAGAAACCCCTCAGGTCACAGCTCCTTATTTCACCCACAGTGAGAACTTGCGCCGTAAAGCGCGACGATGCTGAAAAAACATGTGAAACTGGATCCAATACTGTCCGATACTCATAAAAGAACTGGATCAGGAGCCAATACCAATACTGAATGTCGGATCAGGACATCCCTAATTTATACCAAAATATACAGAAGCTGAGGGGCCTCGCTTTGACGGTTCTGAAGACACTGGGAACGTCCCAATACAATATTCCGTACTGGTATCGGCTCCTGATCCGGCTGTTTTATGAGTATCGGACAGTATTGGATCCAGTTTCACATGTTTTTGCAGCATTGTCGCGCTTTAAATCAAAACGCCGCCATGTCGCTGTGTGGGACTTTTCACTAGAGCAGAACGAGAGTCAAACAGCGACGCAATCGCTGCAAACAAACAGTTTCTCCTGGAGGAACCAGCAGAGCCACTTTAACACGAACAATTTGATTCTTCACTTACAAAAGAATCATCCGGACGAGTTTGAGGTTTACAAGTGCAAAACGCCAAAGCCACAGCAGCAACACTGGAGGAGGCGTTTCACAGAAGGTCGGTGAGGCTTTCGACGTCTAATGGACTTTTTGGAGCTGAGGTATAAACTTCCTTCACGACACGACATTACAGAGACGGAGCTACAAGAGGTAGAAATAAAAAGATGTCAGACTGGTATCGGAAAGAGCATTCCTTAAAAAACTCGGGACATCTCTGGAAGACACTTCACTCACACTGAAGCAGAGCACTTCATGAAAGTGGAACATCCAACACAAAATTCTCACTGGGACAAAACTGTGTGATTAATTTGCGATTAATCACAAGTCAACTGATTAATCGCATTTAAATATTTTAATCAATATTTTAATGGATTCACAGCACTAATATTATCATTATATTATGTTTAACTTCATGGTAAATCCAGTCTGCCCCCAGGAGATTGAGCCCTGCACCAGGTTTTAGTACAGCTACAGTCTTCCCTCAACCTGAAAACACGCTGTTCCACCTTGTGATGTCATCATGTGGTGATACAGGAAGTGCTCCACTGTGTTTTTAAACTCCGCACACCTTCATTAGAAACATTTGGATCATTTCAGTCCAGGAACTGCTGATCTCTACTGAACTAAAGGCAAAAGGAGCTGTTCACTGCAGTTTCATGACATCACAATGTGGAACAGAGCGTTTGGAGCTTTCCAGATATTTACAGTCTACAGGGAAATTTATATGACAACGGTAACAGAAAACGCAAAATATTTCTCCAGATGTCCGTATCGTTTTGACGTAACGGCGTTTTAGGGGGTTGAAAACGAAAAAAATCTTGAAAATGCTCCATCCTGTCAGTCAGTATCAAACTTTATTTATTATTTAGTTCACTTTTCATACAACAAATTCAGCACAAAGCGCCGTTGTCGCTGTGTAAATGTTTTTGTGGCCGTGGTGTAGAAATTATGTCACAGTTCGGGAAAAAAAAACGAACACGGCAGAGCTTCGACTCGAGCTGCAAACGCCACAGGACTCGAGTCAGAGAGACGACATTCAGAAGACACTTTCTACACATCGCAAACATTTATGGAGAAGCAGCGGAGAAGCAGCAAGGAGGTGGTGGTGGTGCTGCCCCCTACGCTCTGCACGTGCAAACTACATCGACAAACTGCAGGTTTTGCGTCTTCGTGTGCAGCCGAATTCCCCAAAACGCGGAATAAAACTGTTTCCATGTAAACGCAGACTAATAATAAAGAGTTACTCCAACGTGAATGAAACTAAACACAACTCCAGTTCTGTTTCTGAGGAGGGAACAACATTAGAACTCGACTTAAAGCTACAAGAGTCAGTTTGGTGTAACATAGGACCTTTAAAGACCGATATAAAAATGCACAATATGAGTAAAAATGCACAAAAATTCCATTAGGAATTCACCCCAAAAGATTTTCACTTTATTTGGCATTTTCTTCCTCTGACAGTGACTGGACCTGACAGATCCAATTATCCTGACGCTCCTCGGTCCACCCGCACGTCCACACGCCCAAACTGACCCCGATCCGAGCCAACTCCTCCGGAAAACGTGAGTATTCCCCGCGGGCTGGGCCGGGGCCGGGGAATTTGATTGGCAGAGAATTCTGGGAGAAATGCTAATGAGTAATGTTTGGACCGGATCAGAAGGTTTTTGGGTGTCTGCGGAGTTTCACCGGAGATCTGACCCACATATGGTCGACCGTGATGACAAATGACGGAGATAAGTGTTCGGATCGGCGGAACGAGAGGAAAATTACTCACTTCCTGTTTCTGTTTTTGGCTTTTGATGGACTCGGATCACACGCCCGAGTCACCGGGTTCACCGTTTTCCATCCGTATTTAGCAGGTTTTTAAAGGCTCGTCGTGTTTCGTTACGTTATAATTTGCACATTTTACATTAATAATAAACGACTAAAACGACACGTTAGAAAACTGTGGAGTCCAACGGAGCTGATGTGGAGGTAAACGACATGACGACAAAGCGCCGCATGGACCAAACCAAGACTAATCCAGGACTACACCAGGACTAAACCAGGACCAAACCAGGACTAAACCAGGACTAAACCAGGACTAAACCAGGACTAAGCCAGGACTAAACCAAGACTACACCAGGACTAAACCAGGACCAAACCAGGACTAAACCAGGACTAAACCAGGACTAAACCAGGACTAAACCAGGACTAAACCAGGACTACACCAGGACTACACCATGACCAAACCAGGACTAAACCAGGACTAAACCAGGACTACACCAGGACTACACCAAGACTACACCAGGATTAAAACAGAACTAAACTGCAATTGAACCAGGACTAAATCCAAACTAAACCAGAACTGAACCAAGATTAACCAGGACTGAACCAGGACTGAACCAGGACTGAAACAAGACTAAACCCGCACTACACCAGGACTACACCAGGACTAAACCAGGACTAAACCAGAACTAAAAAGGATTAAACCAGGATTAAACCAGGACTAAACCAGATTTAAACCAGGATTAAACCAGGACTAAACCAGATTTAAACCAGGACTAAATCAGGACTAAACCAGATTTAAACCAGGACTAAATCAGGACTAAACCAGGATTGAACAGGACTAAACCAGATTTAAACCAGGACTAAAGAAGGACTAAACCAGGATTAACCAGGACCAAACCAGGACTAAACCAAGACTAAACCAGGACTAAACGAGGACTGAACTAGGACCAAACCAGGACTAAACCAGCTCTACGTTCAGCAGGTCGGTCATGTGTCCAGCTCAGAGTCCACAGCTCAGTCTGAGGCGAGGTCCTTAAACCCTTCACACTCTGCATGAACCGTTCTACGTCTGGATCTGTATCAGGTCTGATTTGGGGAAATATGAAATCTGGCAAACCCGATGATTAATAATGAACGTCTGAAGTGTCAAATATCTCCTGTCCGAGCACAGATTCTGCCAGAGGAACTCCAGAGACGGACCACAGCTCCAGAAACACACGGGCCTCATCTGAACTCTCTCCATCTCTTCTCGTCCTCTGTCTTTTCTCTTTCAGGTTCATTTCCTGGAGCCTGATCCTCACCTCATCCCTTTGCTTTAACCGATCTGAACTGAACCCATATCTGAACTTTAAACCCGTTTGTTGACAAAGAATTGACGTAATCTGTGGTCATTCCGGGCCCACACACACCGAGCGGGAGCACATGGTCCAGACTCTGACCCACGTCTGCACTGAGCTCACAGCCCTCCTCCTCCTCATCGCTCCGTCCTTTCTCTCCGTCCATCCGTCTGACTGTAGAAACAAGTGCGCAGAGTGAAGAGATTCAGAAATGAGAATCCCGTTTATTTGTTTCAGTCACTTCGCAGTCCGGGCGTTTATTTGAGACCAGGTGGAGACAAAAATCCTGCTCAGCAAAACTGGGAAAATCTGGAAGTCAAATTCTTTTAACCAGTGCGACGATAATTTAGGCGACTTTCTACACAGACGTAGGCGAGTTCATTTGAAATGTCACAGCAAAATATCTACGGAGCGGAGAGTTTCCCACATGTGAAAATCCTGAATCACAGAAAGTCATTTAAACCCTCAGGGCCCAGAGGGGTCTGATTTTGACAAACCGCACCCACCCGTACGCATCATACCTCAATCCGCACCCGACCTGTTTTCCGAAAGAATTGAACTAAAATTCCGCACCTGATCCGACCCGCTATAAATACAGACCAGCACCAGAACTGCACCTGAATGAAAATCAGTCCCAGAGCCAAAAAACAGCCACAACTTTACACTCTCCACTCACTCATTTTCTTTTCAGCTCCTCGAGTCGCTTTGAGCTGCAGGACGTCGCATGTGCGGTTAGAAAATTGAAAGTGGCAGAGATTTGTGGGAATGTGCAGCAAAAACATGGATTTTACATTTAATCATCTCGTAAAAACAACAACATTTTTGCCTTTCACTCAAACACAGCCCTGTTTTTTGTTCGCACGTGATGTTTTTTAAACCGCAGATTAGACCCGCGCTCTCCTGCGTCCGACACAGCACCACATTTTACACTCGTTTCATTTAAATTTGCGGTTCACCCGTCGGGTATCTGCGGGTACTGAACCCGAGCAGGACTCTGGAGGACAGTACACAGAGCTGTGGTCACAAATGTTTTGAGCCCAAGTCGCTCTTCAGGCTCCTGGGGCGGTGTGGAGGAGGTGGGTCTGAGCTTCAGCAGAAGGTTTTGTGTTTGTCCCTAAGATCTTGGTGGTCCAGTAGTGACAGTGGTGAACCTTCTGCAGGGCCAGGCTCAGGCTCAGGCTCAGGGTCTGGGTCTGGGTCTGGGTCTGGGTCTCCAGGAGGAACCAGAAGCACCACAGCGAAGAGAGCTGCACCTCACACTAGAACAGAGGATTATTGTGCATTTGTACTAGAGATGTCCCAGTCGAGATTTTTTGGCTTCCGTTTTTCAGTTTTTTTTAACAAGTGCTCTTTCTGATATTGATACGATACTGATCCGATACCTTTTGTGTAGTGCCATGAAGGAAGTTTGTACCTTGGCTCCAAAACGTCCATTAGACGACAAAAGCCGATGTTTTCCACGACAGACAGTGGGTGATCGTCTAAAGCGATGAATTCAACAATCCTCTGTGTTATTTTCTTGGACTTGTCGCCATTTTGAGGCTTTTCTCTCGTTTGAAACGCCTCCTCCAGTGTTTGCTGCTGTGGCTTTGCCGTCTCGCTCTTCTAAATCTCAAACTCCGGATGATTCTTTTGTAAGTGAATCAAATTGGTGGTGTTAAAGTGGCTCTGCTGGTTCCTCCAGGAGAAACTGTTTGTTTGCAGCGATTGCGTCGCTGTTCGACTCTCGTTTTGTTGTAGTGAAAAGTCCCACACAGCGACATGGCGGCGTTTTGATTTACGCCGCCGTAAAGCGCGACGATGCTGAAAAAACATGTGAAACTGGATCCAATACTGTCCGATACTCATAAAAGAACTGGATCAGGAGCCAATACCAATACTGAACGTCGGATCAGGACATCCCTAATTTATACCAAAATATACAGAAGCTGAGGGGCCTCACAAGAAATGCAAACGCTGGAACAAACACAAACGCCACAACACAACAAAAAGCCACAACAGAAGTGGCCACAGGACTCTGTTCTCCGATGGACCAAGTGAGGAGGATCAAGCAGGAAGTGAATGGGAAAACTTTAACCTCCTGAGACCCGAGCTTTTGTCTGCTGTGCATTTTTCATTTCTTCTTGCTATTTGGGAGAAGTAGGACCTACTAAGTAAGTCTTCTGTATGACACCATTGGTTAAAAAATGTAAAAATATTAAAATGTATAAATAAATTACAAAAAACAAACAAACAGCAATTAGCTGTTTATTTCAAGCCCTAAACCTGCCAAATGTGACGTAGGTCGACCGTGAGCGGGTCGGGGTTCAGTGAGTGAGGTTAAAAACACACAAAAAGGCCTGAAAATGTGGTCCACAGTTTGAATTTTTTCTGGTTTTCAATCGTTACAAAAAAAGTAGAGGTGCAAAAAGTGGAGACAGGCAGCAGTTTCCCTATAGCAGCAGAAACGTCCAGCAATTTAGAACTGTAAACTCATCTAAATATTCCCAAGTTTACCTAACAACATGTACAATCAATAATATAACACAGTCCCAATGTCTTCAGACGAGGACATGACATTTACTGATGCTCTCGTCTGCTGTGGTCAATAAAATGGGTCAAATTTTAATGCCAAATGAAGAGACATTAAGATACATGAAGAGACATTATTGTACATAAATACATTGGTTTTATTCATACATTTTGCATCTAAACTTTACCATGCAGTTTTTTTTTTACTTTCGGGAGCTGCTGTAGAGGTTTTTAGTTGATGGTGAAAGTTTAAAATAATTGAAAATCATGGTGCTAAGAGGCAAAAATGTAATGTCCTCGTGTGGGGCCACAGGGTCTCAGGAGGTTAAGAAATAAAGGAACGGAGAAGTGAACGAAGTTGGAAACATAAGTAAAAGTTATTTATTGTTTTGTGTCCAGGATCGATGTCACTGTCCGACTGTCGGAAATAATTTCCCGCTCGATCCTCCTCACTCGGTCCCACAGTCACTTCCGTTTGTTGTGTTGTGGCGTTTGTGTTTGTTATGAGCCCTCCAGGCTTCTGTAAAAATGACGACGCGAAAACCAAACCGGAGAAGGACGCCAAAGAAAATAACTACAGCGATTCCTAAATGGGTAAGAATTGCTTTACATTATGGCTTCAAAACTGCCTTGAAATGCAAAATAACACAATTTTAAACATGCAATTCAACGCGATTAACTATGGAATATCTGATGTTTCACGTGTATTTAATTCAGTTCAACAGCTCCAATCTGTATAAAAAAGAAGACGACTACTATAACGTGGTGAAAAGCTCGATTTTATGTCTGATTTAACGATTACAGTGCCCAGTGTGAGGCTTTAGGAGCGACGCACTGACGGGAAAGAGTGAACTTCTCCTTCGCCGGCTGTTCTTTCTTACGGTTAAAGTTGGATCGTGTTTATTTCCTCGTCTCTTATCTCAAACATCATAAACAGCTCCAGGTTCGTGTAGATCTGGAGTCGGCCTGATTACAGCTGTTCCCCGTGGAGCTCGTGCTTGAAGTGTGGTGTTTTTTTTCATGATTTTCTTTTAATTCTCTGCATAAACAAAAGCGCAGACCTCAGGAGACCTCACTGTACTGCGCTCGGCTCGCAGATCTACTCGAGCTTTAAATGCCGGTTTAATATTTCCCCTGTGGAACATCTGGAGTCGTCTCGGGTTTCGTTCACAGTTTTGGCTCATGTTCTGTGACAGAGCTGAACCCGCCTGTGTCCTGCAGTCCACCACAGTGAGGACGGGAGTATTAAAGTGTGCAAATATAACGATACTAACAACACAGTTTAAATGTGAGTATCGATCCGGTTAGAAGTGAGTGATGACGGCAGAAATACAACTCCAGGTGTGTTTTTAACAAGAGATTATTTGACCAGGATTAAAAGCTCAAAACAGACAATTTTGCATATCGTAAAATCCCAAATAGTCAGCGGGGCGTTTATTTGTTTCAGTTTGTTTCTTAACCCCCGAAGACCTAAGGGTAGTACATTTAGTACATTTCTCCTCGCCTGGATTTTATTCTTAATTTTGCTTTCAAAACTGCCCCTTTTACCCCTAATGAAGTGTTCTACATCTTTTTTTTTCAGTTCAATCTGTTATTTCACAATCTGCTGCTGTAGTTGTGTCATGAGGCTGTGATAAAAGCTACAGGACCAGAAATAGAGATGAAAAAACACACAGCAAACATGTAGAAACAACTTTTTGGACATAAAAATGCTTAATTTAGGGCCTTAGCTACAAAAATGCAAAATCTCAAGTCTGTAAGTAAATTAAAAATCTCCTTATTGCCCTAAAAACAAAAAAAGTGCAGTGGCTCCATGACTTTCCTGGTCCAGTCCTGGAAACAGCTCCTGTCAGGTCCAGGGCCAGAGCCACAGCACTTCTGCATTTCCAGGGTGGAAATTACATTTGGATTTGTTCATTTGGACTGAAATAAACCTTTAAATAAAAATAGAAAGAGATGCACAATTACACACACCAAGATGTGTCATTTTCCATGTGTGTGAGAATTAACTCCACTTAGAGCGACTTTTTCCCTCGTTATAAACACACACAGTCAGAGGAGTCGACCATCTTGACTCACTTCACTCTTTGGCAAAGTTTGGCTCGATCAAAATGGACGGAGCGCATGAGTTTGGGGAAAACAAAGTTCCTGTTGGACACTCGTTTTGCTCACGTCATCACACAGCGTGAGTGTGACGTAGGATAAAGCCGCAGAAATGTACGGAAACCTCTATGTCTGCACTTTCAGAGGGGAAAAGGACGTTTCTGTCTTTTACACTTACAAAGTTCTGCGCGGTTATAGAAACATATTCCTCTGTATTGTATATGATAACGTAGGTCTTCGGGGGTAACAGAACAGGCGTCATAAGCGAACAGGGTGAAGTGCGCTGCTCAAGGACACAACAGCTCTGGTTTGCGGTTGTGTCCTGACCCCTCAGTGTGGACACGGGCTTCATGCACAGAACAGGACTAATGATGGACAGATGGACTCATTCTGTCCATCGTAACAGCCTCAGTCCTGTGTCCTCTGCGTCCTCTGTGTCCTCTGCTCTGTGAGTATGTGGGGCCCCGGGCGGTCCTTTCATACACCTGTCTGTGTGTCTGTGCAGCTGCACCAGGGGCCAGTGGCTCCCACAGCTGAGGCCGAGAGACCAGGAGCTGTTAAAGGTGCTGTACACAGTAGGGTTGGGTGGTAATACAGTATCCTGGGGTATTAAAGTAGCTGCAGTATCAGTTTCATCACCGTCATTATAAAAAATCTGCATCAGGAGCTAAACCCACAGCAGGACTTTCTCCCTCCGCTCTCTCTCCTCTTCAAACGTGGAGATTTCCATCCACACGCAGCAGGAAGAAGAAAAAAACCTGACTGACGCTTCGTGTGCGACGTTGAGCCCAAAAGTTTGTGATGGAGACGTTTTATTGAAGCCGAGAGTCGAGAGGGGACGAGGCTGAAGAGGAGAAAGTTCCCGAGGGCGAAGTCAGACTTTCACGGAGGAGACGGTAAAGAACAATTTATGGTTCTGATCCAAACGTGTTTGTGTGGACCACAGACGTATATGGCCCGACCCACAGCCCAAACCTGCTGCAGGAGTGACAGTGGAGAGTGAGTGTTGGTGGTGCTTAACACCAGCGGGTCTGGAGTGAATGAACAAAGCTCTGATAATAAAGCTTAAGTAAAGCGTCTTTGAGGACGTGTGTCTGTGAAAAGTGCTGTAGCTGTTGTAAAGCGACCATGGGAGTCCAGAAAGGAACCAAATAAATAAAATGCATTATTATTATTATTATTTTTATTATTATTATTATACGCCCGTTGTAATAAGACGGGACGTATTATGGCGCTGTCCGTCCGTCCGTCTATCCGTCTGTGGACACTTCAAAGCTTTGTAGTGTCTTTAAGTTCTGTTGCTGCGATCTGATTGGTGGAATTCCGATTCTAGAATGTGATGATGTCATACTCATACTCCTACTGCAAGAGCCAGATTTCCCTATTGATTATCCGTCCGTCTGTCTGTCCGTCTGTCCGTCTGTCCGTCCGTCTGTCTGTGGACAACTTCTTGTCCGCGCTCTAACTCCACAACCGTCTCACCTAGGAATGTCAAACTTCCAAACTGCACCAACAATTCATCTTTAACTAGGTTTGACAAATTCTAACTTAATTCTATATACAAGAATTCAAAGTACGGGCGTATTTTGCCCCGCTGGAGGAGCTCTTGTTATTTTTTAAAAGGGGACCATGTACAATTAAAACATATATTACCATTTGATGCATTGTACCAGAGTTGCAGTGGCAGGGAAATAACCCATTTTGAAAGCTGTGCACTTGTGTGTATGAATATGTGTGTGAACGGGTAAATGGTTCCTTGTTGTAAAAAGCTTTGAAGAAGGAAAAGCGATATATACGGGTCGCGGGGGCAGTTTACTGCCCAATCCTCATAGCACCTGACCCCCCTGTGAACCCCTCTGCAGGTGGTGAGCCCACAGGAGGGTGGACAACATGGTCCTTGATGTTAGTTCATAGGGGTGCTGCATGTTTTGGGTTGATGGGGGAAACCGGAGTACCCGGAGGAAACTCATCCAGACACAGGGAGGAACCCGCAAACTTCTTGCTGTGAAATATATATATATATATATATATATATATATATATATATATACACTCAACAAAAATATAAACGCAACACTTTTGTTTTTGCTCCCATTTGTCATGAGATGGACTCAAAGATCTAAAATTCATTCCAGATACACAATATTACCATTTCTCTCAAACATTGTTCACAAATCTGTCTAAATGTGTGATAGTGGCACTTTTGCTTTGCTGAGATAATCCATCCCACCTCACAGGTGCCACATCAAGATGCTCATCAGACACCATGATTAGTGCACAGGTGAACCTTAGACTGTCCACAATAAAAGGCCACTCTGAAATGTGCAGTTGTTGCTTTATTGGGGGTCTGGGGACTCAGAACCAGTCAGTATCTGGTGTGACCACCATTTGCCTCATGCAGTGCAACACATCTTCTTCGCATAGAGTTTATCAGATTGTCAGTTGTGGCTTGTGGAATGTTGGTCCACTCCTCTTCAATGGCTGTGCGAAGTTGCTGGATATTAGTGGGAACTGGTACGCGCTGTCGTATACGCCGGTCAAGCACATCCCAAACATGCTCAGTGGGTGACATGTCCGGTGAGTATGCTGGCCATGCAAGAACTGGGACATTTTCAGCTTCCAAGAATTGTGTACAGATCCTTGCAACATGGGGCCGTGCATTATCTTGCTGAAACATGAGGTGATGTTCATGGATGTATGGCACAACAATGGGCCTCAGGATCTCATCACGGTATCTCTGTGCATTCAAAATGCCATCAATAAAATGCACCTGTGTTCTTCGTCCATAACAGATGCCTGCCCATACCATAACCCCACCACCACCATGGGCCACTCCATCCACAACATTGACATCAGCAAAGCGCTCACCCACACGACGCCACACACGCTGTCTGCCATCTGCCCTGAACAATGTAAACCGAGATTCATCCGTGAAGAGAACACCTCTCCAACGTGCCAGACGCCATCGAATGTGGGCATTTGCCCACTCAAGTCTGTTACGGCGACGATCTGGAGTCAGGTTAAGACCCCGATGAGGACGACGAGCAGTTGAGCTTCCCTGAGACGGTTTCTGACAGTTTGTGCAGAAATTCTTTGGTTATGCAAACCAATTGTTTCAGCAGCTGTCTGAGTAGCTGGTCTCAGACGATCTTGGAGGTGAACCTGCTGGATGTGGAGGTCCTGGGCTGGTGTGGTTACACGTGGTCTGCGGTTGTGAGGCCGGTTGGATGTACTGCCATATTCTCTGAAACGCCTTTGGAGACGGCTTATGGTGGAGAAATGAACATTCAATGCCCGAGCAACAGATGTGGTTGACATTCCTGCTGTCAGCATGCCAATTGCACGCTCCCTCAATGCTTGCGCCATCTGTGGCATTTTGCTGTGAGACAAAACTGCACATTTCAGGGTGGCCTTTTATTGTGGACAGTCTAAGGTTCACCTGTGCACTAATCATGGTGTCTGATGAGCATCTTGATGTGGCACACCTGTGAGGTGGGATGGATTATCTCAGCAAAGCAAAAGTGCCACTATCACACATTTAGACAGACTTGTGAACAATGTTTGAGAGAAATGGTAATATTGTGTATCTGGAATGAATTTTAGATCTTTGAGTCCATCTCATGACAAATGGGAGCAAAAACAAAAGTGTTGCGTTTATATTTTTGTTGAGTGTATATATATATATATATATAAAAACGCATTTCTCACCTTCCACGGTGGTTGGTCTCTCACCCTCATCAGCTCGGGTCCTCTACCAGAGGCCTGGGAGCTTGAGAGTTCTGCAGTATCTTTGCTGTTCCCAGTTCTGCACTTTTCTGGACTGAGATGTCTGTTGTCCTTCCTGGGATCTGCTGCAACCACTCCTCTAGTTTGGGGGTCACGGCCCCGAGTGCTCCGATCACCACAGGCACCACCGATGCTTTCACCTTCCAGGCCTCTCCAGCTCTTCTTTGAGCCCCTGGTATATATATATATATATACACCACATATATACATATATACACATATCATACACATATATAATATATATATATACCACATATATACATATATACACATATATACACATATATAATATATATATATATATATACACATATATTTTACATATATATACATATATATATACACTACATATACATATATTATATATATTATATATATTCCCTAGCAAAGGAAACGTAACAGTGACCAGATGTGAAACCTAAACAACACGGCTGTCGTCCTGTTCTGTGCTCAAAGACAAACATTTATAGCCATGGAAGAACAAAAACAAGGGCAATTACAAGGACAACAGTGAAGATCTTGATCATGTCAATGATCGTCTCTCGGTTCTCCCTTATCCATTTCTTAAACTTTTCCCATCTGTCTTTGCAAAACCATTTGATCCAGGACCAAGGGGTGCGAAAGAACTTTGGTTTGGGCCCATGTCCCCATGGCAGTGCTCTGGTCGATGAGGTTGGTGAGATTAGCGGGGTGAGCTCAGGTTCCAGGCTTGAACTGAAAACCAATTTCATCTTTCTCTACAACGATTTACACTCGTATCTCAATGACAGTTGTACAGCTTTACTGAGGTCCTGGGCCCTCCCCCCACAAACTTTTTTAAACAGCAAAGATATCAAAGCTTTGAACTTCCTTTCAAGAGTTGCTTTCTTTCATCTCCATGGCAACCACCAGAGAAGGTGATGATGTCATCGCCTCTGGACCCAACTGCCGGCGTTCAAAGTGTAGGGCACTGTCCGTCATTGTCCCGATGTATTTATATTCAGAGACAAATTCAATTCTTGACAGAATGACAGAATGGGTGTCCTTCAAAATACTAATTTTGAGGTAAAAATGTCCTATTTTAAGTGAAATTTTCTGCCAGTGCAGTAAGAAATTTTCACTTACCGAGTTTTCTTAAAACAAGACGAAATACGAATCTTGTTCTGAGCAGAAAACACGAGTTTCAAGTATTTATGGCAAGATTTTTCCCCTTATTGGTTTGAGAAGGAAGTTAAAGAGGCTTAACCTGGACTGAGTTAATATAAAAAGTGCTTAGAATAATAATAATAATAATAATAATATTTTTTTCTAAGCACTTTTTATATTAACTCAGTCCAGGTTAAGCCTCTTTAACTTCCTTCTCAAACCAATAAGGGGAAAAATCTTGCCAAAAATATTTGAAACTCGTGTTTTCTGCTTAGAACAAGATTCGTATTTCGTCTTGTTTTAAGAAAACTTGGTAAGTGAAAATGTCTTACTGCACTGGCAGAGAATTTCACTTAAAATAGGACATTTTTACCTCAATTTTTTTTTTCTTACTTTTTGATGGGCTTTTTTTTTTGTAGTGTATGTACATTTTTGAGTTTTATTGATCCACAAGAGAAACGACTAAAAACGTGGCTGTTGTCATAGTGATTACCCATTCAAAACAACACCGACAGCTTTTAAATGGGCTAAATTACTTCAAAACACAAAATAAGTTCTGTGTCTGAAGTGCGCGAAGAGGAGAAGGTTCAGTTTTTATTCTCTCATGAGTGTGAGTTCATCTTTTCAAAGGAGCTGCTCCCGGATACTCACGAGAAGTTGAGGGTTCGCTCCACGCTGCTCACGTCGACGGCCTGGGCCCTCTTCCTGGTCGGGTCCACAGGCTCCACCCCCCCTGAGCTCCTCCTCCTCTTCCCGCAGATCCGGCACGTCGAAATCCTCCACCGGCTCTGCATTCGGGCAGAGCAAAAACGCAGACGATTTTCAGTACGTTTGCCGTCGTTTTCGAGGATCGGAAAGAAGGGTTTGTCCGATTGTTTTGGCCCCGTTTCCTTCGTCAGGTCATTTTTCTTTGAACCTTTTGCTTTGTTGTTTAATGTGCTTTCTCTACGCTGCCAGTCAAAAGCTTGGACGCACACTTTTATTCATATTTCTTCTGTTTCCGGGATTATTTTACAAGATTTTCACTAAAGGCGTCACAATTATGAACGACACACGCACAAAAAATAAACTCAAAACTTATATCCACCATTTCCTTTGATAAGTTTTGCACTTTTCGCATTTCTCAACCCTGACACGGTGCACACGGCAACAAATAAAATCTACTCTACGCTAAAATGACTCGCTCATTTGCATACAGCTCATTTGCATACAGCTCATTTGCATACAGTATAAGCGCTGATGCGATCGAACGCGCTGCAGAGTTCGGTTTGATCAGAACTCGTGCCTCATCCATTGGTCCAGAGTCATGTGATCGACAGTAACTCGTTTTCTCTCCAGTTCAGATCTTTGCTCAGCTCTAACCTGCTCCTCTCCTGAACTCTACAAAACCTTCAGCATCTCATCGACCTCGAAAAAGAAAAAAAAACGTTTTCTTTTCATGTTGGTGTGTGTCTTGTGTCTCCCTCTCTTCCCTAAACCCTTTACTGTCACCTGAGTGATTTATCAGCAGGACAACAGATGGAGCCTCGCCCACAGCTCCCGTCAGCTGTAATCTGACCCTGAGACCAGGACTGAACCAGGTCTGAACCAGGACTGAACCAGGTCTGAACCAGGTCTAAGAGGTAAAAACCAGGTCGAAACCAGATTGAAACCAGGTCTAAACCAGGTCTGAACCAGGACTAAACCAGGTCTAAACCAGGACTAAACCAGGTCTAAACCAGGTCTGAACCAGGTCTAAACCAGGTCTAAACCAGGACTAAATCAGGTCTAAACCAGGACTAAACCAGGTCTAAACCAGGACTAAACCAGGTCTAAACCTGGTTTAAAACAGGACTAAACCAGGTCTAAACCTGGTCTAAAACAGGACTAAACCAGGTCTAAACCTGGTCTCAAACAGGACTAAACCAGGTCTAAACGAGGCCAGAACCGGGTCTAAACCAGGACTAAACCAGGTCTATACCAGGTCTGAACCAGGTCTAAACCAGGACTAAACCAGGTCTATACCAGGTCTGAACCAGGTCTAAACCAGGTCTAAACCAGGTCTAAACCAGACATAAACCAGGACTAAACCAGGTCTATACCAGGTCTAAACCAGGTCTAAACCAGGACTGAACCAGGTCTAAACCAGGTCTCAGTCCTGGCTTTGTCCTGGTCTGTTCAGTGATTGAATCAAATAAACTCTGTGGCTCTGATCTGTTTATTTATTTATTTTTTTTGTACGGTCCAAATAAACACAGTAAAGTTCCAACACTCCGAGCGAATAAGTCGATAATAAATCTGAAAACACACGAATGACCTGATAAGAGTTTTAAAATCTTGGCCAGATCAGAGAAGTTTTCCGTGTTTCTGCTCGAACAGCTCCGTTTGTGACGAGGAAACGACGTGAGAACAGCACCTGCAGCTCACCAGAGTCTCACCAGAGTCTCACCAGAGTCCGTTTGGTGTCAGATGAACATGTCGTCCTGGACATCAAAGTAACGAGTCTTTTCTCTGCTGTAATCAGGAGTGTCCAGAATCGTGATTAAAATAATAAAGCTCCAGTGCTGCTCAGTTTGGGCCTCTTTAACCTGCGCCTTTTATGACAGTGACATGGTTTTATAGAGGAAACTTTCTATCACGTTTACACCCGTCGTTACAAACAGTTCACCCTGACGCTCCTCGTTCCTCCTCGCTCCTCCACGTTCCTCCTCGCTCCTCGTTCCTCCTCATTCCTCCTCGCTCCTCCTTGTCCCTCCTCGTTCCTCCTCGCTCCTCCTCGCTCCTCCTCGTCCATCCTCGCTCCTCCTCGTTCCTCCTCGCTCCTCCTCGCTCCTCCTCGTTTCTCCTCTCTCCTCCTCACTCCTCCTCGCTCCTCCTCATCCCTCCTCATTCCTCCTTATTCCTCCTTGCTCCTCCTCGCTCCTCCTCGCTCCTCCTCGCTCCTCCTCATTCCTCCTCATTCCTCCTCGCTCCTCCTCGCTCCTCCTCATTCCTCCTCATTCCTCTTCGCTTCTCCTCATTCCTCCTCGCTCCTCCTTGTCCCTCCTCATTCCTCCTCGCTCCTCCTCGTCCCTCCTCATTCCTCCTCGTCCCTCCTCATTCCTCCTTATTCCTCCTCGCTCCTCCTCGTCCCTCCTCATTCCTCCTCGCTCCTCCTCGTCCCTCCTCATTCCTCCTCATTCCTCCTCGCTCCTCCTCGCTCCTCCTTGCTCCTCCTCGTCCCTCCACATTCCTCCTTATTCCTCCTCGCTCCTCCTCGTCCCTCCTCATTCCTCCTCGTTTCTCCTTGCTTCTCCTTGCTCCTCCTCGTTCCCCCTCGCTCCTCCTTGCTCCTCTTCGCTCCTTGTTCCTCCTCATTCCTCCTCATTCCTCCTCGCTCCTCCTCGCTCCTCCTCACTCCTCCTCGCTCCTCCTCGCTCCTCTTCGCTCCTCCTCTTTTATTTCTGTCCTCGTTTCTTCGCTGGGCTCGTGCTGTTTCCATGTGGCTCTGATCAGCCGGTTGGAGCAGGTGTGGAGATGCCTTCAGGACCCGTCAGGTTAGATCGTGGGGGTTTGTGCGTTTACACGAGTTTAGTTCAGGCCTGGACTTGATCAGTGGTCAAAAGTTCAGAGATATAAAATGATAAATGTGTTTAATGATAAATATTAACACGTCAAACTCTAAATTATAGGAAGTGGTTACTAAAGACAGTTCCATGAAAAAACGAATGCCCAAAGGCCGAGTCGAGTTGGCAGTTTACATTTAAGTCCTGACTGACCTCTATCTTCAATCTAATCTCACGTACACAGTTTATGAGAACAGAAACAAACAACACGTCTAAAGTGGAGTGTGGGGAGCTCAGACTAGAACCCGCACAGGGTCTTTATTGGGCGTCGCGGTGGATGTTCTGGAGGGGGATCGGAGGAGGGGTGTCGGTCCAATCACAGCACAGCAGAGACGGGAGCGTTCGCCACACAGCGCAGGTACAAAAAAAAAAAAAAAAAGAAAAGAAATTTCCCCATTGTGGGACAAATAAAGGATATCTTATCTTACATTCAAAAGGCACAAGCGCTAAAACCAATGAGGAGCGCAGAGCGAAGCCGCGGCTGTGACACCGGGAACGACAGGGAACCAGCCTCTGCCCCGTGTGGCTCACACTGATGTGCAAAGTTCTACCTCCCATTTACTTCCACTGCAAATGTCTCTGATCCGGCCACGATTTAAACACTTCTGTCAGGTTCTTCATGTTGGTTTCAGGTTTATTATCGACTTGCTCATTCTGAGGAGCTTCATTCTGGTCCAGAGGTGAGGTAACGTTATTTCTATAGCGCTTTACACAGACACATGTCCCCAAAGACGCTTTACACAGTATTAACAGAGCGTTGTTCATTCACTCCAGACCCGGTGTGTAAGATACTGTTGTAGCCACAGCTGCCCTGGGGCAAACTGTGGCTCGGCTGCCAATGGTCCCTCTGAGCACCACCAACACTCACCCTAACCCCAACCACTCCACTTTCACACCTACAGAGATGGGGGGAAACCGGAGCCCATCCAGACACGGGCAGAACATGCAAACTCCACACAGAAAGGGGGCGACCTGGGGATCGAACCTGCAACCTTCTTGTTGTGAGGAGTCCTCCTCCTCGCCCGGCTCTTCCCCACCTGGGTAGATGTGGCCATACCGAACTGGCCCACGGGCCTGGACATCTATAGCCTGTCCGTCCATGGGAGTGGATCTCTCCTTCACTGTAGTTCTCCCCGAGGTTTCTTCTTTTTCCCAGGACCCTGGGTTTTTTGGAGTTTTTCCTTGCTGAGAAGGAGGGTCTAAGGACAGGGGATGACTGGACAATGTTTCATTTGCTGCTTTACATGAATGTTGTTTATTCCTGTTTTGATATGTCTGTGTGTATGTTTGGCTCATCCAAATCTTGGAACGCCCTTAGAGGCAACTGTTGTTGTGATTTTGGGCGCTACAAAATAAATTGAATTGAATTGAATTGAATTGAAAGGAGTGAGCGCCACTCGGCCACCGTGCCGCCAGAGGTGGAGGTCGTTTATTTTCAGAGAACTCGTCCAGTAAAATGATCTCGCTGCAGGAACAGATCATTTCTCTACTTTTAAGTCATTTTCTGACAGATTTAAGTGTTTAAATCGTACAATTTGGCCGAGCTTTTTTTGCAGTGTAATTTTGTTTTGACACCGTCACATCGGAGCTCGGTGCGAGGACAGAGGCAGCAGACTGTGACAGGCGGGCGACAGGAGCAGAGTTTGTGATTTCCATAACAGTGTCTGGTGTTTGATCAGAGCTGATGTGAACTCAAAGGAAAGTTTGATCAAAGGAGGTTTGTTTCTCTTCTTAACGGCGCCTTTCACGTCATTTTTCTGCTTTTCTTTGGATCCGTCACGAGAAATCCTGTGAAATACGACCAAGATAATGTGTGAGAGCGCAGGAACCCGCTGCGTTTTATCTCAAATCATGTCACAATCCAAAGTATTCTAAAGAATGTTTGTGTTGTGATGTCGTTTTACTGTTTTTTAAAGATACAACACGATCACCTCTGACCCCGTGTCTCCAGAGTCTTCCAGAGATACGTTCTGCAGTCTTTAAGTTCAGGCCTCAGGTGAAGCTCTGAACCTCCAGAATTCCCTCCCCGCTGCAGGTTCTGGGGTTTAGGGAGCGAGTGTTCAGATCAGAGACATTTTAGGTTTAAATACACCGGATTTAAGCCTCGGATTTCAGGCTCATTCTGGTTTCTGATCAGAGAATCGTCCTGAGAATCAAAACGCCAAATCAGAACATAAATAAATACCCCGTGTTTTTGTAATTAAGAATAAATCAGTGTTAGAAAAACACATTTGATGGATCCCTCCCCCTTTTCCTCCTCCCTTCATCCCTCCAGCCTCACTCCTCAGAATTCAGTAAAAAAACGAAATCTGAGGCCTCGTTTACATGTACACGGGAACTTTTAACATTTCCCTTCGTTTGTTCACATCTTTTAGACGCAAACTATGAAAACAAATCTCTCTAAAAACTCTGGGCTCTGGTGTTTACTCACAAATCTCTCCCTTTTTTTCTTTTCATTTGCAGCTCCACATGTTTCTGTTTTTGTCCAAAGCGTCTTAAATCACAGCTCACAACCCTCCGCACACTCCTCTCTCATCCGCCCTTTGAACACTCTTCCCTCCCTCCTTCAATCCTTCCTCCTTTTCTTCTCCTCCTCTCTCCTCCTCCATCCCTCCTCTCTTTCCTCTCCCTCACTCACCCCCTGCTGTTCTGCTCAGATTGTTTTTGGATTTTACTTTTCTGTTCAGTTTGTTTCTTGTGGTTCTGTAGCTGTGACCTTCAGGGACTCGTTCGGAGGATTTGGACCCGCGGCTGCGTCACGTTCTCGATTATTGTTTCCGTCGCTCTTTATTTAGGCGACGATGTTTAACCAAATAATGCTGTTTGAGGAGAAATGTGATACGGAGAAGTTACTGCACAGATTTTAAGACTCAGATATAAAAATTCAAGTCTTTTTACGGTATTATTTCCAAATGTATAAATTCAGTGCTTGTAAGACTTTAAGACACTGTAGGAGCCCTGGTGTTTGCTGCTGTGGCTTTGCTGCTTTGCGCTTGTAAATCTCAAACTTGTCCGGATGATTCTTTTGTAAGTGATGAATCGGATTGTCCGTGTTAAAGTGGCTCTGCTGGTTCCTCCAGGACAAACTGTTTGTTTGCAGCGTTTGCGTCGCCGTTTGACTCTCGTTTTGTTGGAGCGAAAAGTCCCGCACGGCGACACGGCGGCGTTTTGATTTACGGCGCCGTAAAGCGCGACGACGCTGCAAAAACACGTGAAACGGGATCAGTCCGATCCCGTGACTGAATCCGATACTGTCCGATACTCAAAAAAAGAGCCGGATTGGGAGCCGATACCGATCCCTAACCCTAACCCTAACCCCCATCCCTTCTTTTTTATTATTCTTTTATTTGTTGTTGTTTGTTTTGTTTTTTTTGCGTGATTTTTTTGTGTGATTCTTATCGTCTTACGTTTATTTTGTTATGAATGTGCTCGATATTCTTGCCCAAGGACACGACGGCCGCTTCATCTGTGGGAGCTGGAATCGCACCTCCAACCTGTGGCTGCTCAACCAACGATGTTTATGTCGAGAACCGGATTCACACCGGCGCAACCTACGAGTGTGCAAAAACGCCGAAATATCGTATCGTTTAATGTGATGATACAGTATCGATATCCTGGGCTGCTGTATCGATATATCGCCAAGAGTATTTTTGGTATATTACTCTATGTTGTCACATCTACAGTTTTGTTGCTTGTTTAGAGGAAGGAAACTCTTTTATGCGAAACATTTTGGCGTTTTCACCGTTTTTTCGGATTAAAATGGGCGTGTTTCGTATAAACTTTGATAGATGTTATTGTTTTGTCTGGAATGTTCCACCGTACGGCATTAAACGTTTCTACCTTCATGAAGACTCAGCCGCACTAAGTTCCAGGTCAGATCTGTGGAGGGGCGACCCCGCTCACAGTCAGAATGTCTGTTTTTATGGACATTTTCGAGCTGTAAAACCATCTGTAACTGGCTTAAAAAAAAAAAAAAAAAAAGGGGGGAAAAGTCGAGCTGTTTAATGTCACACTGTGGAACATTCCAGAGGAGGAGCAGTGACGTATCCATAGAAACAAGCAGGTGACGAACCCCCCAAACAGAAAAGCTGCATATTTGAAACCATGACCACACTGAAGTCCCCGCAGTGCACCGTGTTAGTGTAATTTCACACACGTGTCGATAAACGTTCACAGAGCCTGGCACCTCCGGGCAGGGATCCCCCCGACGCCGCCCCGACAGGGCCACGCTCTGCACCTGCCGGGGGTTTAATGTGAAGCAGGTCTGCGTGTGTGTGTGTGTGTGTGTGGTGTGTGTAAGTGTGTGTGAGAAAGTGTGTGTGTGTTTGTGTGTGACGTTCACTGATGAAGAACAGAAGACAGAGTTAGAAAATAAACAATGGGCGTCAGGGGGGAGTCACAGGGTTTAGCTGCAAAATAAAACAACAAAGCAAAGGGTGTGTTGTTCAAATGGATTCCACTTGAGTCCAAATTACACTATTTTATGTTCTGTTCTAATGCAGAGAGTCCAGATGTCCCAGTTTCCCCGGGACAGTCCCAGTCCTGACCCTGTGTCCCCCCCGTCCCTGCAGATTTATGCAAAACCACTGATTTGTCCAAGTTTATACAAGAAATGTTCCAGTGTCCCTATTTCTGTCCAGTCTGATCCCTGCAACAGTAAAGAGAGGCAGAAACTGTCATTTGTTTGGGTAAAATACAAAACAAATCAAACACAGGCGGCGCCCTCAGCAGGTGGTGGGGAGTCTCTGCCTCAGGTGGAGCAGTTCCAGTATCTCGGGGTCTTGTTCTCAGTGAGGGGAGGATGGAGCGTGAGGTTGACAGGTGGATCGGTGCAGCGTCGGCAGTGATGCGGTCGCTGTATCGGCCGTTGTGGTGAAGAGGAGCTGAGCCCAAAGGCAAAGCTCTGGATTTACCTCAGTCTCGTTCCTCACCTGTGGTCCTGACTCTGGGGAACGAAAGGACCAGATCCAGATACAAGCGAAGAAATGAGTTTCCTCTGCAGAGTGACCGGGCGCTGCCTTAGAGAGAGGGAGAGGAGCTCGGAGTAGAGCCGCTGCTCCTCCACGTGGAGAGGAGCAGCTGAGGGGAGGAGCATCTGTTCCTCAGGAGGTGTTCATGTCCCACTGGGAGGAGGCCCCGGGGAAGACCCAGGACACACAGGAGGGACGACGTCTCTGGGCCTGGAACACCTCAGGGTCCAGAGGAGCTGGAGGAAGTGTCTGGGGTGAAGGAAGTCTTGGAGTCCCTGGTTAGACTGAAGTCCCCTCGACCCGGCCCCGGATAAGAGGAAGAAAATGGATGCAGTGTTTCCCACACAGTGATGACCAAACTCCACAGAGCGATTCTGCCTCTTTTTTCAGTGTGATTCAGACTTTGTCGCTGTCACATAGAGAGACACGAACATGTCAGAGGAGCTACATTTATAAAACTCCTGCACTATTTCCTCTCCAGACTCGACTCTCTGCCCGGGTCAGGCCCTCAGACCTCGGTCTGGCGGTGGGATGATAAACCATTCCTCCTGCACCTCCGTGGACGGGACCACGAGCGGAGCAGGTGTCCACGAAGAGCCATTTGGCGGCAGCGTCCGAGCTCCGAGCTTCGCCCCACGTCTATGAACCGCACGAAGCCTGACGTGGTCCAGGGGCCCGGAATGAAACCCCGAGCAATAAACGGGCCAGAATCCAAGGACGTCCCTTAAGATCTGGCACTGAAGTTATTTTTCAGAAAGCCTCGTAAAATGAAGTGTTCTGAAGGACATGTGCACCAAACAGGCTCAGGCTGATTCATTATTTCATTTAGTCGCCTTGTTGCCTGTGTCTAATTATAGAATTTTATTTATTTAATTTGTGTTATATAATACACACAAAGCCACTTGGTCTGTGGGAAACACTGGGATGGATACAAAAAATCTGCTTAAAAACATCCAAATAAAAAAAATGTGACTCACATGTTCGTCATAAGTCGTCTGTGCAGAACAGTTTTAATGACGCACTCGATTCACTATTTTATTACCAACCACCAAAAAAATGGGGATGTCCCATTTTTTTTGTTTGAAATTCTGATGACTTTATTCACAAACACCTGGAGTTGTGTTTAGTTTCATTCTCACGTCTTTAACACACAAACCTGCAGAGTTTTTCTCTCAAACTGAAAACCCTCAGTTCCACTTTGTGCTTGTACCAGATCTCGTCCCATCCCGAGTCCAGACAGAACTTTATTTACTGTGACACCGGCGATGTGTAAAATGAAACAACCCCAGTGACGACGGCGGCGCCCGCGGCAACCAGGAAAGTTCCTCAGTGCAGTGAACTCAAAGACCCAGTGCAAAAGCATCAGCCCAAAGCCGAATATCCCCTGAACACATCTGCTTCATGTGGACTCAGTGTGAGCTGTGTAAAACTAGGCCATCCAAGCGGCTCCGGAGAGAGGGGCCGGTGACAGCACAGCTGACGACACACCCTCCCCCCCGATCCGGAGGGCCCCATGTGCACGTGGACGGACCCACCCGGCTCTGAGATACTGTAAGACCCGAGCTGCTGCATTAAGACTGACCCGGAGTGAACCCGCTGAGTCCAGCCCTGGACTTTCCAGAGCCGCACGACAGGATCTGAGAACACAAAGTCTGGACTAAGTCCTCACACAAACCTGAAAACAGAACAAAGTGTAAACTCTAAGTCAGACCTTTGGTCGACTCTGATCGGCCGTTTAAGAAGATTTAGAATTATAAAATAAACATTTTTATATTTTATCATTTTACCTCGTGCCTGGACTAAAGCTGCATTAATATATTTTAAAGGTCACAGTTTTTGTAAAGAAACTTCACCAAACCAGAACTAAACCAGAACTAAACCAGGTCTAAACCAGGTCTAAACCAGAACTAAACCAGAAATAACCCGGGTCTAAACCAGGTCTAAAGAAGGACTAAATCAGAAATAAACCAGGACAAAACCAAGTCTGAACCAGAACTAAACCAGGTCTAAAACAGAACTAAACCAAGTCTAAATCTAGACTAAGCCAGGTCTAAACCAGAACTACACCAGGTCTAAACCTAGACTAAACCAGGTCTAAACCAGAACTACACCAGGTCTAAGCAGGACTAAACTGAGTCTAACCCAGGTTTAAACCAGGACTAAACCAGGACTAAACCAGGACTAAACCCTAAACAGGTTTAGTGGTTTTGCTGCTTTTTTATAATGAAATATGGTTCATATTTTACAGAATCAAGTTCAGAATTTTGGCTCGACATGATTTTCCGTTTCTCGTGTGACTCCATGGAAAAAATAATGGCTCATCCCTGAACTGAACACTTCAATCTATCAGAAAACGGCTTAAAAGTAGTGAAATGATGTGTCCAGGCAGAAAGATCATTTTATGTGACAAGTTCTCTTAAAATAAACAAGAACGAGGCGTCTCAGAACGAATAAGGAGAGAATAAATCTGAAGACAAGATGAAGCTGACAGAAGTTTTAACTTAAATCTTGGCCAGATCAGAGAAATTTGCAGTGAAGCTCTTATTTTTGGATTAACGAGGCCACAAGCTGATGGAAACAAATAAATACTCAAATAAATACTGAAAATGTGTATTGTGAAAAGCTCATTTAGACTCAGTGCATTCCGGGACTGTTGTTTCTTCATTTGGTGGTTTTTCTAAAATCTAAGGAACACTTGTAGGTACTTGATGTGTAATTTGGGTTTGAACTGTAATTAGAAAAATAGAAAGTGCAGTTCTCACAGTGCGTGCGATTTTTCCATCTTTCACGAGACAAAAGTGAACATAAAACAAACCAAAAATCCACTTGTTTGTAATTATACGTCGGGTTTTTTCACCGTGATTTAACGCGACTGTGCAGCACAAATCCAAGCGTCAAACTCAACTAATTACGAGAAATGGCTAAATAAACTGTACATTTTTGCTAAGCAGCCCATAGGTGGCGCTGTTGGTTTTCTTTAGATGTTATTTTACGTCATTTAAAGGTCTTAAATGACGCAAAACTGACTCTGATGAGCTTCAAGTCGTGTTATAATGTCGTTTCCTCCTCACAAACTGACCCGGGGTCACCTCTGTTTACGCAAACCTGCACAAAAACTACGTCGATTGTTTGTGCTGCAAAAAGTTCGGTTTGTGCTGTAACAGAAGTGGCACAGAAGAGAGTTTATAACTGTTACTCTCAAAGTTTGGAGGATTTCATAATCTCCATGCGACAGGTGAGAGGAGTTTCCCACAATCCACTGGGCCTGAGCGACTTTTGGAAAAACGTCCTGCAGAGAAGGAAACTCTTTCCTGCCAGTCGCCTTCATGGCCTCATTTACCACTTTTCCAAGTTTAGTTTCGCGTTGGACAGAAAAGCCGAACCAGGCGACGGACCGAACTGTGGCGGATCAGATTCTCCAAAGAAAAAACAGAATAAAAACAGGCCATGATTTTTGTGGTGACACCAAACACCTGTGCCTCATTTGTGCTGCTTCAGTTTTGGAGAAATTAACGATTCTTTTATAGGTTAAATTGGGGTCAGACCCACAGGAAGCTTCAAAATGCTCGAAAACGCCCAAAATGGAGTCAGTCGTTTGTGCTTGAAACCTGTTTGGATTTGGTTTGTGCTTGTGGTTTTCATTCGTGCGGGTTTATTTCTAAGATTATTCATTATTATTTTTGTGTAAATGATATGACGTCATGTCGGCTCAGCTGACGCGACGGCTTCAGCAAAACTCCACAAAACTCGAGAACAGAAATGACCTGAGGCTGTGGAAAAGCTTTATTCCATAACCCAGGGGTGTCAAACTCATGTTGGTCCGGGGGCCGTATGCAGCCTACTTTGATCCCAAAAGGGCCGGATCAGAAAACTCAGTTCTCTCTTCAAGTTATTGTATTTTTCTCCGTGTCTCGTAGTGGTGTTTAAGATTATATTCCTCGAGCAACGCCACTTGTTCCAAACACACTGAGCACAGATTTCCCATTCACCTCTGTCAACAAATAAGAATTAGACTATTTTTCTTGGGAAATCCTGAACTCAGCATCTGCTTTTCTCATGTTTTGACATTTTGCTGATGAGGGTCACGGTCGACAGTCAAAACGATCGTCCTTTAAGAGCGTTTGGAAAGAGGAAAGTCTTCATTTGTGCTGCTCTGGTGGGAGTCGCAACGTACAGAAACGCCGGAGACGCTGCTATGCTAAACGGTGCAGAAAATTAACAGAAAAATCTGAAAATTTTAAGTATTTTAATAGAAAAATCAGCCAAGGGCCAGATTAAAGGTCTTGGAGGGCCGGATCTGGCCCCCGGGCCGCATGTTTGACACATGTGGTCTATGTAGTTCCCTCTGTTTTTTTTTTAGCTATTTCTGCATCAGAACTGTTCATTTAAGCAAAGAGACTTGGGGTTCGATATATTGTGATGCTCCACGATATTATTGTGACGCCTTTGACGATACGATATCACCAGATTTACGTTAGTGTTTCATCCCTGCTCAAAACGCTCTGTTCCACCTTGTGATGTCATAAAAGCTGTAGTTTTCAAATTAACAGCCGCATTTTTACCTTTAATTTTGTAGAGAACGATACAAGTGATTCTAGTGAAGGTGTGTGGAGTTTAAAAACACACTGGAGCACTTCCTGTGTCACCGCATGACATCACAAACTGGAACGGAGTGTTTTGCAGTTTGCCTGAATGTGCAGGTTTGTGCATGAAACGTGTGTGAACCAAACAAAACACGACTCCGGGCCCGTTTGTGATGAGGAAGCTCCATCGGAACTTCCTGCAGATCGGAAAATCGTGCGAAATGGGCCGTTTGGAAACACGGAGGAGCGTTTAGGTGATTAGTGCCAGATGACGCGGAGACGTGGGCTTCACCGTCTGGAGCCCCGGGTGGCCTGGACCTGTGGATTACTCACAGGTGGAGGTAAACATCTCCTGGAGCCCCGGGCGGCCTGGACCTGTGGATTACTCACAGGTGGAGGTGAACATCTCCTGGAGACCTCTGCAGCTCCGGTCCTTTGTTTCCAGGGCTCCGGGGCAAATCCCACAAACTCCTGCTCCACCTCGGCTCATCCGCCTCCCGCCGACAGCAGCTCCAGATCCTCCTGTCCCGACGGCCCCGGGGCTGTGACGCTAACCCGAGGCACTGCTCTGTCAGCTGGTCTTACACGTTTACTTCCTCACCTCTCTCTCTTTTTACTTGTGCTGCTGCTTCAGCTTCTGTGGGACTAAAGGACTCGACTCAGTGAATATGAGTGTTCTCTCTGTGACGGAGGATGTTCTGCTGATGGTGAGTCTGTCCTGTGCGTTTGTCGCGTTGGTTCACGTTAAACTTTTCACAGATCGTACGAGTGCAGCGGCTCTTTCACAGTCGCTTTATTTATGTTGCTCTGGGTTCTCATCACCGGGATTCTGGCTTATTCTGGAAACTGAAACTGGGGATACTGCGGCACGTGTCATGTAAAACGTGATTATCACAACGGCAGGAGGTGATATCGGCACAGACAGAGAATTTTGTGCAGTTTAAATGGTCGATATTTAATCTGTGAACATTTGTAGCATTTAAACTGCACAAAGTCTGTGCTAATATTTACATCACAAAATCGATTTTTAATTTTATTTCTATAATCAGTCTGCGTGAAGTTATTTCTGTTTTTTCCTCCAGGACCAGAACGTTAGTGTTGCTCAGTCGTTTCACTGATGCTCGTCGTCGTTTCCTTTGAGTTTTCGTCTTTCTTCCCTTGATCGTTGTGGGTAAATTCTTCATGGACAGAATCTGTTCTTTGTTCCTTGTTGGATGAAGATTTGGTGTTGGGGCAGATTTACGAAGCTGCTCAAAAATATGCAACACTTTTCCACAGGGATTTTGCCGTAGAAAAGCACTGACCTCAACATCGCGGCACTTCCTGCTGTCGTGATAATCATCTGTTGTGGTATCAGCAGATGTCTAATGAGTACGAGTATATTATGGAAGTATCAGGCCGATACGTGATACCAGTGGTCACTAGTCATCACTAGTGGTCACCGCTGTAGATTCCACTATAGCAGTACATGTAGAACACCCCCAAGTGTGTTTGTCAGTCCTGAAGTATCTAGTTTGGTGATTGGTCGAGCTCAGCGCTGCCCACAAACTAAATGGAACCCAAATTCTCTGGAGAGTCTTGTCGTTTATCACTGGAATTAGCCAAATTATTCTTAACACTTCACACTAGATCCTTTGTTTATTTTGAACCCATTAATTTCTCCCCGTTATGACTCAACAGCGCTCCTGTTAATTATTACATTAGCGCTGCAGACCCAGGGCGAGTGGAACAAACCCACACAGACCTCGCGGAGCCGGTGTTAGCGATTAGCGCATGCAGCTAAATGAGGTGCTAATTCGCTAAAGGCCTGTATTAAACATCATTACCGCGTCCTCACTAATCCCGCTATTAGCAGCTCTCAGGGGCCTCCACGCTCGACCAGGGCCGCTCACAAGAGACGAGAGCAAGTTTGGTTCTAATACGGAATAAGAGCGCCACAAAATCGAGAAGAAGACGAGCAAAAAGTCCAATTTAGACACTTAGAATTTCACCCACACGAGGACAAAAGGAAAAATTATCCACATGAGTCGAACGAGGTTTAAAGGTTTAAAGGTGCAGAGTTTTACCTGTTTACAGACCAGACGCTCCTGACACTCTCCTGAGCACAGAGCCAACGTTTAATATTCGATATGTGCACAACAGTCTGTGACCTGTGACCTGTGACCTGTGACCTGTGACCTGTGACCTCTGACCTGTGACCTCTGACCTCTGCTCAGGAGCTGTGGGCGGTGACGACAGAACTCTGATCAAATCTATGGTGAACCCAGTATTGGCGTCGTGTTGTTTTCAGGGGCTCATCGGCACAAAAATCATTTTCTCTTCTGCTTTACTTCCTCAACTCTCTCTCTTTTCCTCTGCCTTTTTCTCTCTCTTACTTTCCTCTCTCTTTTTGTCTTTATTTGGCTTTCTCTTTTTCTCTTTTTTTTGTTTTTCTCTCTCTTGCATTATCTATCTTTTTCTCTTTCTTTCTCTTTTTTATTGTTTTTCTCTCTTGGGTTCTCTCTTTCTCTCTTTTTCTCTTTCTTGCTTTTTCTATCTCTTGGTTTCCTCTCTCTCTTTCTCTCTCTTTTTCTCTCTCTCTCTTTTTTGTTTTTCTCTCTTGAGTTCTCTTTTTCTCTTTTTTCTCTGTTTTTCTCTCTCTTACTTTCTCTCTCTCTTTCTCTTCCTTTCTCTTTTTTCTGTTTTTCTCTCTTGCGTTCTCTCTCTCTTTTCTCTCTCTCCTTTTCTCTCTCATTTCTCTCTCTCATTTTTTTCCTCAATCCGAGCTCCTCCCCCTGTGTGACGTCTGTAACCTGCACGTGGAGCGTTTGGACCGGAGTCTGGCCCGTTTGAACCGGAGTCTGGCCCGTTTGGACCGGAGTCTGAACCCGTTTGGACCGGAGTCTGGCCCGTTTGGACCGGAGTCTGGCCCGTTTGGACCGGAGTCTGAACCCGTTTGGACCGGAGTCTGGCCCGTTTGGACCGGAGTCTGGCCCGTTTGGACCGGAGTCTGAACCCGTTTGGACCGGAGTCTGGCCCGTTTGGACCGGAGTCTGGCCCGTTTGGATCGGAGTCAGAGCTGCTAGAGCGAGCAAGGCTCAGTCTGATGAACATCACTTTTAGAAGCTTTGAGGATTTAAACAATAAACTCACCGCTGCATTTGGAGGATTTGTGTCTGAGCAGCAGTGAGTTGTTCTTCCTGACAGAAGCTCAGCAGCGGCGACTGATATATGAGAAAATAGAACCTCAACATGCGACGATTCAGGCGACGCAAATTTAGTTTTATTTCAAGCATGATTCTGTGGACACAGACGTTCACAGGGACAGTCTGGAGCTCTAATAGTTTTTCCTCGGGTCTGTGGAGTGGGTCAGACTGTTTTTAGTGGCAGGACGACTGTGGCCATTGACCTGCACTAGCCCAGCACCAGCACCTCTGCAAATACAAGGACTGGAGGAAGATTTAAACAAGTGTCTCCACACGTCTCCAACACTCTGGATCACCAGGAAATGAGGAACTATGAACAAAATTCACAACTGTCCCTTTAAATGAACATTTATCAGATAAAATGGAGATAAATCCATAAAAACGTCAGCCTTTTCCCACATGAAGATCGTTAGGTCCAAGAACCGTTCCTCCAAGACCGATTCTCAGTAGATTTCTAAATAAACAAATGATTTGCATTTTTGTAGTAGGGAGATCATTTTCACTTGGTCATTTTATAGTAGCTCGCAGGCTGAAAAAGTGTGGGAATTGAATTTTGCTCTCTTCATTTTATTTGTTTCTTGTTCTGAAAGTTTGGAGACTAGATTTTTTATTTAATGTAAAAAAAAAAAAAACTCTAACTGTTAAACCCAGAGGAGTTTTCCTGGATTACTCACAGGTGACGTACGAGTGAGGAGCGGGGAGCGCCAGCACTTTCCCACTAACATCTCCCCTGAGCTCCACAAAACCACAGCTGAAGAAAACACCCACTCATCAACTCTAACAGAGTAAATGAAGAAATCTGCAGCGCTCCTCACTGAAGACCACAGACCAGAGCGAGGTCAGGAGAGACATCACTGAAGACCACAGACCAGAGCGAGGTCAGGAGAGACATCACTGAAGACCACAGACCAGAGCGAGGTCAGGAGAGACATCACTGAAGACCACAGACCAGAGCGAGGTCAGGAGAGACATCACTGAAGACCACAGACCAGAGCGAGGTCAGGAGAGACATCACTGAAGACCACAGACCAGAGCGAGGTCAGGAGAGACATCACTGAAGACCACAGGCCAGAGCGAGGTCAGGAGAGACATCACTGAAGAGCACAGACCAGAGTGAGGTCAGGAGAGACATCACTGAAGACCACAGACCAGAGCGAGGTCAGGAGAGACATCACTGAAGACCACAGACAAGAGCGAGGTCAGGAGAGACGTCACTGAAGACCACAGACCAGAGCGAGGTCAGGAGAGACATCACTGAAGACCACAGACCAGAGCGAGGTCAGGAGAGACATCACTGAAGACCACAGGCCAGGGCGAGGTCAGGAGAGACATCACTGAAGACCACAGACCAGAGCGAGGTCAGGAGAGACGTCACTGAAGACTACAGACCAGAGCGAGGTCAGGAGAGACGTCACTGAAGACCATAGACCAGAGCGAGGTCAGGAGAGACATCACTGAAGACCATAGACCAGAGCGAGGTCAGGAGAGACATCACTGAAGACCACAGACCAGAGCGAGGTCAGGAGAGACATCACTGAAGACCACAGGCCAGAGCGAGGTCAGGAGAGACATCACTGAAGAGCACAGACCAGAGTGAGGTCAGGAGAGACATCACTGAAGACCACAGACCAGAGCGAGGTCAGGAGAGACATCACTGAAGACCACAGACAAGAGCGAGGTCAGGAGAGACGTCACTGAAGACCACAGACCAGAGCGAGGTCAGGAGAGACATCACTGAAGACCACAGACCAGAGCGAGGTCAGGAGAGACATCACTGAAGACCACAGGCCAGGGCGAGGTCAGGAGAGACATCACTGAAGACCACAGACCAGAGCGAGGTCAGGAGAGACATCACTGAAGACCACAGGCCAGAGCGAGGTCAGGAAAGACATCACTGAAGACCACAGACCAGAGCGAGGTCAGGAGATCACTGAAGACCACAGACCAGAGCGAGGTCAGGAGAGACATCACTGAAGAGCACAGACCAGAGCGAGGTCAGGAGAGACATCACTGAAGACCACAGACCAGAGCGAGGTCAGGAGAGACATCACTGAAGACCACAGACAAGAGCGAGGTCAGGAGAGACGTCACTGAAGACCACAGACCAGAGCGAGGTCAGGAGAGACATCACTGAAGACCATAGACCAGAGCTAGGTCAGGAGAGACATCACTGAAGACCACAGACAAGAGCGAGGTCAGGAGAGACGTCACTGAAGACCACAGACCAGAGCGAGGTCAGGAGAGACATCACTGAAGACCACAGGCCAGAGCGAGGTCAGGAGAGACATCACTGAAGACCATAGACCAGAGCTAGGTCAGGAGAGACATCACTGAAGACCACAGACAAGAGCGAGGTCAGGAGAGACGTCACTGAAGACCACAGACCAGAGCGAGGTCAGGAGAGACTTCACTGAAGACCACAGACCAGAGCGAGGTCAGGAGAGACATCACTGAAGACCACAGACCAGAGCGAGGTCAGGAGATCACTGAAGACCACAGACCAGAGCGAGGTCAGGAGAGACATCACTGAAGACCACAGACCAGAGCGATGTCAGGAGAGACATCACTGAAGACCATAGACCAGAGCGAGGTCAGGAGAGACGTCACTGAAGACCACAGACCAGAGCGAGGTCAGGAGATCACTGAAGACCACAGACCAGAGCGAGGTCAGGAGAGACATCACTGAAGACCATAGACCAGAGCGAGGTCAGGAGAGACGTCACTGAAGACCATAGACCAGAGCGAGGTCAGGAGAGACATCACTGAAGACCACAGACCAGAGCGAGGTCAGGATATCACTGAAGACCACAGACCAGAGCGAGGTCAGGAGAGACATCACTGAAGACCACAGACCAGAGCGAGGTCAGGAGAGACATCACTGAAGACCACAGACCAGAGCGAGGTCAGGAGAGACATCACTGAAGACCACAGGCCAGAGCGAGGTCAGGAGAGACATCACTGAAGACCACAGACCAGAGCGAGGTCAGGAAAGACATCACTGAAGACCACAGACCAGAGCGAGGTCAGGAAAGACATCACTGAAGACCACAGACCAGAGCGAGGTCAGGAGAGACATCACTGAAGACCACAGACCAGAGCGAGGTCAGGAAAGACATCACTGAAGACCACAGACCAGAGCGAGGTCAGGAGAGACATCACTGAAGACCACAGACCAGTGCGAGGTCAGGAGATCACTGAAGACCACAGGACAGGTCAGGAGAGACATCACTGAAGACCACAGACCAGGCCGAGGTCAGGATAGACATCACTGAAGACCACAGACCAGAGCGAGGTCAGGAAAGACATCACTGAAGACCACAGACCAGAGCGAGGTCAGGAGAGACATCACTAAAGACCACAGATCAGAGCGAGGTCAGGAGAGACATCACTGAAGAGCACAGACCAGAGCGAGGTCAGGAGAGACATCACTGAAGACCACGGATCAGAGCGAGGTCAGGAGAGACATCACTGAAGACCACAGACCAGAGCGAGGTCAGGAGAGACGTCACTGAAGAGCACAGACCAGAGCGAGGTCAGGAGAGACATCACTGAAGACCACAGGCCAGAGCGAGGTCAGGAGAGACATCACTGAAGACCACAGACCAGAGCGAGATCAGGAGAGACATCACTGAAGACCACAGGCCAGAGCGAGGTCAGGAGAGACATCACTGAAGACCACAGGCCAGAGCGAGGTCAGGAAAGACATCACTGAAGACCACAGACCAGAGCGAGGTCAGGAGAGATGTCACTGAAGACCACAGACCAGAGCGAGGTCAGGAGATCACTGAAGACCACAGACCAGAGCGAGGTCAGGAGAGACGTCACTGAAGACCACAGACCAGAGCGAGGTCAGGAGAGACATCACTGAAGACCACAGACCAGAGCGAGGTCAGGAGAGGCATCACTGAAGACCACAGACCAGAGCGAGGTCAGGAGAGACATCACTGAAGACCACAGGCCAGAGCGAGGTCAGGAGAGACATCACTGAAGACCACAGGCCAGAGCGAGGTCAGGAAAGACGTCACTGAAGACCACAGGCCAGAACGAGGTCAGGAGAGACATCACTGAAGACCACAGACCAGAGCGAGGTCAGGAGAGACATCACTGAAGACCACAGTCCAGAGCGAG
>CM068356.1:39371287-39373787 GCA_034769755.1 Odontamblyopus lacepedii | reverse complement strand
GTATGTATGGATGGATGGATATATGTATGTGTCTGTATGTGTATATGCATGTATGTATGTATGTATGTATGTATGTATGTGTATATGCATGTATGACTGTATGTATGCATGTATGTATGTGTATATGTATTATGTATGTATGTATGTACGTATGTATATGTATATGCATGTATATATGAATGTATGTGCGTATGTATATTTGTATGCATGCGTGTATGCATGCATGCATGTATGTTTGTATGGATGTGTATATGCATGTACATATGTATGTATCTATGTATGTATGTATGGATGGATGGATGGATGCATGGATATATGTTTGTATGTATGTATGTATGTCTGTCTGTCTGTATGTATATATATATGTATGTATGGATAGATGTATGTATGTATGTATGTATGTGTCTGTATGTGTATATGCATGTTTGTATGTATGTATGCATGTATGTGTATATGCATGTATGTATGTATGAGTGTATGTATGTTTGTATGAATGTATGTATGTATGTATGTATGTATGCATGTATGTATGCATGTATGAGTGTATGTATGTATGTATGTATGTATGTATGTATGTATGTTTCTATATATGTATGTTTGCATGTATGTATGTATGTATGTATGGATAGATTAATGGATATATAATAATAATAATAATAAATTTTATTTATATAGCGCTTTTCACGATACTCAAAGACGCTTCACAAATATAACAATACAAGGAACACAACATAACATTACAAATACAACATTAAGTTCATAAAATTAAACGTTCAGAGAGAACATGTTAAAATTACAAATTAAAAGCAGCTTTAAACAGGGGGGTCTTGAGGTTGTTTTTGAAAGTTGGGAGATGGGTGCAGTCTCTGAGCTGTTGTGGTCGTGAGTTCCAGAGGGTGGGGGCAGCGATGGAGAAGGATCTGTCTCCCCAGGTTCGGAGCTTGGTCCTGCAGGGGAGGGACAGGAGGTTTACATACAGACATATATATATGTCTGTATGTGTATATGCATGTATGTATGTATGTATGTATGTATGTATGTATGTATGTATGTATGTATGTATGCATGTATGTATGCATGTATGTATGTGTATATGCATGTATGTATGTATGTATGTATGTATGTATGTATGTATGCATGTATGTATGTATGTATGTATGTATGTGTATATGCATGTATGTATGTATGTATGCATGTATGTATGTATGTGTATATGCATGTACATATGTATGCATGGATATATCTATCTGTGTATGTATGTATGTATGTATGTATATTTGTATGTATGTACGTATGTATATGTATATGCATGTATATATGAATGTATGTGCGTATGTATGTTTGTATGTATGCATGGATATATCTATGTGTGTATGTGAACTGAATGTATATATTTATGTGTATATTTCTGTACGCGTATATGTATGTATGCATGTAAGTATGTATGTATGTATGAATGCATGTATGTATGTATGTATGTATGTATGTATGTATGTGTATATGTATGTATGTATGGATGGATGGATGTATGTATGGATGTATGAATGCATGTATGTATGTATGTGTATATGTATGTATGGATGTGTATATACATGTGTATATGTATGTATGTATGTATGTATGTATGTATGTATGTATGTATGTATGTATGTATGTATGTATGTATGTATGTATGTATGTATGTATGTAAAGGCTTAGGGTTAGGGTCCCATCACATGTCTGTTCTCTTCCAGACAGAAGATGCCCACGAGTTGGGTCCCGACGTCCTGGGCCATGTGCAGGTTGAGACTGTACTCCCACCTTTAGTCTCACTGAAGACGACCTGCCTCGTTTCAACACAATAAATGCTTTTTGCTTCGGACATGTTTTGTTGGCGTGGTCCTTGCTAGTGAAATGTATGTATGTGTATATGCATGTATGTATGTATGTAGTTATGTATGTATGTATGGATATATGTATATGTGTGTGTATGCATGCATGTGTATATGTATGAATGTATGTATGTATGTTTGTTTGTATGTATGTATGTATGTGTCTGTATGGGTATATGCATGTATGTATGAATGTATGTATGTACGTATGAATGTATATGTATATATATATATATATATATATATATATATATATATATATATATATATATATATATATATATATATATATATATATATATATATATATATATATATATATATATATATGAATGTATGTATGTATGTATGTATGTATGTATGTGGTATATGCATGTATGAATGTATGTATGCATGTATGTATGTGCGTATGTATGTTTGTATGCATGCGTGTATGCGTGTATGCATGCATGCATGTATGTATGTATGTATGTATGTATGGATGCATGGATATATGTTTGTATGTATGTCTGTCTGTCTGTATGTATGTATATATGTATGTATGTATGCATGTTTGTGTGTATGTATGTATGTATGTATGTGTCGGTATGTGTATATGCATGTATGTATGTATGCATGTATGTATGTAG